>SJYO01052474.1:83575759-83710790 GCA_006410555.1 Capra ibex | reverse complement strand
AAACTGTTTCCTCCGTTCTTATATGTTACCCCGCTTCTATCGGAGAAGTTATTTACCACGACCCTTTTGACCTGTCGATGTACATTTTTTTACTTTAATCTTGTGAAGGATTGTGGTATGTGTTTCTATTTGAGTTTTACGTAGTTTGGGGATTTACATTCTGGTCTTTGATATTTTGAGAATCTCCTTTTGTATCCGTCTTGTGAGCTACTGTATTTAGTTTCGTTCTAAGAGGTACTAGGTCGAGGATCTCATTGTCTTTATTTTTGTATTCATTTATTCACCCTGGACTAATTTAAATTTTCGGAAATGTGTCGTTTACTTTGATAATCGTTCCACTTTTCTGTTGGGAGTCTTATCTTCTTTTACTATCGTTTACTTTGTTACCTATTCCCTATTCCCTAATTAATGGATTTATATGTTCGTCGAGTATGTTGAGTTACGGTCTTTTTGTTTTTTGGGTTAGTTTTTCACCCTTTTTCTGGATTTGTCTGTAAAGAGGTTTCTTCTGTATGTCAAGTCAAGTCAGTGAGTCAACACAGACTGAGAAACGCTGGAGTACCTGAAGTCGTGCAGTCCTAAGGGAAAGGTAGTGGTCGAGGGTCTCAAATGAGTTTCAGTACAGGTAACTCAGTCACTACGGTAGGTCGGTAGAGTAGAAAACAGTAGTGACAGAGGAGGGTTGAAGCTAGAAAGGGTCGTAGTCTCAGAAAAGTTTACTCAGTCAAGAAGCGTATACCACCACTTTCATAACCTCAATGTCGAAGTCGTAGTCAGGATGTCTACCGATTGTCTGTGTACTTTTCTACGAGTTGTAACGAGTAATAATCTCTTTACGTTTAGGTTTGATGTTACTCTATAGTGGAGTATGGCCAGTCTTACCGGTAGTAGTTTTTCAGATACTTGTTATTTACGACCTCTTCCATACCTCTTTTCCCTTGCGAGAACGTGACGACCACCCTTACATTTAACTATGTCGGTGATATCTTCTACCATACCTCTAAGGAATTTTATGATCCTTATTTTGGTGGTATATAAGGTCGTTAGGGTGAAGATCCGTATCTAGGACTCCTTCTGTTTTAACTTTTTCTGTGTACATAGGGTAACAAGTACGGTCGTGATAAATGTTATCGATCTTGTACCTTCGTTGGTTCTACGATCCAACGATGCTGTCTTCTTACCTATTTCTTCAACACCACACGACACGAGTCAAGTCAAGTCAAGTCATCGAGTCGTCACAGACTGAGAAACACTTGGGTACTAGACGTCGTGCGGTCCGGAAAGACAGGTAATGGTTGAGGGCCTCAGGTGGGTTTGGGTATAGGTAACACAGTCACTACGGTAGGTTGGTAGAGTAGGAGACAACAGGGGAAGAGGAGGACGGGAGTTAGAAAGGGTTGTAGTCCCAGAAAAGTTTACTCAGTCGAGAACCGTAGTCCACCGGTTTCTTAACCTCAAAGTCGAAGTTGTAGTCAGGAAGGTTACTTGTGGACCCTTGTTAGAGGAAATCCTACCTGACTGACCTAGAGAAACTTCAGGTTCCCTACGAGTTCTCAGAAGAGGTTGTGATGTCAAGTTTTAGTAGTTAAGAAGACGCGAGTCGAAAGAAATATCAGGTTGAGAGTGTAGGTATGTACTGGTGACCTTTTCGGTATCGGAACTGATCTGTCGGGAAACAACTGTTTCATTACAGAGACTAAAATTATACGACAGATCCAACCAGTATTGAAAGGAAAGTTCCTCATTCGTAGAAAATAAAAGTACCGACGTTAGTGGTAGACGTCACTAAAACCCAGGGGTTTTTTATTTCAGTCGGTGACAAAGGTGACAAAGGGGTAGATAAACGGTACTTCACTACCCTGACCTACGGTACTAGAATCAAAAGACTTACAACTCGAAATTCGGTTGAAAAAGTGAGAGGAGAAAGTGAACGCAGTTCTCCGAGAAATCAAGAAGAAGTGAAAGACGGTATTCCCACCACAGTAGACGTATAGACTCCAATAACTATAAAGAGGGTCGTTAGAACTAAGGTCGAATACGAAGTAGGTCGGGTCGCAAAGAGTACTACATGAGACGTATATTGAATTTATTCGTCCCACTGTTATGTGTCGGAACTGCATGAGGAAAAGGATAAACCTTGGTCAGACAACAAGGTACAGGTCAAGATTGACAACGAAGGACTGGACGTATGTCCAAAGAGTTCTCCGTCCAGTCCACCAGACCATAAGGGTAGAGAACTTCTTAAAAGGTGTCAAATAACAGTAGGTGTATTAGTTTCCGAAACCGTATCAGTTATTTCGTCTTTATTTACAAAAAGACCTTAAGAGAACGAAAAAACTAAGTCACCTACAACCGTTAAACTAGGGACCAAGGAGACGGAAAAGATTTTAGTCGAACTTGTAGACCTTCAAGTGTCAAGTGCCTAACAACTTCGGACCGAACCTCTTAAAATTCGTAATGAAAAGAACGTACACTCTACTCACGTTAACACACCATCAAACTCATGAGAAACCGTAACGGAAAGAAACCCTAACCTTACTTTTGACTGGAAAAGGTCAGGACACCGGTGACGACTCAAAAGGTTTAAACGACCGTATAACTCACGTCGTGAAAGTGTCGTAGTAGAAAGTTCTAAACTTTATCGAGTTGACCTTAAGGTAGTGGAGGTGATCGAAACAAGTATCACTACGGAGGATTCCGCGTGAACTGAAGTGTAAGGTCCTACAGACCGAAATCCATTCACTAGTGTGTTAGCACTAATAGACCCAGTACTTCGAGAAAAAACATGTCAAGAAGACACATAAGAACGGTGGAGAAGAATTATAGAAGGCGAAGACTATATAGAGATGGTAAAGACAGGAAATAACTCGGGTAGAAACGTAATTTATAAGGGAATCATAGAGATTAAAAGAACTCCATTCCTCGTCACAGACGCGAAACGACCTCGTCGGTACTTTTCTCTGGGGTTCAGGTTCCATTCTCTTTGGGTTCATTCTACCGTCCGTGATTCTCTCCCCTAGTCTCCCGTCTGTCTGACTTTGATGTTAGTGTCTATTGATCGGTTAGACTAGTGTACCTGGTGTCGGAACAGATTGAGTTTCTTTGATTCGGTACGGGACACCCCGGTGGGTTCTACCTACCCGGTACCACCTCTCCAGACTGTCTTACACCAGGTGACCTCTTCCCTTACCGTTTGGTGAAGTCATAAGAACGGAACTCTTGGGGTACTTGTTATACTTTTCCGTTTTTCTATCCTGTGACTTTCTACTTGAGGGGTCCAGCCATCCATGGGTTATACGATGACCTCTGGTCACCTCCTTATTGAGGTCTTTCTTACTTCCCTACCTCGGTTTCGTTTTTGTTGTGGGTCAACACTTACCCTGACCACTACCTTCGTTCCAAACCACGACATTTCTCGTTATGACGTATCCTTGGACCTTACAATCCAGGTACTTAGTTCCGTTTAACCTTCACCAGTTTGTCCTCTACTGTTCTCACTTACAGTTGTAAGATCCTTAGTCGTTTGATTTTACCTGACCTTACCCACTTAAATTGAGTCTACTGGTTATATAGATGATGACACCCGTTCTTAGGGAATCTTTTTACCTCAGTGGTAGTATCAGTTGTTTTCTCAGGTTTTACGTTATGAACCCACGTTAGAGTTTTTGCTAGAGACAAGAGTTCTTACTAGAGACAAGCAAAGGTTCCGTTCGGTAAGTTATAGTACCATTAGGTTTAGATATGGGGTTGGTCATTGTACTTCTTCGACTTCAACTTGCCAAGATACTTCTGGCTATTCTGGAAGATCTTGATTGTAGGTCTTTTCTATAGGAAAAGTAATATCCCCTGTCCTTACGTTTTCGTTCTTCAGTTCTCTGTAGACCTTATTGTCCGTTTAAACCAGAACCTCATGTCTTACTTCGCCCCGTTTCCGATTATCTCAAGACGGTTCTCTTGCGTGACCAGTATCGTTTGTGGGAGAAGGTTGTTGTGTTCTCTTCTGAGATGTGTACTTGTAGTGGTCCATCAGTTGTGGCTTTAGTCTAACTAATATAAGAAACGTCGGTTTCTACCTCTTCGAGATATGTCAGTCGTTTTTGTTCTGACCTCGACTGACACCAAGTATAGTACTTGAGGAATAACGGTTTGAGTCTGACTTTAACTTCTTCACCTCTTTTGGTGATCTGTAGGTCCATACTGGATTTAGTTTAGGGAATACTGATATGTCACCTTCACTCTTTATCTAAATTCCCTGATCTAGACTGTCTGTCTCACGGACTACTTGATACCTACCTCCAAGTACTGAAACATGTCCTCTGTCTTTAGTTCTGGTAGGGGTTCTTTTTNACACCAAGTATAGTACTTGAGGAATAACGGTTTAAGTCTGACTTTAACTTCTTCACCTCTTTTGGTGATCTGTAGGTCCATACTGGATTTAGTTTAGGGAATACTGATATGTCACTTTCACTCTTTATCTAAATTCCCTGATCTAGACTGTCTGTCTCACGGACTACTTGATACCTACCTCCAAGTACTGAAACATGTCCTCTGTCTTTAGTTCTGGTAGGGGTTCTTTTTCTTTACGTTTTTCCGTTTTACCGACAGACTCCTTCGGAATGTTTATCGGTACTTTTCTTCTCTTCGTTTTTCGTTTCCTCTTTTCCTTTCTATATTCGTAGACTTACGTCTCACGACACGATACACACACGATTCAGTGGAGTCAGTACAGGTTGACAAACGCTGGGGTACCTAACATCGGGTGGTCCGATGAGACAGGTACCCCAAGAGGTCCGTTCTTACGACCTCACCCAACGGTACGGGAGGAAGTCCCTAACTTGGGCACAGAGGGTACAGAGGACGTGACCGTCCTTCTAAGAATAGGTGACACGGTGGTCCCTTCAGACAACTTCAACACCATGTATATGTGTTACCTTATAATGAGTAAGTATTTTTCCTTGTGTAAACTCAGGTAAGATTACTCCACCTACTTGGATCTTGGATAATATGTCGCACTTCACTCAGTCTTTCTCTTTCTATTTATAGCATAAGATTGTGTCCATATGTCTTAGATCTTCTTACCATGACTTTTTGAATAAATGTCCCGTCGTTACCTCTTTCTCTGTATCTCTTGTCTGAATACCTGTACCCCTCTTCCCTCCTCTCCCATTCTACGTTCCATTCTCATTGTACCTTTGAACATAATGGTTCACAGTATAGTTTGATTCTTTTCGAGGTATTTCCTTTGTTTGTCTTACAATTCATTTACCCCGTCTCACTCCCTAGACCTTTAGAGAGAGACGTCTCAAATCCTAATTTCCTATTCGTGCATGGTTTGTACCCCTTTCCACCTCAGTGCTATAAGGTCCGTCTTCTTTTCCGTTTTCCTTTTTGTGTGCTCCCGACACTTGTAGGGCACGACCAAGTACTATCTGACCTACGTAAGACCAGTGTTACGACTATGGAGGTCTTTCAACAAAGAGGGACCCAAACACTCACGACGTGAGACGGAGTCACAAGTCTGACACAGTCGAAGTACAAAGAGAATCAGGAGAAGGTACCCAGAGTGTGTGTGGGTTCATTCTGTCCTCGGTACCCTAACATCGAACGAACACGTTGAGGGTGTGTACGGGACCTTTCTGACTTCACCCTTCTTACTAGTAGAAAGTCGGAGTCAAGATGGTCTTCCGAGAGGATTAGGTCAAGCCAATAAAACAAGTAACGTTTATTAGGAGTTCTGTCCTTTTCAGTCTCACTCATTTCTTCGTGTCTCGATATGTAGTCACCTTGTTGGGAAACGTGAGACAACCATTTTTGAACGTCTTTGTGAAGTCTAGAAGGTGGTGATAATTTACCGTAGTCAGTCAAGTTAAGTCAGTGAGTCAGCACAGACTGAGAAACGTTAGGGTACTTAGAGTCGTGCGGTCCGGAGGGACAGGTAGTGGTTGAGGGCCTCAAGTGAGTCTGAGTGTAGGTAACTCAGGTACTACGGTAGGTCGGTAGAGTAGGAAGAGGAGGACGGGGGTTAGGGAGGATCGTAGTCCCAGAAAAGGCTACTCAGTTGAGAAGTGTACTCCACCGGTTTCATGACCTCAAAGTCGAAATCGTAGTAAGGAACGTTTCTTTAGAGTCCCGACTAGAGGAAATCTTACCTGACCAACCTAGAGGAACGTCAGGTTCCCTGAGAGTTCTCAGAAGAGGTTGTGGTGTCAAGTTTTCGTAGTTAAGAAGTCGTGAGTCGGAAGAAGTGTCAGGTTGAGAGTGTAGGTATGTACTGGTGTCCTTTTTGGTATCGGAACAGATCTGTCTGGAAACAACCGTTTCATTACAGAGACAAAGAGTTATACGATAGATCCGACCAGTATTGAAAGGAAGGTTCCTCATTCACAGAAAATTAAAGTACCGACGTCAGTGGTAGACGTCACTAAAACCTCGGGGTTTTTTATTTCAGACTGTGACAAAGGTGACAAAGGGGTAGATAAAGGGTACTTCACTACCCTGGTCTATGGTACTAGAAGTAAAAGACTTACAACTCGAAATTCGGTTGAAAAAGTGAGAGGAGAAAGTGAAAGTAGTTCTCCGAAAAATCAAGGAGAAGGTATCAGAAATCGATTATGTAGAACAGACTTCGTATAGATACTATGTCTTTTCTATATTCCTACACAGATTGTGTCTTCTGGTTGTTGGTAAGTAACCCCGTGATAAGGTAAAAATTACGATAAAAATTTTAAGACATCATTAAATAAAAAAGGAAATAGTGATACTAATTCCTGATACGATACACGTCATCTGACACCGAAAACCTGGATACCGTAGGTAAGTAAGGGGAGGGAAATAGTCACATGGTAAGGTAAAACTCATAAAAGAGAGGAGCGGAGAGTCAGGTGTCATCATTACCGTATTGACTAAGGTGTGGGTTGAAGTGTCTACAGTACACTGGGTCCGAGGTCGTTAGTCTCAGCGTCTAAAACGACCGGTGTCACTAACAAAGTCTCTTTCCGTAGTCTTTGCATTCCACGGTACTCTAAGAATCACTTTGCAAACCTGGAATTAAACTCGTATTACTCTTATTTGTCAACGATCTTGGTGAAACTTTGGGGTCCTACGGGTTCTTACTTAGGTTGTGTATTGTCTCTGTCGGTTCGTCTCTACCTCTCTGACACAGGACCTCAGGGACGATTCATTTCGGAACGTACTTTGGTCTACATGGACCTTACCACTCAAAATGTAGTCACTTATTTAAGGGAGAACTGAATTAAACCCCACCGAAAATACAATGTTATCTTTATCAGGACTATGGACTATTTGTGATTTCTGATTGAGTAAATATTTAAACAGTTTACCAAGACGGTATCGGAAATCGGTATTGTAAGTAGGAGTTCCTACTTGAGTATTTCACTTAAGTAGGTGAAATGGATCACCGAGTCGCCATTTCTTAGACGCACGGTCACGTCCTCTACACCCAAGCTAGGGGAGAGCTGTCCCCTCGGACTGTCCGATGTCAGGTACCCAGTGTTTCTCAGTCTGTACTGAATCGTTGAGGTGTTGTGGTTGTCGTAGAAGTTTACGTAAGTAGTTGTATAATGTAAGTCAAGTCAAGTCAAGTCAAGTCAACGAGTCAGTACAGGCTGAGAAACGTTGGGGTACTTAGCGTCGTACGGTCCGGAGGGACAGTTAGTGGTTGAGGGCCTCAATCTCTTCTAAATAAAAGAGAGGGGTAAAAGTCGGGAGCAGAAAAAAAAGAAAAAGAAAAAGAAACGTCATAAGAAGACCTAAATTTTTAGTTTGTCAGTTCAAGTGACGTATAATTGAATGAAAAAACGTATAAACTTTTATTAAAGAATTTGTGTCAGGGATGTTAGGGAGTGATACTAAGTGACTTGATTTTCTGGTTATGTCGGAAACATTTCCGGTCCGTCCTTTATTGATCATCAACTGAAGTAACTCAGATCTTGTCTCTTTGTTCAAAGTTTATTATGGAACATAAATTTGACATACTATAAATATAAGGTTTCTCGTTAGTCGTTTTAAGACTATACTATTCGGGGGTGCACTTTTCATGTAGTTTGTTTCAACGAAACTGTCAAATTACTTACCGTAAATGAGGTAAGGTTTCAGAACGTCGAGTCTTTGTATGAAACCCGATGTATTAAATAGGCAGATCGACTATGGAACAGATTTGACCTTTACACGAAGAGAGAAAATGATTTTTATGAACCCATCGGGGCACATTTCACTTAACGGTAAGGGGTGAATTAGAAGGAGAGTCCCCTGATAATTCCACTCTGATGGTCCTTGTACCGTCAAAGTTATAGTCTTGTTCGTCGACTCTGGTGGATGTTTTAGGTAGAGGTAAGTGAATAGTCCTCTCGAGACCTTTGAATGAAGTAAAGAAGACTCTGAACCAAAGAGGTGACCCTCGAGCCTTTACCGTCTCCGGTTTCGGTGGTCGGAGGATCCCGATCACACTCTTGGTTCCTATCGTAACCAGTTGATTACTGTGTTAAATGTTGTTAATACCTTTCCTTTTTTCCACATGGTTCATTGAAAACTAGATAAAAATGTCTAAAAAAATTTAGAGGTTTGACAAGGTTTAGTCACTAAATTGTTCTCAAAAGGTGTCTGTCTCTTACTTGAATCCGAACCCCAGACCCCCTCTGACCCCCTTCCCAATCAATCCCTCAAACCCTACCTGTACATGTGTGACGATATAAATTTTACCTATCGGTTGTTTCTGGCGGACATATCGTGTCCCTTGAGACGAGTCACAATACACAGTCGGACCTACCCTCTCCTGAAATCCCCTCTTGTCTATGCACACACACACCAACTTGGGGAAGTGACAAGTGGACTTTGACAGTGTTGTAACAATTGACCGATATGAGGTTATGTTTTATTTTTCTAAAATTTTTCTTTCTTTCTTTATCTCAAAAGAATAGGTCAGTCAGTCATTCCCTTCCGACCTGCCGGTCCACCAACAGGAAAGGAGGAGAGACGAGGACTGTCGCCCTGACGTCGTGGGTCCTGGCCTCAAAGGTCGTCTTTACTCCGTGAGGCTCGGAAGACTCCTGTCACACGTGGGAGTCAGAGCACGTCCCTCTCAAGTAATGACCTCTCGCACCCAATACCCATCCTTCGTTTTTGTTGTCCGGGGTTTGCCGGATCCCGCCTTAAGTAATGGACACCTGAGTGACGATTACTAAATCCCTCGTGTGACCACGAATTATAAAATAGACAAATCACGGTTACCCTCCCGCTCCGAGAGTGTGTTCGGGGCTTGACTCTTAGATCACGGACTTTAAAGACAAGACTTTCTGTGACTTGACCCGTTCTCACTCCGTGTGATCCCCTCTTGTAGGAAAAGGAGAAACCAACGATGGTGAAGTCTTCCGACACGAGTCCTCCGTGTCGCGGGGGACCCTCCCCTGACCGTCTCCCCGGAGGTTCCTCCCCCAAACCCGACACCTAGGGCGTCGTCGAGCAGCCCGCGCCGGGGGTGGGACAGGACCTCGGGACACACGAGTGTGACGGTCCTGTCGTCGTCTCGTCGTTCTGTGATCACGCTTGAACGGCACGAAAACAGTGCTTAGGTCGGTTGTAAAACTTTTGTGTTCTGCGAAACCCCATTGCAAGTGTCACCCTTTCTTCTTATCTCCCGAGGTCCTCGTTGTTTACTCATGATCGAACAAGGATTATAATAAGGATTATAAGATTATAAGTCACTCCGGTCTCAACCACCTCGTCCTAAATTTGCGTCTGACACACCGAGGTCCCAGATGTCGGGTACCCTTTTTGTTCTCCTTTACTCTACCTCCTTTGTAGTCACTGTCAGTGTCCGTCAATGACTACACAAGGTGTTCTCAGAAGTTCTGGTTTCGATCTTTCCCTCGGTCTGTTCAGTGTTCCGAGTACTTCATCGTGTAAGTCGAGTAGTCCTGTATATGAATCTGGATGTGTCCGTGTACGGATGTATGTGTGTGTGTGTGTGTGTCTGTGTGTGTGTGTGTCTGTGTGTGTGTGTGGTGGAGTGGTCGAGTGTGTATGAAACGGGTGGACCCTCCTAACTTAAGAAGAGGATTTCATCTCCAAGGTCACCTGACTCCCCTCCCCACCCTCTACTAGCGGTTGAAGGTGGTGTCGGTCGAGCTGAATGCCGTCGTTCAATGTGTCCCGATAAGGGTCCACCGTGTCACGATTTCTTAGGTGGACGGGTACCGCCTCTGCGTTCTCTACGTCCAAGCTAAGGACCGAACCCTTCTAGGGGACCTCATCCTTTTCCGTTGGGTGAGGTCATACGAACGTACTTTTTAAGGTGCCTGTCTCCTCGGACCGTCCGATGTCAGGTACCCCAGTTTTACTCAGTCTGTACTGACTCGTTCGTTCGCTGTTAACCAATTTCTTAAGAAGTTTGGTTCAGTTTCACCAAAGTAGGTCTCTCTTTTTAGATCCGATAGTTCACTTTATTTTATTGATATGTATAAGGTCCGTTAGAAGGTATTTATAATAAGAGTATTTGTACGAAATCCGTTTACAACCCGTCGTCTATAAAACTCGGATCTTTCTCCCTTTAAAACAAACCGATTAAATCTGGTTTAGATACACGAAGACTTTTTAGTTAGTTCTTCCATTCTTTCTGCAAGGTAATTTCTGTAATTCTTTGTACCGGGTCTTCCGATGACTTCTCCGGTGGGTTGGTGGGGTATAGTCGTATAGATGGAGAATAAGATCTAAAATAAAAAGTTTTACCTTAGTTAGATCTTTTTACTTAAATTTAAAGTCTTCAGTGATTTTAGGATACGACGACGACGACGATTCAGTGAAGTCAGTACAGGCTGAGACGCGTTGGGGTATCTACCGTCGGGTGGTCCGAGGGGCAGGAACCCTAAGAGGTCCGTTCTTTTGACCTCACCCAACGGTAAAGGAAGAAGTTACGTACTTTCACTTTTCACTTTCACTTAAGCGAGTCAGCACGACTGAGAAGCTCTGGGGTACCTGACGTCGGGTGGTCCGAGAAGGCAGGTACCCTAAAAGGTCCGTTCTCAGGACTTCACCCAACGGTAATGGAAGAGGTTGATTTTAGGAAACAGAATTCATTATTCTCAGTTAAACATAAAAAAAATTTTACATTTTCGACCGTAGCTCCAATGTGTACGATGTTTTGAAGTGTCTCTCCCTTCTGTTTTACGTCCGCTGACAAAGTAATAAAACAAACAAAAATTGAAATTATAGGGGTATGACGTTGAAGAAGGTGACATCATTATTTGGTTTTATTTCGGGGACTCAACATATCTCACCCACTAAAGTAAAAAATTTCGGATCCCATTAGTGTATCGACCGTGGAATATTGACTTGTACTCTAAAAAGACTTTTTTACTCTAGATGTCTATTCATCGAGAAGGCAGATCAAGTAGGGTGGGGGACGGGGGCGGGGGGCTGAAGGAGCCAGAGACTCAGTCACTTTAACACTGAACGGCCGACAGACTCGCACCACAGGTTAGTGGCATATACAGTCCCACAAGTGGTCGAGACAGAGCACTTCTGCGGTATCCGACCGGGGTCTCCTATCTGACTATTAAAACGACTACTTACAGAGTACGACAAGAATTCCTCTTACAAAAAGCGAGAACGGTGTTTACCGATATTTAGATCGGACCGGAGTAGGCGAAGAAGTCCACCTGGAGTAGTCAACATCCGTAGAATAGTCGTTCTTTGTCGGAGAGGATTACCGAACTATTTATAAGGGCGGAGGGCTCTTAGTCAATAGCTCTCTAAGTTTAGTACCAGTCATGAATCTCGTCGATAATGATGTCTGAATTACGGCCAATGGGAAACATGAATAGAGACATTGGTCTCTCCGACTTATCGAGAAAAATACAGAGGTGAGGACCAGTGAGTTTCGATTCAAGTAAGTTTTAAAGGAGGACGGATCCCTCGAGTGTCCGGACATTATTTTGAACTTCTCTAAACACACTTATATTTTATTTTACATACAAAGGAGACCGTAGGTGAGGGAGTCAGGGTTTGGACGGGGTTTAAACCGGCTCCCTATTTCCGTGTATTTAGACTTTACCACGGTGTTCACTTCCGTCTTTGTTCGAGGTAACGAGTCGGATTCTGTGTCACCAAGGTCCCGCTACACAAAAAAGAAGACAGAGAAACAAAATTACTGTAACTAGATGTCTCAGACTTTAGACTTTTTATCCCAAAAAACTGTAGAGTTTGTCCCGAACCCTAAATACTTTTACACGGTTCAGTGTTATCTTTTGTTTGTGAAAAAGGACATGTCAGGTTTGTTGTATGGAAATTACTTTTATTAATATTTTAGAGTTAACAACCCTTCTGACCCCTCTTTACGATTCATTTTAACAGTGAGAGGAAATCCCCTTTACCCATGGTACACTATGTATTTCTTCTCCCGGACATCAATTATTAGACATAACATATAAACTTTCACCGATTCTCTTATTTAAACTTTTCAAGAGTAGTGTTCTTTTTTTAACATTGATACACACTATTACCTACAATTGATCTGAAAAGTACCACTAGTAAACCGTCGTACATGTATTTAACTTCGTAATACAACGTGTAGACTTTGATTATATGACAATATACAGAATATACAGTTAATATAGAGTTAAAAATTTTTTAGTCGTGTATCTTTTCCCAGACCTTTGGGAACGTTCCTTTTGACCACCCGAAATACGTTGTACCATGTAGGACTTCTTTCGATATTCCATAGATCCGAGCATTGTTCCTGATTGTTTTTCATTTTTAGGTGTCTATGAAAGTCGTCGAGAATTTTGGTAGTCAATGGAGATGTAAGTATCAATTAACGTAGAATGATACGTCTCCTAAAGCGACCACCGAGTCTACCATTTCTTAGAGGAACGTTACATCCTCTGGGTCCAAGTTAGGGACCCTGTCCTTCTAACGGACCTCTTCCCTTACCGATGGGTGAGGTCATAGGAATGGACCTCTTAAGGTACCTGTCTCCTTGGACTATCCGATATTAAGTACCCCAGTGTTTTCTCAACCTGTACTAACTTCGTGTGTACGTGTGTGTGTTATACAGTTCCGACATATAACGTGAGACAAATAAATTGAATATACGTCTCATGTAGTACTCTTTACAGCCCGACCTACTTCGTGTTCGACCGTAGTTCTAACGGCCCTCTTTATAGTTATTGGAGTATATACGTCTACTATGGTGAGAATACCGCCTTTCGTTTCTCCTTGATTTCTCGGAGAACTACTTCCACTTTTCGACCGAATTTTGAGTTGTAAGTCTTTTGCTTCTAGTATCGTAGACCAGGATAGTGAAGTACCGTATATCTACTCCTTTGTTACCTTTGTCACTGTCTGAAATGAAAAACCTCGAGGTTTTAGTGACGTCTGCCACTGACGTCGGTACTTTAATTTTCTGCAAACGAGGAACGTTCTTTCGATACTATTTGAATCCCAGAATTTTTCGTCTCTGTAATGAAACGGCTGATTCCAGGTAGATCAGTTCCGATACCAAAAAGGACACCAGTACATACCTACACTCTCAACCTGACACTTCTTCCGACTCGCGGTTTCTTGACTACGAAAACTTGACACCACAACCTCTTCTGAGAACTCTCAGGGAACCTGACGTTCCTCCAGTTTGATCAGTTAGGACTTCCTTTAGTTGGGAGTTGTAAGTAACCTTCCTGACTACGACTTCGACTTCGAGGTTATAAAACCCGAGGACTACGTTTCTCGACTGACTAATCTTTTCTGGGACTACGACCCTTTCTATCTTCCGTCCTCCCCTTCCCCTGCTGTCTCCTGCTCTACCAACCCACCGTAGTAGCTAAGTTACCTGTACTTAGACTCTTTCGAGGTCCTCTACCGTTTGCTGTCCCTTCGGACCACACGACGTTAGGTGCCCGACGTTTCTCAGTCTGTACTGACTCGCTGCCTTGTTGTTAGGTACGTCACTTCCACTACTACTATGCCTTACAACTAGAAGGTAGAACTAAAAAAATCTGGAGTGTCAACATATATCGTGAGAAGTCATCGGAAACCGAATCCAGAAGAAAAAACATAAGAACATCGACTGAGTTCCTTTAGAAATCATATCGAATTCAACTCGTAGGGGTAAAGTGACTCCTCTATTGACCCCTAGTCTGTTCTAATTCGTTAAACAGGTTCCTTTACTTTAGTGACTCACTACTCACACGTGACACCAATATACGGGTCCAATGTCCTAAGACCGAGAAGAGTAACCGGTGTACCAGTGGTACCCATGGTCCCGACTCTCTAGTACCCACACCCCTCCCCGGGTCGGTACTTGGTCTCCCCATCTGACTGGGCAGTCACCGGTAAAGACTCCGTGTATGAATGTTGGGTCGGTGCAGATATATATCAAAACCCAGTGAACATTCTTGGAGAGAAACCGTCAATCAGTAAAGGAAAGAAGTATTCCAGTACGAGAAAGAAAAGTTTGTGTATAAATTAAATAATTAAACCAACGTTGTAAATTCTTGAAAACAACATCGTACACCCTAGATCAAGGGACTGGTCCCTAACTTGGGTCTGGGGGACGTAACCCTCGAACCCCAGAATCGGTGACCTGATGGTCCCTTTAGGAGACAGGACGAGAAAGGTCTCATTCGTTTGAGGAAGGGAACCACGAAACAGTTATAGACTAACGACTAGAAGGGGTCCTTTTAAAGTCAGTGACAGTCTGACAGGTTTGAGATTGTCACTCTCCTCTCACCACTCTTGACCACGTCTTTGGACACAAGACGAGACCCAATATCCAGAGATCAGAGTACCAGGGAAGAGTTTGGGTCTTTGTTCGACAGATTGGGAAGACGACACTCCGTGACGATTCTTAATGTAGGAGGGACTCCATCGGTCTTTCTTGTTCTACGGGTGGGGTAAAAACCTGTCGTTCACTCAAGTTCTAGACTTTGATCGGGGTCTTGAGGGTCCTGGTACTTTTTAATAAACGAATTCTCGAGAACCAATTTTTCCTTTCCAATTTAAGGGGGGTGGTGTGTGTTTATTGTGAAAAAAGGGACATTCACCTTTTTGAACGATTTGGATACTGGAGTTCCAACTGTTGATATTAACACCAGGACTTGTCTACCGGTTTTTTCTCTTTCTAAAAGGACAAAAAGTTGTGGAAAGTCAAGACATGAGTACTCCGCTTACACGGTAAGTGACGGTAGAAAGTTGGAGATGAGGGAGGACATGTCTCAACTTCTTCTTTTCGGTACAACCCAAGAAGAAAGTGTGTGTCTCTAATTTACCAGTCTATCACGTATGTCTCGGTGTAAGGTTCAGGAAGACTCCGGTAAATCTTCGTAAAGTAGTGACGAAGACAACTGAATCAAAAAGTAGACGAGTCGAGTCGGGGTGGTTCAGATCCGGACGGGGGAGAGGGAGGGAGACTTCGAAAAAAAAAAAGTGTTTTTCGATCCTTAGAGGAGTGGCGGAGAATGTGTGACTCGTTGATTCCTGCCTCACATAGGATTGAGTCACTCGACGTTCAGACAACAACAAAAAACAACAACAACAACCGTAAGTCTGAGAGTCGGGGTTTACTTCTAAAAAGGCATTTACAAAATAAGAGAATTGAGGCGTTCTATGGAATTAGGTAAAAATGATAGAGAGTAAAGAAAGAAAAAAAAAAAAAATAAAAAAATAAAAAATTTAAAATTTTAGAAATTAAGAATGTACGCAAGGGTTTGTACTTGGGGGGAGGGTGGAGGGAGGGGTGTTGTAGGGAGACACCGTATCTTAAAAAGAGTAACTACGTATAAGGAAAACCCACCGGGAAGACAGATAAAAAGTTTCAACAACAGTCTTTTGTTGTAACGAACTGTCTTTTGAGACCTCGTGACGTGCAGTAGACCCGAAAGTCAAAGACGACAAGTGACCGAAGAGATTTAGTACCGTCGAAGTGCCTGACAGTCGTCCGGACCGACTTTGAGACTGAAGATTTGCGGAGTGTACAGGAGATCGAGTGGGGACGTCTGCGCAGAAACCGTCTCGAACACGTCCTCCCGTGCGGTCACTTCTGGTCGGGCACGGTACCGCTGGAGGTGTTTCTGCCACCGAGAGACTCAGTCTGACCTTTATAACCGACAGTCACCACGTACCTTCTCCCTTCCGAAGACTTGCACCGAAAATTCGGTGGACTTAGTTAGTGGACCCATTGACCCGTTTGTCTTTCAATTCAGTTTTTTATTTAAATTTGTAGTTGGTCACGGTGGGTGTACACTTGTCCTCCGTTTCTCAGACTTCGTCAGAACTTTGTTTTTAAGACTTACCGGGACTCTTAGTTTTCTTTACATTTCTCATGGAACCCCGAGTCTCTCCTTCAAGGAAACCTGACAGGACGAGACTAAGATTTACAGATCTTTTCTAAGGACACGAAAAATAATCCTAATAAAAAGTACTCGGTCAAGTTTGCTCTATCCTTGGTTGGGGTCAGGTAGAGTGTTTGGGACTGGTCAGAACGTAAAAAGCACCCCACGACGACGACGACGATTCAACGAAGTCAGCACAGGCCGAGATACGCTGGGGTATCTACCGTCGGGTGGTCCGAGGGGACAGGGACCCTGAGAGGTCCGTTCTTGTGACTTCACCCAACGGTAAAAGAAGAGGTTATGTACTTTCACTTTTCACTTTCACTTCAGCGAGTCAGCACAGGCTGAGAGTCACTGGGGTACCGGACGTCGGGTGGTCCGAGGAGGTGGGTACCCTAAAAGGTCCGTTCTCACGACCTCAGCATGATTAAATGAAGAGGATTAAACGGACCTCCGTTTAATAAGGTCATCGAAGAAGATACCCAGAATTTCGTGAGATTCCGTAGTTCTCTTAATTTTAAACAGGACCCTTTTTAATAATTCCTCTTCAAGACCTGCATAAAGATTGACACTGAGGAGATGGTCTTTAAGAGGAACACCGGTTACTAAAACACTACAATTAATGAAAAAGAGGTGAAAAAGGAGGACGATGGGAACCGGGTATATTCATCGAGAGGAAATGGAACGGGTCCCCTTCAGGTTAAATATTAGTCATTCGTCTTTTCAGAGGTTCCAGTTTGTCAATCGTTTTCGGATTTATAAATCTTGTACTAGAGTGACCTCCCCATTCCTCTTCTCTTCCCTTAGACACTTATCTTCGTCTCGATCTCTTCGGTCCCCTCTCTAGGTTTGTTTCCCCAGAGACGTCCAGATCTTCATTCTCGTCCTACGTCTCTTCAACTGACCAGGTCCCACCGTTCTTAAACCTAGACGGAAGATCTTCTCGGGTGACCTTCCCCAACACTCTCCGTACTGGTAATTGACTAGAAGCGTGTCCGTACTACAAAGGACGGTCAGAGAGAAGTTCCTGACTCTATGAGTTTAGATGAGACGGACACTGGAGGAATCTGAGTGATTCTCAAGAGTACGTCGTCTACGGACGATACACCCGTCTAAAGTTACGGTGTTACCTTTAGTCTTCTTTTTTCTTTTCGGAGTTCTAACTAAATAAGTAAAAGAAACAACTTTCACTTTCAGTGAGTCAGGACAGTTTGAGAATCTTTGAGGTACCTGATATGTCGGGTACCTTAAGAGGTCCGGTCTTGTGACCTCACCCGTCGGAAAGGGAAGAGGTCCCCTAGAAGGGTTGGATCCCTAACTTGGGTCCAGAGGACGTAACGTCCGCCTAAGAATTGGTCGACTCCATGTTTCCTTCGGGTTCTTATGGCCTCCCCATCGGATAGGGAAGAGGTCCCCTAGAAGAGCTGGGTCCTTAACTTGGGTCCAGAGGACGTAACATCCACCTAAGAAATGGTTGACTCGATAGTCCCTTCGGGAAAAGAATCAACTCCCCGATCAAAAAGATGTCTTGACAAGCAAGTCCCAATGGGATCACCGAGTCACCATTTCTTAAGTGGACGGTCACGTCCCCCGTACACAAACTCGGGACCAAACCCGTCCGGGGTGCACGGCGTCTCGTTGGCTCGGGCACACGGTGTTGATAACTCGGACGCGCGGGATTCGTTGTCCTCTTCGGTGGCGGTACCCTTCGGGTATGTGGTGTTGATCTCCCACCGGGGGCGAACGGAGCCGATCTCCTTTCGGGACTTTCGTTGTTTCTGGGTCGTGTTGGGTTATTAATCAGAAAAGAAAAAATTTGACAATCGAGTGTGGTACATTTTACTGACGCCAAGTCGGTTAACAGTTGGAGGTCGTTGCCGTTACAGTACACCGAGGAGTTACGTCCTTTTCCATCGAATAGGTGTGCCGTCCACGTTTAGGACGACCCGGCCGTCCCTGGCGACGAACAGACTCCCAAAGGGTTTTAGTTCCAGAAGGAGCCTTTGGGCACGACGAGGGAACAAATGGGCACCTCTTGGCTGACTCTCGTGATGACACTAAGGACCGTCTCCTTTTCACTCGGTCCCACACTCCCCAATCCACCGATTTTCGACCCTTGTTCTTCCTAGTCTTCAATTTTGTGTGTAGCTGGACCGTCGGCGAGTAAAAGAAAAACCCTCCGAGTCGAAAGGATTTCTCACATACAAAAGGGTAGATAAAACAAACGGTGTAAGTTTACATAGGAACACACACATTCACGTAGAGAGTTGTTGTTACTTCATATTCCATTGTCACCAGGGAGTCGACGTCCTTTTCGTCACTTTATAGGAGGTTAGCTACAGTTCTCTTCTTTCCCGAGACTGAATCCTACAAAATTGTCGTTTGGTGAAAACTTTTATAATTTTTCAAGTTCAACTTATCCGTAAGTAATTTATGGTTCTTCCCGAAGGGACCACCGAGTCCACCATTTCTTAGACGGACGTTACACTCTCTGGATCCAAGCTAGAGACCCAACCCTTCTAGGGGACCTCTTCCCTTACTGTTGGTAAGGTCATAAGAAGGAACCTCTTAAAGTACTTGTCTCCTCGGACCGTCCGATGTCAAGTATCCCAACGTTCCTCAACCTGAACTAGCTCGTTGATTGAAAGTTTATGGTTCTTTACGACTTCCTTCCTGGATAGAGGTTTGAAGTCAGTTCTAGAGACGACTGTTCGTTTCCTTTTGGGTTACCCGGTAAAACGAACCCACATAAACTGAAGTCTTGACAGTTCATCGAGGTTTCGGTGGAGAAGGTACTTCAGGAGGTCATAAGGGGGTCGGTGTCCACGGAAGAGATAGAAAAGTACTTTCAAAGCAATATAACTATCTTACTTTAAGAAACAACCCACTACGTTTGTGGTGGGTAGATACTCGTGCATGACATAGGTTCCGTAACAGAAGGTAGAGTATACTTCTATACTTTTCATGTCAGGACGGGAATTCTAAGAATTCTCGGATCGTCCGTCGGAACAAACACCTGTCGATACAACCGGGGACGGCTACAGAACGGTGCAGGACACAGGAGTAATCAGACGCTCAAGGAACACCCACCTCAAACACAAGACAAGAAAAAAGTCAGTGGTTCTTCGTCACAGGTACGACACGAATCGGATACGTGTATAGCATTCCCGAGGTATTTACGAACACAACTCAGGGACGTGTACCGTTATTGAAGTTTTGAACTGCCGACCTACCTGTCCTTCGTGGACGAGGTGTGCCACAGAAGAGGGTGTCGGGAACCGACGTGGAGGACCGGACAGAGACGGTTCGACGACGTGAGAACGGGGAAAGAAGTGAACCAGGAGGATCGGAGTGTTGATCCTGGTACCATGATTTAGGTTTCGGTCATATGTTGACGGATTTACAATTATTCGTGGAGGGGGTGGGGGGTGACGACTTTCCTGTATACCAAACGAAAAGGAAATTCATGTAAAAGAAATTCTGTCAACGCCGTGAGAAAAGGATGACACTCAAGATGTCCGGTGGGAAGACGGAGAAGAAAGAAATACCACACCAAACGAGGAAAGAATTACAGTAGACTGAACACTTTCTCATGAAGTCAAGTATTTTTTAAAGTACACAACCAGTTTAATCTAAATTTCGACGTTTGTGACCGTCCATGGAGTTCGGTTCTCCATCTTAATATCACTCCTTCAGGTCGCAGAATTATACCTAAGGGGGTTTGTGTCTGAGTCTCTCTGTTACTAAACCCACGTTCCTAAATCTTCATTAGGGTTCTTTGTACCTCTCTCCCTCACTCCTTTACTTTGTTCCTTCCCTTCCTTCAGTTGTTTCCTTCATAATTGTTCGTCTACCGGTGAGACCCGTTGACTCCCCCACCCCCGCCCCCCCCCCCGAACTAGGACGGTTCCTGAGACACACTGTACCTCTTTTACGGGGAATGAAACTGGGAGGAGCCCTACTTCTCCGGCCCCTTACATGGATGGTTGAGGTAAGGTGGCGAGACACTGACTTCTGACGACAACCCGTAATTAGGGACAGAGCAGATCGTACGAGGACCTCGATCTTTTTCGAGAGTCGTCTGTCTTAGTCCTCGGACTCAATCCTTCAGAATCAAATGTGTGTCTCGACTTATGACTTCGACGTCCACCGACTTCCCTATACCGATCTGAGGTCGTCGTAACCGGTACGGGTGACTACATATTACCTTGGATTCTGGGTCGTCCTGGCTGGGACCCTTCGGACACTCTTACGACGAGGAGCCTGACACACACCTTCCCGTAGGTTGGCTCTCACTCTTTCTCTGATTTTAGGTCCGGTGGAAGACAAACGGTTTGACGTACGAGGTAAACCCCGACGGAGGTGGCCCTTCTTCTTTTAAAGAGAAAGTTTAGATGTGGTTCCACCGTTTACCTGGTTGTCACCGGGACTACTGTGGTGGGGTCATAATGTCGTCTATAGTTTTGTCATTGTCCCATTACCCTAGATTGACGTACGTGGTGTCAGAGGAACGACACTTTTTCTCCCGTACGATCTTATTCCGTCATGAACGGTCACAAACGTGATCCGTTATAAGTAAAAACCTATGTTCCCACTAAGAATAACGGTTACATTAAAAACGATAGTGGGGTAAGTGTCGTTTAGACTCTAGAGGACGTTGTTATAAATTATATACGAAATAGTACTCGAAAAAAAAAGAGAAGGGTCTCCTCTAGGCTAGACAGACTAGAAAGAACTCATTCCACTGGGAGAGTCTAACACGGAAGACGATAGAAACGGTTAGTGACCTGGTCTTTAGAGTCTAAGGGGGCACGAGGAGTAATCTCCCTGACCGGACGGTCACGACAGAGACTAATAATGTGTCAAACCCTGACGTTAGTCAAACACCGAGGGTGAAGGGTGTAAATGTTGTCTGTGTAAGTGAAACGACTCGTAATTGAAAGGACGTGAGCGGATACGAAGGCCCGTTCCCGAAAATTACAAGGAAAAGAGAAGATGTTTGACACCAAACGTACAAAAGGTAGACTGACGAATTACCGTCCTACGGAAAGAGGTGGAGTACATGTTTAACTCAAAAGACTAGCATCCAATAAATGAATCAGAAACTTTAGGACGTTGAACAGGGACAAAAAGTATGACTGACTCATTGAGGACGTCGTATTTTCTTGAGTCCCCATCAGAGGGTTTCGTCTTGAGTCCAGTTCCTGGGAAATTCAAGACTGCCGATATTCTGGAACACTTCTGGGGGAACTCCCGAAAAGATAGAACCGTTAACAAGTCAAGGACCTTAGTCTCTTTCAATCCCGTCCCGTTCCAGAACCTCTAGTAGGGTTTCACTTAGATTACAGACATCGTACATCTAATGTTATGGACCGACTCTAGTCTACTTCTCTCTAATAAAATTCCTCTTGTTTTACACAAGTAAGAGAGTAGTACCGAAATGAATTTTACCCTCCTCTGTGTACCTAGTACTTCTCGTCTTTAAGGTACTACCTATAGAACCGTATTCGAACTCTAAAAGATGACAATGAAATATGGATTAACAACAATCGATAGTAGTTCCGGAGTCGAGATTGGAACCCATGAGACGTCTGTGTCATCAATTCCCCACCGTTAACCGTGTTTTCGTGTGAAACTTGTATTACTTTAAATCAGAGTATGTGTTTTAAAATATATTGAAATATTATTAGTCTCTACTGTTAAAGTGTAAGACTTTCATCCATACATGTCCTTTGATGATGTATAAATTCCTTGAGTTTAAGGTCCACGGACGAAAATATGGATGAAAATATTTTACTAATTTAATTATAATTACAATTACTAATTTTGTCAACCTGTTTGGGTAAACTGAAAGTCATGTACTCTTTGTTAAAACAACCTATAGTATTTCAAAGAAAATAGTCAAACATTGGACAATGGTATAACGGTAAATACAAAGATTGAACTTTAAACTAGGAAGTTGAGGATATTGTTGAACAACTCAAAATTTCTAAATCATCCCCATTAAAAAAAAAAAAATTATTAACCTCGGTGAACTTTATTACCTTATCACCGAAACCTCCAGTCTGTTCGGATACAAATTTAGGGTGACTAATCGAGACACTGGAGTTAGTTTAATAAAGTAAGCGATTCGAATGGAAGGTAGACTTTTTGGACTCGATTATTACAGAGTACGTTTACGACTCTCTAATTTACTCTATATAGAATTTTTAATTTACTCATATAGAATTTTTGTTTACATCACAGACTGTGTATTATCTAGATCTAGAATGGTTTAGGAGATAGATAAGTAGACGGATAGATAGTAGATATACAGATAGAAATATAGAGGACTGAAAGAATATACTAACATAGTTCTTGAGATCATTTTATAAGAGAGAGAGGGTTAAATTTTTTTTCACAGATACTTCTAACGATTAGAAGATGTATAAAAGAAAATCCTGTTATAAAAACGGGGAACATCCAGTCTACGGCTCGAAGTGTAAAAACTCCTGACACTTATCCGGACAAAGAAGGTCGTGAGGAAGAAGACGGTCTAAGACGAAACCATGTTCTCAAGTCGTCCTAAACAACGACACAACAGCAAATCAAGGATTCTGCACAGACTGAGAAACGTTGGGGTACCTGATATCGGGCGGTCCGAGGAGACAGGTACCCTAAAAGATCCGTTCTTATGACCTCACCGAACGGTAAAGGAAAGGGTCCCCTAGAAGGACTGGGTCCCTACCTTGGACACAGAGGACGTAACCATCCGTCTAAAAAATGGTGACTCGGTGGTCCCTTCGATCAGTCAAGGGGATCGACTGAGGAATTATATTTTCTACAGTAGTGGTACGACAGAACAAAATAGACTAAGAGAATGGTGAGGGGATTATCGACAAGGACGATGGAAGTCAAACCTTTGACCGTTTATATCAATCAAGGAGTAATCGAAAAGAGATGGGATAGTTGACACTAAAATACCGTTTGTGAGAACCGGTTGTATACCTCTTTGACCTCTTCAACAAACTCCTCAAACAAAAAATTGAAAAATAAAATATAACCTTATATCGGTTAATTGTTACGACACTATAAAGGTCCACCTGTCGTTTCCCTAAGTCAGTATCTACATGTACATAGGTAAGAGGGGGTTATAAAAGAAAAATTACTTTGGTAAAACTTCGACACGGTGTTTAGTAACTTCTCTATTACGTTTAAAAACAGACCGTCTACGATTCCAAATAACTCGTAGAGAATTCTTTCCTGTTCGGTCTTCGAGGAGACAATTCAGGAGTCACAGCCCGGAACTTTACATACAAACACCAGGGGAAGAGAGGGAGAATACACCTCTGTTCGGTTTCCGGCTGGGGGACTCCTTCGTGACACACTGCGACCCTTAGTGGTTGGGGAGTACTGACGAGATCTCTGACCCAGGAAGAAGTCCACGGGACCTCCGGAGGCGTCACTCCGGTTCACCGGACACATAAGAAGAGTCTTATTAGAAGAATTTTTATTACTTTCCGTCATGTCTTGTACAATTCCCTTTTATTATATAATTTTATATCAATTGTTTAATAAAATAAAACGATACATGAAGAAGTGATCACGTGTTCTGTTCTAGAACACCGTCCAGATTATTAATGGTTTTAAGGATCATCACTACTCGTATCTATTATTAATCTCTATAGACTTTGTTGTCACTTTACTGTACTTCTATAGGTACCCAAAATCGTCACTGTTTCAGCATGCATAGTCGATCATGATTTTACCAAAAAAGGATATGGACATTACATTCCCTTACGATTTAGAGTCTATAGTCATTTTTATTTCTATAGTAAAAAAGGGTAGGTTCACATACCTACAGGGACTTAAGACGAAGTGGTTGAGGAACCTACAAGTACCAGGAGTCCCATTCTTAGGCGCCCAGAGTCGAGGGTCACACACTTGGTTTGAAAGACCAATCTCTAAGAGTGGGAGACCGGACAGAGTAACGGTTTCAACGTTCCTGACTTTTCAGTTAAGGAACGGTTACCGTTCTCTGTTTTAGACTTGTAAGCGTTGGTTTCGACATGAATTCTCTTCCCGAAAACACAAACGACTGTTACCCTTCCTAAGTGCCACGTTTCTAGTAACACATGGAACCCACAAACCAATTACACGGAAACTTCCTAAGTCTCGTTTGGTGGTCTTAAGTGGGACGACATCTGAAATTACGGTGGCGTATCGTTTATGACTTCCGCTTTTCCGTCTCGGTACGTAAATCAGGTGTCTTCTTTTTGCACAAGGGTCAAAGACAGAGGTGTCGTCACTTCAGGTTGGACGACCTAGGGCGACCTCCGCCCGGAACTCTCTCTCCGGACCCTACGGGCCGGTCCCGTGGCAGACCCACAAGGGTCGCAATGGAAGATAGACAAGAAACCACAAACGAAAAGATAGGAGTCGGGAGGAGGAAGAGTCGGACCGAGTCTAAGTCGAGACTTCGTCTCGGGGTCTTCCGACCTCCGTCTGAAGGAGACACGAGGGGAGGCCTTCGGTGGGATCCCGCGACAGTCACCCTCTCTCCTCAGCGGCACTACCCCTGTTAGAGACGGTGGAGGGCAGGAGGAGAGAGGAGGAGCCGAGGACGGTTCGGGACTGTCGAGACCTTCGGTTTGCGGAAGGAGACTGAAGGCGCGTCCAGAGGTGCGACGCACGGTGACGGTTCGGTACCCCGGTCACGATCCTTACACAAAAATTATAAGTAACAAGTGAGACAGACAATGGCTACACACGTGACGTTAATAACATTAAGAAACGTGTACACAACAATACTTTACCCAACGGAAAGTTCGATACGGTCCAATTAAAAAAAAGGAGAAAGACTTTGGGTTTATATAATAAAGATGGATACAAAGTCAATCAAACGGTACGAAGAAATAAAATAAAGTTTCTAGTCAGACCCGCCGTTTCTGTCTCACCGTACACGCGCCTTTGTTCCGGGCGGACGAAGGGAGTACCATGTGTACTGTGAACGAAAACTAAATCCGAACACACCAAAAAGTGGAGGGAGAGAACAAACGAAGAAAGGTACGCGTGTTGGGTCGGTCGAAAGTCTGTGTGTACGTGACGACCACCTCGTCGGTAGACGTGTCTCCCTCTGTATGCCCGTCAGACGTTGTGTGTGTGTGTGTGTGTGTGTGTGTGTGCCCGTGCGTCTGTCGAAAACCCAACCTTCTAGAGAACCTATAATCCAAAAAAAAGAGGAGAATCACCATCTTTCCCTTTCCTCCAGATCTTTTATAATAAAAGAAAAAAAAAAAAAAAATGAAATTGACCCCGAAAAAACTATGTTATACCTTTGAAGTCGGTGACCCCGTGTTTTTTCTAATATACGGAAGTAGTCAAGTCTGGTAGAATAAAACCCAAAACTAAAAAAAAAAATTTAGTTTCTTTTTGTCTTTTACATTTTATTCTAAAAATTTAGAAAAAAAAATTCAAAGAATACCGTTTTGGAATCATTTGATTCTTATTGGTAGCAAGACGGAAACTTTTGAATGAAAACGTCAATTATCTTCGATTTAATTTTTATTTTGTCGTCGTAGTGGACTTTGATAGTGTAGTAATTAACTGATGTGGGGTTATGTTCTTCAAATTTTTATTTTTATTTATAGTGCCGAAAGGGGGTATGTGTGTGTGTGTGTGTATATATATATATAGAAAGAAATCGATAAGTGTGTTATGCGAGACCAAAAACGGTCTGTCTCTTTAGACTGGGCCAATGTGGGGACGGACGATTCGTAAAATGGAGGTAACAATTGATATCGGTAAACAGTGGTGCTTTGTAATAATAAAATTCCATCGTCCCTTCGTCCTGACGAACGACGTATTACCACGACATTGAGAACAACGGTTCTTCCTTAGTTTCTTTACCTGTCACCGATTACACCCTTTAGTGTCGTCTCTCTTTCTTTGTACGTCTCTGTGTCTCTGTCTCTCTCCGTCCCCTCCTTTCCCCTCTTCCTCTTTGTCTGTATCCGTCTGCCTTTCTGTGACTCTCTGTTTTTTGGACCTCTCTCTAGAAGGGTCTTTACGATCTCAAAGGTACTTTTCGAAAGTTTTTCGTACTGTATCGACAACGATCCCTCGACTCTCCTCTCGTCTGTCTGTGCGGTGGGTGGTTTCTGCAAATTATATTTGGACGTGCAGAAACGACCGTAGGAGAGAAGTCACTCCTCTGTCCTATTTCTTCCCTTTCTTTATACCTCTTCGTCAGAAGGATGTGTTAAAATTGTCGTGTCAGATGTCGTGTGAGACACAACGTCCATGCGGACTCCAGTTTCCCGTGCAGAGTGAGGGGTCTAAGGTTCCGTTTCCGACGTAGGTAGGTCGTTATCCCTTATTGGGAAAAGGGCACGTACTACCGAAACTCTACACATTGGGTCCACATCGTCCAGGACGGAAGGACAGTAACTTCTTGCATAGAACTACCGGACACACCCGTTCGTCCTTTAGACCAAAATGAGAACGAGACCGAACTCCAATTCCTCTTCTTAGACCGCGACCCTCTTTGGTCGTCACCGGAGTGTTCTAGGTCGAGGGTCACTCTTAGACTTCTTCTGCTGCCCCCCAGTCACGATGAGTCTTAGCGACCGGACGGATATGATCCCAGGAGGTCTCTCTGTTTCGGTTGTCTTACACATACACATCACCACCCTCCCCCACACGTGTATATGAATACACTGTCTCTCTCCATATCTCTTTCTTTAAAGAAAATAAAATTCCTTAACCGATTACGTTAACACTCCCGACTGTTCAGGTTTCAGAAGTCCCGTCCGACAGTCTGACCTTTAAGACCGTCCCCAGTTACGATCAGAACTCAAGTTTACGTTAGTCAAGTCAAATCAACGAGTCGGTACAGGCTGAGAAAGCCTGGGGTACCTGACGTCGTGTAGTTCGGAGAGACAGGTAGTTTTTGAGGGTCTCAAATGAGTTTGAGTACAGGTAGCTCAGTCACTACGGTAGGTTGGCAGAGTAGGAGACAGTAGGGGAAGAGGAGGGCGGAAGTTAGAAGGGGTCGTAGTCTCAGAAAAGTTTACTCAGTCGAGAAGAGTAGTCCACCGGTTTCATAACCTCAAAGTCGAAGTTGTAGTCAGGAAGGTCACTTATTGAAAAGAAGGTTCCTCATTCACAGAAAATTAAAGTACCGACTTCAGTGGTAGAAGTCACTAAAACCTCTGGGTTTTGTATTTCAGACTGGCTAAGGGGTAGATAAAGGGTACTTCACTACCCTGGTCTACGTTACTAGAATCGAAAGACTTACAACTCGAAATTCGGTTGAAAAAGTGAGAGGAGAAAGTGAAAGTAGTTTTCCGAGAAGTCAAGAAGTGAAAGACGGTATTCCCACCACAGTAGACGTATAGACTCCAATAACTATAAAGAGGACCGTTAGAACTAAGGTCGAACACGAAGTAGATCTGGTCACAAAGAGTACTACATGAAACGTATATTCAATTTATTCGTCCCACTGTTATATGTTGGAACTACATGAGGAAAGGGTTAAACCTTGGTCAGACAACAAGGTACAGGTCAAGATTGACAACGAAGGACTGGACGTATATCCAAAGAGTTCTCCATCCAGTCCACCAGACCATAAGGGTAGAAAACTTCTTAAAAGGTGTCAAATAACACTAGGTGTGTCAGTTTCCGAAACCGAATCAGTTCGTCTTTAGCTACAAAAAGACCTTGAGAGAACGAAAAAACTACTAGGTCGTCTACAACCGTTAAACCAGAGACCAAGGAGACGGAAAAGATTTTGGTCGAACTTGTAGACCTTTAAGTACCAAGTGCATGACAACTTCGGACCGAACCTCTTAAAACTCGTAATGAAATGATCGTACACTCTACCCACGTTAACACGCCATCAAACTCGTAAGAAACCGTAACGGAAAGAAACCCTAACCTTACTTTTGACTGGAAAGGGTCAGGACACCGGTCACGACGTAAAAAGTTTAAACGACCGTATAACTCACGTCGTGAAAGTGTCTTAGTAGAAAGTCCTAAACTTTATCGAGTTGACCTTAAGGTAGTGAAGGTGATCGAAACAAAAATCACTACGAAGGATTCCGGGTGAACTGAAACGAAAGGTCCTACAGACCGAGATCCACTCACTAGTGTGCTAACACTAATAGACCCAGTACTTCGAGAAAAAAAGATGTCAAGAAGACACATAAGAACAATGGAGAAGAATTATAGAAGACGAAGACAATCCAGGTATAGTAAAGACAGGAAATAACTCGGGTAGAAACGTACTTTACAAGGGAACCATAGAGATTAAAAGAACTTCTCTAGAGATCAGAAAGGGTAAGATAACAAAAGGAGGTAAAGAAAAAGAACCCCTACCAGAACTAGGGACAGAGGACATATTACAGTACTTGGAGACAGTTTCCGTTAGTCCTCCGTCTTAACGAAGGAGAAGACCACTGGAGTCGGAAAATAGGATTCCGAAAGTTGACTGACCTACTCCAAGTGGTTGTAATACCTCCCACTAGATTAAATGAGTTGCAGATGACTGAATTTACACACGACGTACGATCCAGTGAAGTCAGCACAGGCTGAGAAACCTGGCATCGGGTGGTCCGAGGACAGTACCCTAAGAGGTCCGTTCTTATGACCTCACCCAACAGTAAGGGAGGAGGTTCCCTAGTAGGGTTATTGGTGGAGATTTTTTTAAGGGAGGTGTCGTTGTACACTTACCTACGAACTGGTTTGACCCGGGGTGTCGGAGCAGTCTGACTACGTATTTTAATTGTTAGTGTGTCGAGATATTCTGTGGACCCTATTTACATCGGGAGGTCAGTGACTCGGTCACCTAGTTTCCAAGTCTCCAGACTTCATCCGTCTAGAGGTGTAACCTCGCTGACACTCTTCGACCCTGAAAATAGATCATGTTAAAAACGAAACATGACAGGGTTCTTTTAAGGACGGTTTTAACCCAGAAACTTTCCTCCGAGGAGTTTTCTTAGACAGAGACAACACTTGAGTGAGGGAGAGAGAGTAGGTCTGGGAGATATCCGGTGTGTGAGGGAATGGTTCAAGGGGTCGACCAACGTGTTAGGTGGTGGTGACCTTTGAAGAGGGGGTAGGGGTGTATGTGGGGAACCGGGTAGAAAACAGACGGGAGATATAATCGTGGGGTGTTGGACCGGACTGTAAGTGACTCGAGAGAAGACGGGTGACACCCGAGGTCTTCCCGACTTCCTCAGTTGAGATGACGAGACTCCTTTTCGTATATATCCACAGGACTAAGAACGAGCCAGAGAGGGAGGGTTTCACTTTTGAAGTCGACAAACGGTTTGTGTATCCCAACACTCTAAATCTCCCTTTTTTCCAGTTACTATAAACTTAAAATCTATTGGTCCTCTATTAAAAAATTATTTATGTAGGGGATAACCCTTGTATATAATGTTTCAATAAGTAACAACTAGACTTTAACTATGGATTAATTTAAACTTAAAATTTAGTTCTTGTTTATTAAAAATCATGTTTATCCAGGGTACATTATAAACCTTCTATGAATAGATTTTTATATAAGAAACAACTAGACTTTAAGTTTAAATTGTCCCGTTACATGTAAAATAGACCGTCAGGACATTCTACTGGATTTTATATTCCTGTGAGGAGGTTGAGTACCTCAGCAAAAGAAGGGAGTCTCTGCTGTATACAACTAAAGGACAGACCCTTGTCTATGATAAGGTACCCACTCCGAAACTCAGAGTGAGGTAGACATTGTTATCGAAGACTGGTGGAGTGGAGGGTTGTGGTCGACGGAGTCTCACTACCGCGGTGAGGTCGCAAAAGGAAGGTGGATTTGTCTCATCCCACCTTCTTTCCTTTTATATAGGACAAATCCTCCTACATAAAAGTCTCTTTCTTAGTGACTGTAGGGAGGAGTAGACCAAGTCATGGCATCACGCACACGCGATCCAGTAAAGTCAGCACAGACTGAGACGTTGGGACACCTGACGTCGGGTGATCCGAGAAGACAGGTACCCTAAGAGGTCCGTTTTTATGACCTCACCCAACGGTACGGGAGAAGGTCCCCTAGAAGGGCTGGGTCCCTAACTTGGACACAGAGATTATAGAGGACGTGACCGTCCACTCGAGTAATCACAATCGTGGTGGTTCCTTCCGGGGGTTCTGGTATCTCAGTAGGAGTTGAGACGGAAAGGAAACCGAGTAGAAAGATCTTAAAATAAGTGTTATAAAAAAAAGTACACACACAGGAGAGGGAAAGTAGTGTCTATGGGAGGATTAGGTGTAAGGGACAAAAAGTGAATCCACTGTTGTACTTGAAGACTCAAAGAAAAGAGTGGTAGTCACAGGAAGAAGACGTCGAGTAGTTGAAGTGAGAGACAGGACTTCAAGTCACGGTGGTAGTTGTGGGTTTATGAGGGGTCCGAGTCTTTGTAAGACAAAGGTCTTACAGACGGTTTACTTCAGTATACAAAACCGAATGTAGTTCAGGTTTGTCATTCCGGTATATAGTTCAGGGAGTTCGTTGACTGAAATTTAGTCCCCAGTGGATGAAGAAGACATTTTTCGATCTACCGTGGAAAGACGCCGAAATTCCCGAGATGTCAGAGACAGGGTCAGTGATTTGAGACGAGAACAATACACTTCCGTCGGTATCTACTGTGTAGCTAGTCACTGGGACCGACTCAAGGTTATGTTGAAGTAAATAATTTTGTCCTCCTCTCCTGTCTAAGCCGGGTATCCGACGTCAAACCGCTGAGAAAGAGATCGACGGTTCAGTTTCGACAAGAGGCTCAGGGTCGAGTTCCCAGTGTGAGAGCCATTTGGCGAGGGACTAGGTGGGTCAAACTTCACTGAGAAAGTGAGGTACGTATGTTGTGAAATGCAGAGAAAATACCGGTCTGGGTACGAGACGGAACAAATCTCAGGTGCGGAGTCGAGAGATAACTGAACGAACCGTAGGGTTTTCGACACAGGAAACGTGTCTCGTCTACAAGTCATTCTTTCATAACCACGCCCCGAAGGGACCACCGAGTCACCATTTCTTAGGTGGCCAGTTACGTCTTCTGTACCAGACCCTTCTAGGGTGTAAGACGCCTCGTTGATTCAGACACGTGGTGTTGACGACTCCGACACGAGATTTCGGACCGTCACGGTGTACTCTTCGGTGACGTTACTCTTCTGGTGTGTGGCGTTGACTTCTCATCGGGGGTGGGTGACGTTGATCTCGTTCGTTCGGGTACGTCGTTACTTCTGGGTCGCGTCGGTTTTTATTTATTTAAAAAAATTTTTCAACCACCCTTCTTAGTAGTTTTCAGTCACCTCACTCAGATCTCTTTACCGTCTCGAAACTGGTTGGTGTCGAAGGACTAAGAGGAGGTGTTTTTCACACTCAAGGGAACTTCTAGTACCTTGTTGTGGTTTACGGAAGACCTCTTTGAGCCGAAGATTCGGTCAGTCGTTAGTAAATTTTATGTGTCTTCGGACGGGTAGTTTTTATTTGATCGATTCGTAAGTTAAGGGGTTGGTCCTTCCAACCATACCGTTTATCTAAACCCGACTTTGGTAAAAGGAAAGACTTTGTGTGGGTTCGGAATTCTCCTTATCAAAGTCGATTAGACTTGAACGGTTGTGCTGGGAGGTTTAGGTAGGGACCTCTCTTGGAACAACGGACGAAGTCGAGTTTTAGGTGTACTGAGGTTTGACCGACTCCGAACGTTTCGTCCCACTCTTTGTCGGTCCGGGACACATGGAGTCTCTCTCCCAACGTCTCGTCCCTTCTTACTTGTCTCCTTTTTTCGTTATTACGTTTGTAAAGAGGTCGGTTTAATGACCCTTTCGATTTCTAATAAAATTTCAATCGATAGTGACTTTTAACGTCCCAAAGGGACCAACGAGTCGACCATTTCTTGAGCGGACGGTTACGTTCTCTACGCCCTGACGTGTTTCTCAACCTGTACTAACTCGTGCAACGTGAAGTGAAGTGTATGGACTAAACCGGAGAGGTTAGTGAAATCCACGAACAGTACAGAATTGATTATACATCCAAAGACTTCTTTTCCCATTGTAAAAGACAAGAACGTGTTGAGGAACTAGACAATATGATGGTCCCGATGTCGTTTACGAGTTATTCGTGTGTTACTTGTTTGACCTGACACTTCAGTCCACCCGGAATCCTTCGTAGTGATGCTTGTTTCGATCACCTCCACTACCCTAAGGTCAACTCGATAAAGTCTAGGATTTCCTACTACGACACTTTCACGACGTGAGTTATACAGTCGTGTTAAACCTTTGGAGTCGTCACCGGTGTCCTGACCTTTTCCAGTCAAAAGGAAGGTTAGGGTTTCTTTCCGTTACGGTTTCTTACGAGTTTGATGAACGATCATTTCATTACGAGTTTTAAGAGGTTCGGTCCGAAGTCGTTATGTACTTGGCACTTAAGGTCTACAAGTTCCGTCAAAATTTTTTCCGTCTCCTTGGTCTCTAGTTTAACGGTTGTAGGTGACTTAGTTTTTTCGTTCTCTCAAGGTCTTTTTGTAGCTAAAGACGAACTAACTGATTCGGTTTGGGAAACTGACACACCTAGTGTTATTTGACACCTTTTAAGACTTTCTGTACCCTTATGGTCTGGTGGACTGGACGGAGAACTCTTTGGACATACGTCCAGTCCTTCGTTGTCAATCTTGACCTGTACCTTGTTGTCTGACCAAGGTTTAACCCTTTCCTCATGCAGTTCCGACATATAACAGTAGGACGAATAAATTGAATATACGTTTCATGTAGTACTCTTTGCGACCCGACCTCCTTTGTGTTCGACCTTAGTTCTAACGGTCCTCTTTATAGTTATTGGAGTCTATACGTCTACTGTGGTGGGAACACCGTCTTTCACTTCTTCTTGACTTCTCGGAAAACTACTTTCACTTTCTCCTCTCACTTTTTCAACCGAATTTCGAGTTGTAAGTCTTTTGATTCTACCGTAGACCAGGGTAGTGAAGTACCGTTTATCTACCCCTTTGTCACCTTTGTCACCGACTGAAATACAAAACCCCGAGGTTTTAGTGACGTCTACCACTGACGTCGGTTCTTTAATTTTCTGTGAATGAGGAACTTTCCTTTCAATACTGGTTGGTTCTGTCGTATAATTTTTNCACTTCTTCTTGACTTCTCGGAAAACTACTTTCACTTTCTCCTCTCACTTTTTCAACCGAATTTCGAGTTGTAAGTCTTTTGATTCTACCGTAGACCAGGGTAGTGAAGTACCCTTTATCTACCCCTTTGTCACCTTTGTCACCGACTGAAATACAAAACCCCGAGGTTTTAGTGACGTCTACCACTGACGTCGGTTCTTTAATTTTCTGTGAATGAGGAACTTTCCTTTCAATACTGGTTGGTTCTGTCGTATAATTTTTCGTCTCTGTAATGAAACGGTTGTTTCCAGGTAGATTAGTTACGATACCAAAAAGGTCAACAGTACATATCTACACTTTCAACCTGATGTTTCTTTCGACTCGTGGTTTCTTAACTACGAAAACTTGACACCACAACCTCTTCTGAGAACTCTCAGGGAACCTGACGTTCCTATAGGTTGGTCAGGTAGGATTTCCTCTAATCAGGACCCACAAGTAACCTTTCTGACTACAACTACGACTTTGAGGTTATGAAATCGGTGAACTACGTTTCTTGACTGAGTAACCTTTTCTAGGACTACGACCCTCCCTAACCCCCGTCCTCCTCTTCCCCTACTGTCTCCTACTCTACCAACCTACCGTAGTGACTGAGTTACCTGTACTCAAACTCGTTTGAGACTCTCAACCACTACCTGTTCCTCCGGAGCGTACGACACCAGGTACACCAACGTTTCTCAGTCTGTGCTGATTCGTTGACTTGACTTGACTTGACTTTGTTTGACTGACTTACCTGTGCTTAAACTCGTTTGAACTCCTCTGTCACCTCCTGTCTCCTTGGACCACACGACGTCAGGTACCTCAGTGGTTCTCAACCTGTATCGTTGAGTTATTGTTGTTATTGTTTTGTACTTACCCCATATAATTGGAACATTTCAAGAACAACCGAATTCATTGAATTCCAGTAAAAATATTTAAGGAAGGAAGAGAATTTTAGGACTAGGATAGTGAAAAAGTGGTGGTTAATCGTGATAAAGTTCTGGAAACTTTAAAAGGATTGTTATTCTTTCTTTTTGGTTTGAAAACCAACGTCCAGACAAAATGGTCTAAATCTTCAAGAACCCACCGTCCGGCGTTCGGTGACCGTGACCGTGCCTCCTTTCCGTCTTGAAAAACAATAAAAACGGTTTCAACGTTTCGTCGGTCCGTCTCGGCACGACTCTCAGTGTGGACCCGCCCCACCACCTCGTCGCCTATTTACCGTTCGTCCCCCTCCCCAATTGGTCGAAATCGTCCGAGAGACACTTCACCGACGAAACGTATTAAAGTGTCCAAGGTCCTAACTCCCCGACAAAAGTCAACAGACCATAGACCGAGACCCCGTTAATCCCGACGGCGTGTCTGTGGTCCTCGCATAGTCAAGGTGTCTCTTCAGCGACCCCTACACTAGAGTTAGTCGACGAGTTTTTCTCCTTGCTGGTCGGAGGTCGGTCTCGGAGTCTTGACCTAGTTCTGTCAGAAATTTTTTTTTTCCTATAATGTACGATGTTGTTTTCAGTGACTGTTGTGGGCGTAGACACAAAGGACTTTCGTCCTCGGACGGACACGCTAAGAGGGACAGTGACATGGGGTTCCGGGTCGTACAGTTTCCGAGTGTGTAAAAGAGTTCCTTTGACTTACTTAGGCCTAAAAGGCAGGATGTTCTCCCGTCTTTCTATGGGGTGACTCTGACGACCGGACCTAAGATGTGAAAGTCATCCATAACTCTGAACGTGACGTCCCCCTTTTTTTTCCATCATTTAGATATAAGCCCCCTCCCCTTCCTACACTTATTCCAGTTATGGCCAGACAGTTTTCTCCTGTAGGTATTGAACTTTACAAAAGTAAAATAGTTTTACTGTCTGTATTTAGTTTGTCTAGTGACAAATAACATGACTAGTACAGACTCTCGGTTCACTGCAGACCCCTCTTCTCTTTACCCTTACTCTCTTTGTCTTTAACTGATGTAAAGTTTGACTTGATCTATAGTTACCAAGATGACACCCTATCTTCTATTCTTTCGAAGCTCTTGGTTCTTCTTTTCTTTCCATTCTTTACTGTGACCTATTGTCTTCGAGTACTCGAGACCCTTCTATTAACCAAAATATTCTAGTGGATTGTGCTTCCCGTAAACCTTCCCAATAACAGTAGATGACCGTTTCTTCTTGCCTTTCTTTTATATAGATCTAAATCGAACACACGAATCGGCGAGTCAGTTCCGGCTGAAACACTGAGGTACCTGACATCGAGTGGTCCGAAGAGACAGTACCCCTAAGAGGTCCGTTTTTATGATCTCACCTAACGGTACGGGAGGAAGTCCCCTAGAGGGGTTCGGACCCTAGTTTGGGTCCAGAAGACGTAACGTCCACCTAAGAAATGGTAGACTCGGTGGTCTCTTCGGTTCTAAATCGAATCTATTTTATTTATCCTTTATTACAGAACCCTGACATCTTTCAATCAGTAATCGGGTTACTTACATTCTTTTGTCTGAATTTCTTTACTATAATATGGTGTTGTCACAAAGATGTCCTTCATTGTGTCCTACTTCGGAAGTACTATTTTTGAGATCTTTCGAAATCTTTTGAGGTTCTTACCAAAGAAGTAGAGTTCTGGTTAGTGTGAGAAATATTACAATTACATAGAACCCTTGAAGGTTCTTGTTTCACTCCACCCAGAACGGATGTCTTGGAAGAAACGTACCTCGTACGTATACTGAGTATCTGGTATCTTGTGAGACACTATTTCGGACTCTCAACCCGGTTTTTCGACTCGTGGTTCTTAACTACGAAAACTCGACGCCACAACCTCTTCTGAGAACTCTCAGGGAACCTGACGTTCCTCTAGGTTGGTCAGGTAGGTTCCCTTTAGTCAGGACTTATAAGTAACCTTCCTGATTACGACTTCGACTTTAAGGTTATGAAACCGGTGGACGACGTTTCTTGACTGAGTAACCTTTTCTGGGACTATGACCCTTTCTATCTTCCGTCCTCCTCTTCCCCTGCCGTCTCCTACTCTACCAACCTACCGTAGTGAACTACCTGAGTTATCTGTACTCAAACTCGTTCGAGGTCCTCAACCACTACCTGTCCCTTCGGACCATATGACGTCAGGTACCCCCAACGTTTCTCAGTCTGGGCTGACTCACAGATTTGACTTGACTTACACTAAAAACAAAAGAAGGTCACAATAAGCATATCGTTGTCTTCAATAAAATGGGACAGTGTTAAATTCGTTGTTGTAAGGTCTTGTGTGTCCCGGTGGGATAGGGAATCCCTGAGTGATCTTTTAAAAGGTGAACAGATTTTATTCATAGATACAGGAAACTCTTTTATGTAGACCAGGGAGATACTGTTAGAACCCTCTCTAATTTGTAAATGTTATTATAGGTGGGAGGAATCACGACGTCTATTTTTAATTTTATTTTTAATTTTTCTAGACTTCACCCTACATCACTTACGATTCTCTTGAAGTCTGACTAGGATTGCAATTAGTAACAAGGTAATACAAGGACAAGAACATGAATTAATTTTGGGATCTTTTTTAGTCAAATTTGAGACCTGGGTTTCGTCGTTCGATTCTCATTGTAATCACTGATCTTAAAGGTAAAGACGTTTCAGACGTTTTAAACCGTCACTGAAGATAACTTACTCGTAGACTAATCCTGTAGTTTTCATAGTTTATAGTCGTGAAGTGACATATCGAACTATACAGTTTGTCTCCCTTTTCGACATCATCCGTAAGATCCTTGTTGTCTTACACTACCTGTCCAAAAGTGGGTCACTAAGACATTTTTGACCAAAGAGAAAGAAAAAAAGTGACATTTGGAGAAACGTTGTCGAACACTAAGACCACGAGATACCCCGTCAACAAATAACTGTAAAACTTACGACATTCCAGTAAAATACTACTGAAAGTTCTTTGATGACCGTAATGAAAAACAAATAAATATAAAGGTAAGTTACAGATATACATATATACTCAGTATTTGTGTGTCGGTACCTTCGAGGAGACTCTAGTGATGTCAATGTCCTTGTGTCTGGGTTCCTTCAGCCACCGGAGGTCATTGTGGAGACTGTTACCGAGGAAATGACTTTACAACTGGCGTCTCGTACACGATCCAGAAACAGGGGACCGAACGAGTCAAGACAGGATTATTGATTCGTTGGCTCTGTCGGATCAGTTAGTCCGTCGAAAATTTAACGAGAATTACCGTTTCCTTTATCCGACTACCAGTGTGTCAGTGTCCGTAGTTCCGCCGTAGGACCCGAGTGCATAACGGTAATTAAGTTTGGATCCTTTGGTGTAGACATCTTTTGAGTCTGTGTGATCTTATGGTCCGTCGTTTTAATATTTGTCGCAAGGGTTTCCCCGTTTCTTTGCCTTTGACGAAACGAAAGGATATTCACCTTGTTATTGTGAAATGTAAGTGTAAGTGTATTGTGACAGGTAGTGTAAGACAACAAGGATCTCACGGATGATGTCGAAAAGGGAGACAAACTGTATAGTTCGATATGTCACTTCACGACTATAAACTATGAAAACTACAGGATTAGCCTACGAGTAAGTTATCTTCAGTGACGGTTTAAAACGTCTGAAACGTCTTTACCTTTAAGATCAGTGATTACAATGAGAATCGAACGACGAAACCCAGGTCCCAAATTTGACCTAAAAAAGATCCCAAAATTAATTCATGTACTTGTCCTTGTACAACATGGACAACAAGGTCGCATGGTTGACGGGATTGTGAAGGGAGTCTAAAAATTAAAAAATTATTGCTTCACAATTATCGACGTAACCATCTGAAGATGAAACATAACGACGAAGACTGTACCAGAATCGATCGTGACACCCTCTACATACGTCCTATTTGTCTATAAAATGAAATTGTACACTAGTTGAGATTTTCTACAGGTCGTTATTGGGTAAAGAGAAAGGAGAAAAAAAGGTCTGGGTCACATTGTTCAAGGAGGGAAAAACTTTTGGTGTGTGAGTCGTGGACGACCATTTATGTCACGGGAGTCCGTTCTCTCTCGAGTCCTTCGATTAAAGAACGTCAACGTCTTTACTAACTCTTCGGGCCCGAGTTATAGGGGCGGAGGTAGAAACCCGGTTAACACCAGACCGGTGTGGGTGTGGAAAGGTTTATTCCCATCAGTGACTCGGTAGTCAACCACTCTAGACATCTTTACACTCTGCAGTAACCGGTCCACTCTTTGTATTTACCTTTGATCTCCGGAGCGGCAGACTAGTATCTCGAATGTCTCTCGTCGGACTTCTGACAGTAATATGTCACGACACTAAGTGATACACTACATGTGTCCCAAGGACCACTGAGTCTACCACTTCTCAGGTGGACGTTACGTCCTCTGGACCCAAGTTACAGACCTAACCCTTCTATTGGACATCTTTCCTTACCGTTGGGTGAGGTCATAAGAACGGATCTCTTAAGGTACCTGTCTCCTCGGACCGTCCGATGTCAGGTACCCCAGTGTTTCTTAAATTGTACTGACTCACTGATTGTGAAGGTGTAGGTATTCTACACGTATGTATATCGTCATCGATAAAAATAAGTCATTAAGACAAAATAAAACCTTATTTGAAAAAGTCGTCGTCTCTTGCGTTTTTTCGGTTTTCATGTTCAAGTCGTTTTTCAATTCGAGACTTAAGCTAAAGAGTTCGTTCAACTGCTACTCATACTTTCAATATTCCGTATAAATTGTTGTGTCAAATGGTAGATAGTACTGGTAATTCACTATGGTGACTGGTGTACTTTTGGTCTTGTGTTGAGAAACCTTCTTCGTGTTCGTAGAGAAGGGTTTCAATCTTCAAAGAAATTGTGATAGAGGTTTTTACCGACAACTTGTAGAACCTTCTTCGTGTTCGTAGAGAAGGGTTTCAATCTTCAAAGAAATTGTGATAGAGGTTTTTACCGACAACTTGTAGAACCTTCCTCGTGTTCGTGGAGAAGGGTTTCAATCTTCAAAGAAATTGTGATAGAGGTTTTTACCGACAACTTGTGGACACGAATGTTTTTCTCACAAATGTCTAGAGAGTCACTTCGTACTGAAAGGTGAAGGGAGGTTACTAACAAGAAGTAATTGAAGTGGGTGAAACCCAAGGTTCAAAGGGAGACCTGGTACTTGTCACTTCACTATTGAGGTAATAGTCTTCTTGATTTGTTTGTCAACTTGCTTCGGTCAAAATAAAGCCAGAGGAGTCAAGTCAAGTCAAGTCAGGGAGCCAGTATAGACTGGGTGTCTGACGTCGTGTGGTCCGGGAGGATAGGTAATGGTTGAGGGCCTAAAATGAGTTTGAGTAGAGGTAACTGAGTCACTCCGGTATGTTGGTAGAGTAGGAGACAGCAGGGGAAGAGGAGGGCTGAAGTTGGAAAGGGTCGTAGTCCCAGAATAGGTTACTCAGTCAAGAAACGTAGTCCACCGATTTCATAACCTCAAAGTCGAAGTCGTAGTCGGGAAGGTCACTTATAAGTCCTGACTAAAGGAAATCCTACCTGACCAATCTAGATGAACGTCAGGTTCCTTGAGAGTTCTCAGAAGAGGTTGTGGTGTCAAGTTTTCGTAGTTAAGAAACCGCGAGTCGAAAGAAATATCAGGTTGAGAGTGTAGGTATGTAGTGATGACCTTTTTGGTATCGAAACTGATCTACCTGGAAACAACCGTTTCATTACACAGACTAAAAAAAATTAAATAAAAAATAACTTCCTATTAACGAAATGTCTTAAAACGACAAAAGACAGTTTGGAGTTGTACTTAGACGGAGACGAAAAATTACACGACAGATCCAACCGGTATTGAAAAGAAGGTTCCTTTTTCGTAGAAAATGAAAGTACCGACGTCAATGGTAGACGTCACTAAAACCTCGGGGTTTTATAGTTCAGAGAGTGACGAAGGTAACGAAGGGGTAGATAAACGGTACTTCACTATCCTTGTCTACGGTGCTAGAAGTAAAAGACTTACAACTCGAAATTCGGTTGAAAAAGTGAGAGGAGAAAGTGAAAGTAGTTTTCCGAGAAATCAAGAAGAAGTGAAAGACGGTGTTCCCACCACAGTAGACGTATAGACTCCAATAACTATAAAGAGGGCCGTTAGGACTAAGGTCGAACACGAAGTAGGTCGGGTCACAAAGAGTACTACATGAGACGTATCTTCAATTTATTCGTCCCACTGTTATATGTCGGAACTGCGTGAGGAAAAGGATAAACCTTGGTCAGACAACAAGGTACAGGTCAAGATTGACAACGAAGGACTGGATGTATGTCTAAAAAGTTCTCCGTCCAGTTCATTAGACCATAAGGGTAGAGAACTTCTTAAAAGGTGTCAAACAACACTAGGTGTGTCAGTTTCCGAAAGTCAAGTCAAGTCAGGGAGTCAGTACAGACTCAAACGTTGGGGTACCTGACCCCGGTCCGGAGGGACAGGTAGTGGTTGAGGACCTTAAATGAGTTTGAGTACAGGTGACTCAGTCACTAGGGTAGGTTGGTAGAGTAGGAGAAAGTAGGGGAAGAGGAGGACGGAAGTTAGAAAGGGTCGTAGTCCCAGTCCAGTTTCCGAAACCGCATCAGTTATTTCGTCTTCATCTACAAAAAGACCTTGAGAGAACGAAAAAACTACTTGGTTGTCTACAACCGTTAAACCAGAGACCAAGGAGACGGAAAAGATTTTGGTCGAACTTGTAGACCTTCAAGTGCCAAGTGCATGACAACTTCGGACCGAACCTCTTAAAACTCGTAATGAAATGATCGTACACTCTACTCACGTTAGCACTCCATCAAACTCGTAAGAAACCGTAACGGAAAGAAACCCTAACCTTACTTTTGACTGGAGAAGGTCAGGACACCGGTGACGACACAAAAGGTTTAAACGACCCTATAACTCACGTCGTGAAAGTGTTGTAGTAGAAAATCCTAAACTTTATTCAGTTGACCTTAAGGTAGTGGGGGTGATCGAAACAACATCACTACGAAGGATTCCGGGTGAACTGAAACGTAAGGTCCTACAGGTCGAAATCCACTTACTAGTGCGGTAGCACTAATAGACCCAGAATTTCTATAAAAAACAGATCCAGAAGACACATAAGAAAGGTCTCTTTTAGTCAATTATGGTTATGACCAAAAAGAAGTAAGTTGAGTAATTTAGTTTTATGTAGAAACCTTATAAGTAAGACAGTTACTCTTTATAGACTGTAATAAACTCACGATACATTCCGAGTGTATTCTTCAAGTTGTAATTTCTATTTTAATAAAGAAGACACTATGTTTCTATGTTTAAAATCATCTCAGATCACACCACTATTTTTAATACAAGAACGATTTAACTCTTCGTGAACCTCCTGTTTACATGTACTTTGGTCTACACCATTTACATATTAATTATTAAAGTAGGAATTTTTGAGGATGTAAAGTGACTAGTTTTGTCTTTGACAGAAACAGTTTTACATATTTATAATGTGTGTGTGTATACTTTTCCATCTCATTGACCTAATATTTTGACAAATACTCCTTTGATCATAAGTTAAAGTAATACCCTTATATGTAACAGAAACGACGGACGGTAGGTGTAGACGGGGATTATAAACGTCTTGTGTGATGTTCTTGTCTTTAGTTTCGGGTGCACTTTCACTTCATACTCACTCAGCAAGTCACCACAGACTGAGACGTTGGGACACCTGACATCGGGTGGTCCAAGGAGACAGTTGTCTTAAGAGATCCGTTCTTATGACCTCACCCGTCGGTAAGGGCAGAGGTTCAAAAGAAGGGTTGGATCCCCAACTTGGTCCCAGAGGACGTAACCAATTCCAATCCCAACTAACGTGACTGAGAAATTGTAGACTCGGTGGTCCCTTCGGGTGTATTAAATTTCGAAATGTTCAACGTTCAATTGGATGGTATTACAATTTATACAAACTACGATAGTACTGTTTATATGGAAGTTATTATCGAAAAAAAAACAAAAAGTTATTATCGGATTTTTCGGTTTAATATTAAATCTTAGGAGTCTCACGAACCGTAAAGACGCACCTTACATCGTTACGCCCTCTTTGTGGGTAAGGATTGGGAAGGAGGAAGGTTGAGGGAGACCGTGTCGTTCCCGGAGGGTTTTGTTCGTTCTTATAGGGTCTGGTCGGGTTCAAGACAGTTATCGTCGGGAAGAGGAGTAGGGATTTGACGACAGGAAACCGGTTAGCTCCGGCCCCACGGGTATGACCATCATTCAAGGTGGGAACCCTTCTACATGGACTCCTTCCAGGGACGGGGCCCGTCGTCCAGTCCCGGTAGTCCCGTTCCTTCAGACCCCAGAATCGGTGGACCCGTGAACAGAATTGTCGTACAGAGAAACTGGGGAGTGTGGACTCGACTCGACTTATTCTCTCGAGACTTTACGACCGTTGCCAGGATGACAGAGTCTAAATCTAAATTCTGTAACAGTTAACGTAAAATCTTTACAGAGTTCAAAATTTCACGGTAAAACTTTTATTTGAATTCACGGATTTTTATCGTAACTTTATGTGTGTGTGTGTGTGTGTTAGTAGTTTAGGGACTACGAGACTTTTACCTCCTTTGTCATAATACTTGAGTCTTTTACTCTTATTGTATTTGGAAGTCTTTGGCCACCGAGTCCGTCGTTTCTTAGGCGGACGTTACGTCTTCTGAGCCAAGTTATGGACCTGACCCTTTTAGGTGGCCTCTTCCCTTAACGTTGGGTAAGGTCATAAGAACGGACCTGTTAGAGTACCTGTCTCCTATGGCCGTCCGACGTCAGGTATCCCAGCGTTTCTCAGACTATGTTGACTCGCCGATTGTGAAAGTGAGGATTCGTTCTGGTCGAAGACTCTCACACCGGACACATCAGTGTGTCCCTGGGAATCGAGTCTTCCCGGGGTGTAAACCAAAGTACGAGTGGACAGTGGAATTGTAAGAATTGTGAAACTTGTTCTCCGTACTACAAAGGTAAAGTGTGACCCGGGACATTCAGTACATCGGTCGGCCAGGGCAAGAGTCCGTTCTCCGAAGGATACTTTGAACGCCTGACAAAAGGGAAACTTTTTTTTTCAGTTGTCTCGGTCGTAAAGTGAAAACTAATAAAGTGAAAGTAGAGATCCGGTTCTGTTTTTGTATTCCCGTCACCCCTTTTACCAAAAATTTCCCGTGGTCTTATAAACTTTTGGAACTGTTTCCAAGGTAATCTCCCAAGTCCAACCAAGAATAGTAGGACCTTAACGGAGTGGGTGTGGGACGGATTAGGGACTAATTTACGGTACTAAAGTGGCACCACAGTAGAACCAGGAAAGAAGGTGGGGATTGGGATACAGAAAACTAATATCTCTAAACGAAAAGGAAACACTTAAAAAAAAGTTAAGGAAAGATGAAAAAATCTAATTTCAAACCTCATCATAATAATAACTTCGTATTGTGGTCTGTCTCTATCCTTCGAGAGATCGTATAGAAATAATTAGGTCCCGTTCAGGTAAGACTTTCTTTCTTTCTTTCTCTTTCCCCTATATATTTCCCGTTCCCGACCGGAACCGTCTAGGAGTGTCGTCCCTGTCTCGGACTGTGTGACGTCTTTCCAGAAGTTCCTTTGTCTCGGTTTAACAGAAGCCATAGTTTAAGGGGTTACTGACTGTAAGGGAATCGGAGGAGAAGGAAGGTGGTCGGGGTCCTGGAGATGGGGTACTTGGGACTGAACCTGAAAGAATTGAGTGATATATAAGACGTCTGAAAGAGGATGTTTAGAGGTTACGGAGGGAGGGGGTCGGCAATTTGTTCCTTTTGGGGGTTTCGGTCGGAAGAAGTCTGTACCTACCTAGGGTCCCTCTGCCCCACTGAAATATCCACTGCGACTTCCCGATGGTCAAGTCGTAGTGTCTCTACTCCGTGTGGGAAGTCCAAGCATCGTTCGACGGTTAAAGGGAGAAATTCCATTTTGTACCTTCGGGTCGAACTGACTGAACTTTGGGTCTTCGGTCCCCTTTAGACCGAGAAAGGAAGAGACGGAGTGTGACACACGTGTAGATAGAAGAGAGACTCAATAAGACTTTCTTAGTGACCTCGGACCCCAAGCCCCGTCTCCATGTTATTTCCGAATTACTTTATCCCTTCCGGGTTTTTTTCTTGGTCCGAAAGACTTACTACCCTTGTCTGTTCCGGTGAGGAGGCAGGGGAGTGGAAGTTCGAGGGAGACCCCAAGTAGGAGGTTCCTTTAGTCAGTGTCCTGTCTCCATGTCTTTACGATTCTTAAAAGACGTACCGAGACTTTTGTGGGTCCAGTAGGAGAGGAAGAACTTAAAGATTTTTCAGAGACAAAGCAACAAAAGACATGAAGAGACTCTACACTAAGAGTTCAAAGTCATTGATCTAAACAAAGATCCTCGTTATGAGACTAACAATTTTTAACTACACCACATTCGTGTCTCGTAGTCTCGTGGACAGAAACGTCGACGTCCAGTACCCCTCCCTTCCCCTTACCCACCCGTCAAGACGAGTTCTCGGGACTCCGTCGTCGGTGAACGGAGGGTCACCTTTTGATAGGTTATAAATTGCACCCTGGACAGTCACGAATGGTTGACTTAGGACCGAGATAATTGTTCAGAAAGAACCGAGTTTATTTGCACCCCAATCTATATAGACCCAACCTTAGGACCTCTAAGGTTCCTAAGGTGATCGTCTACATCAGCACTCGAATCCATTCAATAGACTGAGAAATTGGGAATCAAAGACGTAGAAATTCTGACCTTATTCAGTGGATAATCAAGGAATACTGTAAATGTTTCTGTTATATGTATTTCACGGAGAGTTGAGTTTAAAACGAGTGTATCTTAAGTTCTAGTATAGGGATCTCTTGCACCGGATCCTTTTCCTGTCATCTACACTGACGACCATTCACCGTACATCATAATTCACCGACCACACACGGTCCAGGATACGACCACGCTACGTTAAAAATCGGTTAAGTAAGAATGGTTCTGGGACATTTGACCCTTAAAGATAGAAGTAGTTCCAGGTAAAAAACAACGTTTACTATTGTTATCGATTATAAATAACTCGTGATTGATCTTTAGGCATTCCTCAATAACAATGATTGGAGTAAAACGTTTACCTCTTTGACTAAGTGTTTCTCATCAATTACACTTGTCATTAACTTAACTACACATGTCCGACGCTCCTGAAGTGACTTCAGTCTCTGGAACCAAATTTGGCGTCGGGACTTCCTCAATGGTTTAGAGAGATTCGGAGTCAGAGGAGCACACATTTTTCTTAAATTTCCCAACACTTAATGAGTGTGTCCCTTTCGCTCCCACTATACGTCTGGGTACCCGTCCTAATTCCCTTTTGATACTCCCTACTACTTCGTGCACCAATCTCCCCACCCCACCCTTTCACGATCGTTGGTTGGATCTGGATTTCTCGGTCTCCTCTCTCACCCGTTCTCGAGACACTCTCGACTCGAGAGGTGACAACGATCTCGATCTTGGTACCTGCTCTGGTCCCTACCGTCCATATCCCTGCGTTGTGACGATTGGGTACCGGACCGTCCCTCTTTCGGTTCTCTCTGTGGGACTGGAGTGAGAGGACCACGTGAGACCGGAGGACGGCACAAAGAGTAGTGACTGGGGTGGGTTGACCTTCAATGTCCCATTCCTCAGCTAACCCGTGTATATCCCATTTCTTTGTATGTGTAATTACCTCTCACCTAGACCTTCACGTTTCCCTTCTAGGTCATACCGATGGAATGAGATGTCTGTGTCTTAACCATAACATAATCAATCCCAAAGGTCTCTTTTTCTTGTCTTTCCACCACTCTCCTGCCTTCCCTCTACGACTGTTGTGATCTTTTTGAAGATCTAGATATATCGACACGGGAGACTTCGGAGGAGTAAGACTGGGGGTCCGAGTAGTAGAAAAAGGAGGGTGAGTCGTGAACATCTAGTAAATCACTACGTGTTTGATTTATTAAGTGTGTCACAAAAGTTTCACATAGGACTCATATAGGATAGGATTGTTTATAGTACGTTGACTAAAAATGGGGTTTCTTCACAACTCGGGGGTCTAATATTGAGTAAATAAATCTATTATAAACTATGGTTTTTAAGGTGGGTTCGTATTATTAAAACTACCCAGAAAATAGTTTTATGGTCCGAAACGAGATTTAAAGGTGAACGGGTAGTAAGTTATTTAGAAGTAACTCGTGCAGATCCGTAGTTCAGAACAAGAGGTTCTAACTCTAAGTTTCCACCTCTTGTCACACCTCTAAGGAATTTTTTGACCTTTTATCTTGACAGTATGCTAGGTCGTTAGGGTGAAGACCCGTATGTGTGACTCCTTTGGTCTTAGCTTTTTCTGTGTACATGGGGTCACAAGTAGCGTCGTGACAAATATTATCAGTCCTGTATCTTCGTTGGATCTACAGGTAACCATCTACTTACCTATTTATGTATATGTGTTACCTCATAATGAGTCGGTAATTTTTCTTATGTGAACTTAGTCAAGATTATTCCACCTACTTTGACCTCGGCTAATATGTCTCACTTCATTCGGTCTTTCTTTTTGTGGTTATGTCATATGATTGAGTATATGTACCTTAAATCTTTCTTCCATTGCTATTGGGACATACGTTCTGTCGTTTTCTCTCTGTCTACATGACTTGTCAGAAAACCTGAGACACCCCCTCCCGCTCCCACCCTACTGTACCCTCTTACCGTGACTTTGTACATTTTATAGTATACACTTTGTTTAACGGTCAGGTCCAAACTACGTACTATGTCCCACGAGCCCCGACCACGTGACCCTACTGGGTCTCCCTACCCTACCCCTCCCTCCGCCCACCCTCCAAGTCCTACCCCTTGTGTACATGTGGGTACCGACTAAGTTCAGTTACATACCGTTTTGGTTATGTTATAACATTTCATTTTATTTATTCAATTAATTAAAAAAATTACCCCCTTTTTTTCCACGTGTTGTATTATAAAGACGACAGTTATTCCAAATACAGAATCGACCCTCTGCTGTGTACATGGATTTGTACTTATTACTTCTTTTAATTTTGTCCGTCCATATCATCCCGTACTGTCCCATCTAGATTCATTCTTACGTACCAGTCTCTCCGATGAGACTCTTCAACTGTAAGCCCGACTCTAGACTTATTACTCTTTGTCTGTCGGAACGATTCTAGTCCCGTTCTCAGTATACCTGTCTCTCTGTCGGTCTGTCGGCCACGTCTCCGAGATCCCGTTCTTACAAACAGTAAAAGTCCTAGGTTTTACAACCGATCACACCGACTTCGTGTCACCCATCTCACCACCAACAAACTTTACTTCAGTTTCTTAATTAGTCCTCGGTCTGGTGTCTCCGAAGGACAGATGTCATTCCTTAGACCCTAAGTAAGGTTCACACTAACCTTCAGTAACCTACCGAAGTTATTCCCTTCACTGTATTAGATTAAATGTACAAATTTTCTAGAGAGACCGACGAAAAAATTTCTCACCTTAGTCTACCTCACCCTTCTTCTCTATTGTCTCTTTTTGGATCTTGGGGATAATCCTCCAATCGAGTCTCTGTGGGTCTTTTCTTCTCGTCACTGGTCATCCTTGGACATAGTCTGAGGAACGACATAGTGAAGTGGAAAAAGATAAAAAAATGAAAAAAGAACTATCTGTATTAATATCACTAAATTTCCGAAGGGTCCCTGAGGGTCTCTCAGACACCGAGTCAGTCAGTTCTCAGACGGATGTTACGTCCTCTGGACCTAAGTCAGCGAACCAGTACTTCTAGGGGACCTCCTCCTTTACCGTTGGGTGAGGTCATAAGAACGGACCTCTTGGGGTACCTGTCTCCTCGGACCACTCGATATCAGGTTCCCCAGTGTTTCTCGGTCTGTGTTGACTTCGTTGAATCGTACGTCGTACGTCTCACGAAATCTGATTCCTCTACTATCGTCTCTTCTCTTCTACCGAAATCCTATACTTTCTCAACCTCCATCTTAGTTTTACTTAACGATTACCTGTCTAATATTTTCTACTCTTTAGTTCTACCTACCACTACAACTACCGTATTTAACTACTCTGTTTTTTAAGGTACCTATTCGTAGAAATTATTCTTTAGTATTCAAGACAAAGTCGGTATGATTGTATAACAATACAACGGACACTGGACAAAAATTTATAAAGACGTAATTTTATAGATATAGTACATACTTAAACACATATGTGTGTGTGTACGTAATTAAATTCGATGTGAGATCCCTACCAATCACCAGGATTAACTCTTAAACTGAAGGGTCACACAAACTTATTGTAAGATAATTTTTAAGATGAGAGGTCTGCAGTGTTGATACTCACGAAGTCGATAGTAATAAAGATTGGCTGGAGTTTATAAACCGATTAATCGTATTTTTTAAGATATTTACCCCAAAATGACCACTTTAATCAACTTTGACTACTTCAGTGACTTTTATTTATATATACGTAACTAAGTTTACAAGAACTTTGTGATAGATCTGAAAGTACTTGTCCTATGTTATTAGATCTCAGATCGCTGAAGTGAAAGTGCGTAACCTCTTCCTTTACCGTCGGGTGAGGTCACAAGAACGGACCTCTTAGGGTCCCTGCCCCCTCGGACCATCCGACGGTAGATACCCCGACGTGTCTCAGTCTGTGCTGACTTCGTTGAATCGTCGTCGTCATGAGAATACTTACCCCGGACTCAGAACTAGAGATTGTCATGACATAAACTGGCGACCAAGATTCCTAAGGCTTACAGTCACGGTTGATATTCCCATCAAAGGAAGAGGTCCCGTAGAAGGGTTGGGTCTCTAACTTGGGTGTTAGAGGACGTAACCGTCCTCCTAGGAAATGACGACTCCGTGGTCCCTTCGGGGTTGATATTCCCATTCCTAGATCTTATGACGACGTAGACTAAGTTTACTCGTAAAGTACTTTCACGTCAACTTAGTGGACTTTCCTGTCTCTTGACCTTGAAGTATTTTTTAAAATTTGTTGTCGAATCTAGGTCTTGTTCTGTCCTTCCAGACGACATTGGTAAAGATAAGTCGTAACATGATCTCTAAGATCGGTCCCTTTAGTCCGTTCTTTGACCTTATTTCCCATAGGTCTAACTTTTCGTCCTTTATTTTGATAGAGATAAACGTCTACTGTGTTACAACATACATCTTTTAGACTTCCTTTGGTGACTTTTTTTTGACAATCATTATCACTTACTTAAGTTGTTCAAACATCTTGTGTTCTAGTTATATGTTACTACTAGTTATATATTATAACTATGGGTATATGTTATAACTATAGTTGTATGTTATAACTATAGTTAGATGTTTATACTAGTTACTAGTTATATGTTAGTTATATGTTTTTCGTTACATAAAAATAAATGTACGTCACTTGTTAGGTTTTGATTTTAATTCTTTTTTAAGTTAAATATTATATTTTTTCTTATTTTATGAATCCTTATTTAAATTGTTATCTTAAGTTTTGAATGTCAGACTTTTGAGGTTTTATGATAACATTCTTCATTTTCTTACGGATTTATTTACCTTTCTGTTGAGTAAATCACCTAGTCTTCTGAATGATAACAACTCTACCGTTATGAGGGGTTTCGCTAGACGTCTAAATTACGTTAGAGTTGACTACAAACTGGGATTTTAACTGTAAGTTTACGTTCTCACGGTCTTACCGGGTTTGTTAGAACCTTTAATTCTGGTTTCGACCTTCTGTTTCAGTGTACAAGACTGAACCCCTTCTCATAATACCCCGATACCTTACGGGGAAGATGTGAACACCAGTGCCTAAAATTCACTAAGGTCAACTACACCGGTACACAAATGTGTTTGTAGGTCCGTTCCTTCCCTTCCTTCACTTCCCACAAATATATTCCCTTACAATTTCTACTGGTTCTACTTTCGTTTGTTTTTTTGACTTGTTACTTATACTAATCATTTATCAAATGTCCATTTATAAACTGCCAAGAAATAGGCAATTTAGAACAGGGATACGAAAAAAACCCCCCCCTCCAGACGTAATCTTTTTATTAATAGGTATAGCGAGTAATGAGGTCCGACTTATATTGTCGTAGAGGTTGTTATTAGGAAGAGAAAGAGAGAGTGGAAAGTAAGAAATGGACAAGATGAGAGTCCATCCTAAAAATTTATAGAAGATTAGTGTCGCACGGAACGGGTTACGACGATAGTCCAGACCAAGAAAAATTCTCATACGGGAAAGGGACGGTATACAGTCTGTACTCAGAATAGATTCACAATGACAGGGGAGGTTTTTGGTAGAGTCAGAGACACGAATATACAGTCTCAGTATGAGAAACCTTCGGTATGGGATCTGTGGACCATCATGCCACTTATAACACGAACCGGGGAGTGGAGGAATAAAGAGGAGTCGTAATGTCCCCGGGAGGAGGAGGTGATAAAAGGATCCTGTGTTACCCAAAAGGTGTCATAGATTTAAATAGAACAAATAAAAAACAAAGAGAGGTTTAAGGGTAAAGTCAAAGATAGTTAAAGTCAAAGGTTGAAGAACTACTATAGAAACTCAGGAGGTAGTTTACGTTCACTGAAATTTACTTACGGTTATCAAACCTCTTCTTCTGTTCTTTACGGTACTTATATATTTTAGGTACTGTAGGACACCGCCTCCGTTCGTTTAAACATTGAAGACTAAGACACAAATCGTTTACTGACTTGTAAGTCCCTGATAATTGATATCTTGGGTTCATATTTGGTTCGATATGACTGATTTCTCCGATTGAGTTTTTATTTAATATATATATATATATATATATATATGTGTGTGTGTACACATATATGAAAACTAATGTACTTTTCTACAAAGAAGTGTCTCTAAAACTTTTTTTTTTTCGGGGAGTTGGTGTACNTCTTGGGTTCATATTTGGTTCGATATGACTGATTTCTCCGATTGAGTTTTTATTTAATATATATATATATATATATATATATGTGTGTGTACACATATATGAAAACTAATGTACTTTTCTACAAAGAAGTGTCTCTAAAACTTTTTTTTTTTCGGGGAGTTGGTGTACTTTATTTTAGGAGTACGACATTATTTTATAAAGTTTACTTATACATCAGAGACTTTATATCTTTTATTTTCTTTTGGTTTTTAAGGTAATTTAGACGTCGATGTGAGTATGAGTTGGTGTACGCTCGTAGTCAATCTAAAACCTTTTAAGAGATCGAATAAAGAAAACTAAAATAAAACCGAGGATACAGAAAAGAATTACAAGTCTTCGAAAATTTTTATTGTCAGGGAAACGATTCGTAACTCAAACATCACCCAGTGAGAGTAAAATTAGACAATGTGATTTGTGGGTGATTTCTTAGACTCGGTTCAGAGTCTAAATAGGGGTTCAGAGTCGAGATGTAATTGTAGTAGAATAAAATATGAGAATGATAATTAATTTATTTTATTCTTCATGTAAAAATAGTTATTACAAAATTTTTATAATAAACGTCACATCGTACTAGTGTGTCGACAGGAGTTTCCATCCACTAACGACGAACCAGCTAAACCAATACCTAACGTGAGTAGAGTGTACGATCATTTCATTACGAGTTTTAAGAGGTTCGGTCCGAAGTCGTTATGCACTTGGCACTTGAAGGACTACAAGTTCGACCAAAATCTTTTACGTCTCCTTGGTCTCTAGTTTAACGGTTGTAGGCGACCTAGTACCTTTTTCGTTCTCTCAAGGTCTTTTTGTAGATAAAGACGAAATAACTGATACGGTTTCGGAAACTGACACACCTAGTGTTCTTCGACACCTTTTAAGACTTTCTGTACCCTTATGGTCTGGTGGACTGGACGAAGAACTCTTTAGACATACGTCCAGTCCTTCGTCGTCAATCTTGACCTGTACCTTGTTGTCTGACCAAGGTTTATCCTTTTCCTCATGTAATCACGACATATTACAGTGGGACGAATAAATTGAAAATACGTCTCATGTAGTACTCTTTGCGACCCAACCTTCTTTGTGTTCGACCTTAGTTCTACCGACCCTCTTTATAGTTATTGGAGTCTATACGTCTACTGTGGTGGTAATACCGTCTTTCACTTCTCCTTAATTTTTCGGAAAACTACTTTCACTTTCACCTCTCACTTTTTCAACCGAATTTCGAGTTGTAAGTCTTTTGCTTCTAGTACCGTAGGCCAGGGTAGTGAAGTACCCTTTATCTACCCCTTTGTCACCTTTGTCACAGTCTGAAATAAAACCCCCCGAAGTTTTAGTGACGTCCACCACTTACGTTGGTACTCTAATTTTCTGCGAATAAGGAACCTTCTTTTCAATCCTGGTTGGATCTATCATATAAGTTTTCGTCTCTGTAATGAAACGGCTGATTCCAGGTAGATCAGTTCCGATACCAAAAAGGACATCAATCCATACATGCACTCTCAACCTGACACTTCTTGCGACTCGCGGCTTCTTAACTACGAAAACTTGACACCACAACCTCTTCTGAGAACTCTCAGGGAACCTGACGTTCCTCTAGGTTGGTCAGGTAAGACTTCCTCTAGTCGGGACCCTAAAGAAACCTTCCTTACTACGACTTCGACTTTGAGGTCATGAAACCGGTGGAGTACACTTCTCAACTGAGTAACCTACGAACCTCCCTAAACCCCGTCCTCCTCTTCCCCTACTGTCTCCCACTCTACCGACCTACCGTAGTGACTGAGCTACCTGCGCTGAGACTCACTTGAGGCCGTCAACCACTACCTGTCCCTCCGGACCGCACGACGCTAAGTACCCCAGTGTTTCTCAGCCTGTACTGACTCGCTGACTTGACTTGACTTATGACGTCCACAAGTCATTTATCGACGTCTTAACTAAAAAGGGAAAAGATACGATAGTGAACTACGGATTTTAAAGAAATTGTTCTGACTACGAATTGATGTCTATCCCGAAGTTTTAGACTCATGGAGAACTCTACAATTTGTAACTGAATTCACGTATGGTTCCATATTTACTGAAAAACGATTTGATCCATACCAATCCGTCCTCTCTCCTGACTTAAACCTCGAACCCCACCACCTTACACCCCACTTCCACGGAGTAAGAACGGTATAACTAGAAAGGTTCCGACTCAGATAAAACATCCATGTATAAACTGAACACTTAACAAGAGTTTTACATCAATGTTTTAAAACTGTAGGTTTTAGTGGTGTTGCTTTTGAAAATTCATTTATTTCATCTTTTTTATACCAGATGTGGTGTGTACACTTGTTTCTCAAATGTAGTTGTCCTTTTCCGTTGGAAGGATTGACTTTTTATTTATATTCCGTATTACTCTGTTTTTATTATTTTTGTAAGTTATAATTATTCCTAAGTTCCTAACATTTAAAATCTGTTTTACATTTTAATCATATAGGAAAGGATTCCTATTAGTTCGTAATTCATAAATATTTTACGGAGTACTTATAAGAAAAAAATTGGGTGATTAGGTTGAACACCTAAGAATTCCTTCATGAGTTTTACATGTATTTCTAAATATAAGTTCCTCCTAGTAAAGTTCTGAAAAAAATTACTGAGAATTTAACTTTTCGATTTTAAAGGTTTTATCTTTTAGTTATTAAAAAGGTTTTTATCTTTTCGTTATTAATACTCTTATTCAAAATATCGGTTACTCGTACTAAAGTATCTTGTTATAATTGTACTCTTTTACGAAGACAATATAACGTACATGTTGTAAAAAAACCAATATATATTTTTCTTAGACTTTCCTATACCTGTTACAACGCCAATATAGATCAACTATCTTAAGGTCCACTAAAATAATAGAGGAAACACGAGAAAATATTAAAAGTGTTAAAGATATCATTTACATAATGAAAATATTATTTTTTTTTTTGTTGGATCGTTCTTTAAAAGGACCTTTTTTTAAAGTGGTTTTGAGGGTTTACCGATCGGAGTTGGAATCTCCAGAAAACCTGTCAAACGAGGTCCTCGATCAACCAAGGTTTGGGTTATGATAAAATTCAGAACGTTACATTCCGGGTGTAAAATAAACGGTCCCTGTGATTCACCCGGTCTACCGAACGGGTAACCTCCTTATAAGAGTTGGACCCACGGGTAGTCTTGACGGACGGCACGAAATTTTTACGTACACGATTCCGAAGTGGTACACTCTACGATATCTAAACTTCATCTATCTCGAACCCTTAGGACACTCACACTCTCTCTCTCCCTCTCTCTCTAAAAGATTTTATATGACGGTAAACACTGTTCTGAAGAAAAAATACGTTTGTTGTATAAAGATAGAAATTTAATTCTTACGTAGATCCTCTATTAAAAGAGGACATCTATAAATCGTGGTCTTTATCCCGATTCTGTTTAACTAATAAGATTTTATATCAATGATAAACCCCTTCTAAAAAGAAGACGAAACATTTATTGATATGGTATGTTGTAAGACAGTAAATCGATGGAACAGTATGTCATATATTCCCTCCTGTTTATGGTTTAATCGTACGAGTAACTCTCCGTAAATAAAATGTACATATACAGTGTCTCTCAAATACCACCAAACCGGTTTTATTGGTATGAAAGTATTGACGGAGTTTTAAGATTCGGTTTCGATAAAACTACTATGGTGTATTTTCTTTGTCATCCTAGAACTGACATGGGACTTCTCCTAAGTTTCAAGAAAGGACGTCTTTTAGAGTCTCAGAAATGAATTCCCTCCTCTACCCTACTAGCAGATACGTCCGTACAAGAAGATTGTAATTGTCCAAAGAATCGAAGTTGTTTTCCTACAATTAGGACAAGAATCTTAATTACCGATTCTGTGTTCTGAAGTACCCGTTGGTTGATATATCTGGTCTACATGAGGTTCCTCAATAGTATTTTATTTTAGGTTCAAGTGACGTCACGTTATAAAAAAGTTTTCCAGTCAATCTGTTTGTTATAAACCTACTTTACCGAATTTACAGTGTAAATCTATAATAAAATTTTTATGGGAACCTAGTTCTCTCTGTACATCTCTGTATATGGAAAAGTCTAAAAAACGTGGTTTATACCGAACCTCCTTGTGGTCATTGAATATAACTCTTAGAGATACTCCTTGTTGGAATATTTATACAAAGATATGGATAAAAATACCTATAACAAAAAAAGAGTTTCATGAAAACAAAATTATCATATTAAATATTTCTATTGTGTATAAGTGATTCATTGTAAGTTTATTATATTACATTTAATAATTTTTTTTGTTTGGATTGGTTGAGATGGTGATATAAACGGGAAATCTATATATAGATTCTATATGTATCTATATACATCAATATAGATTATGTATGTCTATTATATCGATTATATATATCTACCTACATGATGTGTATTTATCCCAAAATAATATGTCAGACGGAAGGTTACTAAAGGACAGATGTCTAAGTTGGTTGACACATAGTTTTAAAGGTAGGTACCAACCAACTTAGGATCCTACCTTTTGGTGACCGACACCTTTTGGTTGACCTAAGTAACATGATGTGTTAAAATATATTCCTTGAACCCGTAGATGTCTAAAACCAGTGTGTGTCCACGAGGACCTTGGTTAGAAGACACCTATCACTCTCTACTGATATCGTATGATAAAAGTTCGAAAACAAAAGTAAATTTATATAGTTTCTTATAGTTGTGTGTCGTTGGAAGAGTCAAAGATAAGATGTTTACATGGTTTAAATAACTCATTCATAGAATAACTACATAATGATTAACTAAGATTAAAAGTGTAATTATATTTACCTTTTAAGAACGTACATGAACTAGAAACACTTTAATAGACTAATAGAGAAATCCTACCTAAAGATTTTCACTATGAAGACTTTAGTGTGAAAGACTAAAGTCCTTCTCTCTTCTCAGATTGAACATTGACTTACAGATATGTTGAATAAACCGTTAAATAAGATGTTACGGACCACTGTGTGGATTCATGAGAGTCAGCGAGAACTCCGAATAAACATGATTGGTCGTTGGTTGAGGAATTGTCCTCAATTCATAAGTGAGGTATGAGAGTTTGGACCAGAGTTATTATCTTGTTCACGAATACATTTCGTTGCTTAACCATTCCCCCGTTCTTTCTCCACTGTCTTCAGTGGAGTTTAAAAGGTCCGAACTCCTTTCCGAGTGGGTCTGTCCAATACGTCAAGAGGACGTGAAGAACGGAGTCGTAAGACTGGGTTTCATTTCGAGGAAAGTTAGTGCAGTCGAGGACTGTTGTAAGACTGGGTTTCATTTCGAGGAAAGTTAGTGCAGTCGAGGACTCTATGTCGTAAAAGAAATAACGTTCTCGCGGGTATAAAGGATCAAATGGATTTTGGAAAGGTCAAACGAGATGAACACAAAAAGAATTTTCAAGGGCGAAAAGTGAGGGGTTTCACTTTCCTGCCATTTGTCGTACGAGTGGAACAGACGACGACGAAAGTCAAAGAATAAATAAAGAATTCGATTTTTAGATGGGGTGCCAAATTTTCTGAACCATCTACTTCTAGCTTTAAAGGTTCGTTCTACGTTTAAAACCGGGGAAGAAGAACCAAATTAATTATTTTAAATAGACACTCGCATTGGAACTTTCTAATTTCCTTTGTAAATTACACGTCTATTTTTGTAAACGATGAAAATACTCCGAAAATTTTCCGGTATTTCCCTTCAAAAAATATCACAAGTACAAAAGAAGTTGATTTAACTCTTGAAAAACCTCATGGTAATAAGAATGAAAAAACATGGAAAATTAGTATCGTAAATTTTGTCATGAGACATGATTCACCCGTACGTTATTTGTGATAACACTTTGGTGACCCCCGGACCTCTAAAATTAAACCAAAAACTAATTCCTACAGGAAGGAGAACTGAGGATGATACAGTAGTGTCTGTACACTCCCCCATTATAACTATCTCGCGATTTGCCCTTCACCATGGTGTTCTTGGGTCAACTTAATCTTCTCAGGGGAAGTACAGAAACCGAGTCAACAGGTACCTATCTCGAGTAAACTTAATCTACACAGACTTTTAAGTTAATGAGGTTTACCTTTGTAGACCTAGGGAAAAAGAGGGAAATTAGGAAACAGCACCGCTGAGACGGTCTGTCAGGTATAGGGAACAACCAAACCTTCCTTTATACGTTCCCGTATCAATCTTCACCCCCATCGACTGCCTTTACACAGGAACAGACGAAAAAACCAGATACACCAGTGAAAGGAAGAGATCGACAATCTTAGTGTCTAAAAATAGTCTCACTCTTCTTTACAAACACATTGAGGTAGAAAATGTCATCTTCCTTAAAGATGGGTCGTTTTAATTACTCGATGAGTTTTTATGTATACGTTATTATCGCCTCGACGTGATCTTAAAAAAGGAAAAAACTAAGAGTTACATCTCGTGAAAAATGGTGTGGTCTGAGATTTATGCCAGACCTTTAAACAATAACGGAGTAAAGTTAGACAGAATGACCATAACCTAACTAAATTGGATATCTTTTGTTGACGAGTAAATTTTTCAAACTCACAATATTTTTTATTCTTTCTAGGGGGAGTGGGTTTAAACGGACTATAGAAATCATCTACGACTCCCTATTCTGACTGAATAAAAAAATCATCTTCGATAGTCGGTTTAAGTTTATCTACACAAAAACACACAAGTATTCGATCCTGTCTTAGTCTCCTTTTTTCAGACTGTTTCTTCTAGTACTTGGTAGTTTATGCAGAGTAGGAACGAGAGATTAAGAAAAGTATCTTTTTCTTTTCAAGGCCCTTGTTTCTTATTCCTTCTCCATCTGTATATAAACTGGACACCAAAATCCGAATTGAATCCTCTTCGTTTTTTATTCTAGAGTAATATTAATATAGACATCCCCTATGTCTGTCAGGTAAATCTATTCGACTCATAGATCAAAAGATTTGATTTTTCTTGTTAAAACTAAGAAACCCGTTTAGTACTGGAGTACGTCATCTCTCCAATGTTCTATGACGACTGGTTCTCCTCACTAAAAATATGTTCGGTAGTGTACAGATTCTTATGATTTTTTTATATACGATTTCAGATAAATTAGAATAAAACCTGTATTTAAGAATAGAAGGGAAGTAAGGTTTTTTTACAAGTTTCACTGTAAAGACGAAGATCGTGTGTAATCTTTTAATACACTTTTATGTAAACCAAGTACACGTTATAAAACTTTTAGAAATAGCCTGGTCAATGAGATCCCACATTTAACTAGAAGAGTAGAGATGGACGGACTTCCGAGTTTATACTACAACCCCAACATTTCCTCCTAGTATACTGTTTTCCTTTATTTTAGATCTCTCTTGTCTCCGAACTGTGTTTCCGAGGAAGGTAAGTCGTTTTCTTATTCTGGTCATTCTCACGAAACCCCACCTCCAGCCCCTTCCGTATCTCCCTCTCTCTGCCCTCTCCGTTCTCCTCCACCTTGCGTCCTCTGACCACGACGAAGAGGTCACACACTGGATCTCTGAACGGCTCTTCCCTCGAGCCCCCTACACCTTTCATCTCAAGACGTACGACACGGAGGGTAAACCAACGGACCCTCTTTAGGTGACCCGTCCCACAGGATACGGTTGTACCCCACCCGGGTCGTCGTATTTCTCTCACCTGTTCAGACCGGTTTCCTTTCGTAGTAGAGGGATCGAAAGTTCACCTATTGGGTCTTCTAAGGTATACGAGGGTGTTTCCTTCGTTACCTTTCCTACTATTTCCATACGTAACTCTAGGTTTCGTCGGACGGTACTCCGGGTGGTACCATTCTCCTTCCTCTGGGGTGTCTCTTAAACGTCCTACTTGATGAGTCCGGGCCCTTAGTCTACGTCCTATACCGTCTAGGAGAAGTATGACAAGTACCCCGAGAGTTCCGTTCTTACGACTTCATCAAACGGTAAGGGAAGAGGTCACCTGGTGTAAAACAGTCTTGAAAGGGTGGTGTTAGGGAGGTAGAACCCACCGGGATGTACAGTACCGAGTATCAAAGTAACTCAATCTGTTCCGATATTTAGCTTCTTTCGTCCCTTTTGGTGATTCGGTAACTCCATACTGGATTTAGTTTAGGGAATGCTAATATGTCACCTTCACTGTTTATCTAAGTTCCGTAATCAATCTAGACTATCTTACGGTCTTCTTGATACCTGTCTCCAAACATTGTGACATGTCTTCCATCACTAGTTTTGATATGAGTTCCCTTTTTTTACGTTTTTCTGTTTTACCAACAGACTCCTCTGGAGTGTTTATCGACTCCTTTCTTCTCTTCGTTTTCCGTTTCCTCTTTTCCTTTCTATATGGGTAGACTTACGTTTCAAGGTTTCTTACCGTTTCTCTCTATTCTTTCGGAAGGATTTACTTTTTACGTTTCTTTGTCTCCTTTTGTTATCTTACCCTTTCTGATCTCTAGAAAGTACGTTTCTACCCGTGTTATTTCCTGTTTTTACCATACCTGGATTGTCTTCATCTTCTATAATTCTTCTCCACCGTTCTTATGTGTCTTTTTGATATGTTTTTTCTAGAAATACTAGGTCTATTGGTGTTACCATACTAGTAAGTGGATCTCGGTCTGTAGGACCTCACGTTTCAGTTCACCCGGAATCCTTCGTAGTGATGTTTGTTTCGATCACATCCACTACCTAAAGGTCAACTCGATAAAATTTAAGACTTTCTAATACGACACTTTCACGACGTGAGTTATATGATCGTTCAAACCTTTTGAGTCGTCATCGGTGTCCTGACCCTTTCCGGTCGAAAGTAAGATTAAGGTTTCTACCCGTTAATTACCGGTTTCTTACAAGTTTGACAACGTGTCAACGTGAGTAAAGTGTACGATTGTTCCATTACGAGTTTTAGGAAGTTCAATCCGAAGTTGTTGTACACTTGGTTCTTGAAAGTCTACATGTGTGACCTAAATCTTTTCCGTCTCATTGGTCTCTAGTTTAACGGTTATAGTAACCTAGTGTCCTTTTTCGTTCTCTTAAGGTCTTTTTGTGGATGAAGACGAAGTAACTGATACGATTTAGTAAACTGACACACCTAATGTTGTTTAACACCTTTTAAGACTTTCTCTACCCTTATGGTCTGGTGAACTGGACGGAGGACTCTTTGGACATACGTCCAGTTTTTCGTTGTCTTGGTCTGTACTTTGTTACCTAACCAAGGTTTAACCCTTTCCTCATACAGTTCTGACATATAACAGTAAGACGAATAAATTGAAGATACGTCTCATGTACTACAGTTTACGGTCCGACTTACTTCGTATTCGACCTTAGTTCTAACGGCCCTCTTTATAGTTATTAGAGTCTATACGTTTACTGTGGTGGGACTACCGTCTTTCACTTCTCCTTGATTTCTCGGAGAATTACTCCCACTTTCTCCTCTCACTTTTTCGACCGAATTTTGAGTGGTAAGTTTTTTGATTCTAGTACCGTAGGTCAGGGTAGTGAAGTACCGTTTATCTACCCCTTTAATACCTTTGTCACCGTCTGAAATAAAAACCCCCCGAGGTTTTAGTGGAGTCTAACACTGACATCGGTACTTTAATTTTCTGCGAAACGAGGAACCTTCTTTTCAATACTGGTTGGATCTCTCGTATAATTTTTCGTCTCTGTGATGAAACGGCTGTTTCCAAAAATCATATACCAGTTCCGATACCAAAAAGATCACCAGTACATACCTACACTCTTGACCTGGTATTTCTTTCGACTCGTGACTTCTTAACTACGAAAACTTGACACCAACCTCCTCTGAGAACTCTCAGGGAACCTGATGTTCCTCTAGGTTGGTCAGGTAGGATTTCCTTTAGTCAGGACTTATAAGTAATCTTCCTGACTACAACTTCGATTTTGAGGTTATGAAACCGGTGGACTACACTTCTCGACTGAGTAACCTTTTCTGGGACTACGACCCTTTCTAACTTCCGTCCTCCTCTTCCCCTGCTGTCTCCTACTCTAACAATCTACCGTAGTCTTTGAGTTACCTGTACTCAGACTCATTTGAGACCCTCAACCACTACTTGTCCCTCCGGACCGTACGACGTCAGACACCCCAGTGTTTCTCAACCTGTGCTGACTCTCTGACTTGACTTGACTTGACTCACGTTTGACTCGTTCTAGGTACACCAACGTTTCTCAGCCTGTGTTGAATCGTTGATTTTGTTGCTGTTACCGTTTAGGAGCTGTACCAGAGGTACTTCGTGGCTCTACCCTAATTCCTTCGTCTTGCCCCTCTGAACCAGGAGGGTTCCACCCTTTATTCTTCTTTCCTCGTTCATACACAAGTATTCGGTGTCTAAAGTGCCATCTGTGGTCTTCCTGTGAGTGCAATAAGTATAGACTCTACCATACTCAAGTTGAAACATTCGTGAGTTGTATATCAATAAGTTATAAACCATCGTATGTCAAATACCAGAATTTCCATCCTATTTTCAGGACCGACTAAGTTTCAACGTTCCGAGGGTAGATGACCATTAAACGAGTTTAAAGTCCGTGTACTAAGAACTTTAACAACTATTAAATTCTTCTCGGTTTATATTAAGTATATGTCACTGTTTCTTGTAGTATTTTTTATTTCTTGTAGTATTAAAGAGTTTTAACGAGTTTTAAGAACAACTACAAGTTTACAGTTAACTCTTAAAGATCTCTTCCCATATCTTTATACTTTGTTTCTGAAGTAAAGGTTCAACAAAAGTCATAATATTTTCAAGGAAGTAGAACCTCTAGTAACAATCTCCTTTATGTATGTATCCCCAACTTTTCCATTAGTTTTGTAAAACTCTTCTTTTCGACATTCCTGACTAATGGGAGGTTCTTAAAATTACCTTTTTCTATTTTTTATTAGTACATCAGGATGAGTCGTGACAGATTGTCTTTATATTGTTCGGTGTATACGTAAAATTTAAAAGATCACCAGTGTAAATGTTTTATCCACTGAAACCCCTCTCGTACTGAGTCGGTTCGTGAACCTGAACCAAGGAAGTAAAGGTTCTACCTTCTTTGAATGTAACTATGGGACCTGGGACTTTCCGATAATGTTACAGGGATACTATTTTTTTTTTTTAGTCTATACACGGACGTCTAAAGGAATAGTAGAATAGTTCATGTTTTTCTTATTGGGACTTTAATAAATTTTTTAGACCGATAGACGGGGAAGTCACGAATGGTAGTCCAAGGAGACCGACTTTAGTCCGTATACAGTTCGACACTACTGTTTTCGACATAACTCGTCCTACATCAGTAGGTCCTTGGAACCTGTTCTCTGAGACTGGCTCTGGTGTATTGTCCACGGGAGGAGTGCTACTTGTGTCCCTATTTCCAGACATCCTTGTCTGGTCGTGGGGTAAACAGACGTCCGTGCCGGTTGATGACACCATTGGTGTCGGGACGGTCGGTAGCAATACCTCGGATTCTCATTGGACCGAAGTCCGGACGTTCAAGGGTTCGGAGACGGTACCTTTTTGTTACCTTTACGTATGATTGACTTATAGATAGAGTAGTTTACGCTCCGGGAACGAAGAAGGACGATGTCGCCCAAGAAGTAAAAAAGGAGGATTAGATTAATATCTTTCTATTTAATAGACAATGAAAGTTTCACTGTTCATGGAAAAAAAAGGAGGGGGAGATACTCACGAATGAGTAAACTACGTTCTTTCTTGGGAGTACGAATCTTCTTGACAAAGTTTAGTTGGTAGTAATGTCTATTGAACTTTTTATTTAATTTTTATTCTTCGTTTTTCTTTACTCATTTCCATCAGAGTTATCATTATGAAACAGATTACATTCCATAGATTTGATAAAGAGTAAAGTCCATATTAGTCATATTTTTAATTACTCTACAAAATATCCAAAAAAAGTATGATTCAGAAGTTTTAGGTAATATGTAAGATGTGAATCTCATATAGAGTTGTACCTACGATTTATAAGTCACCAATTTCATTTTAGGTCGGGATGGTTTTATTATTTAAACACAAATTGTCTTTTTACAATGGGACGATGGAAGATAAAATTTACATTTTATGTATTTTAAAAAGTTATGAATTTTAAAACCAAAGAATCAGTGTAATCGGTATAAAGTTCACGAGTTAAACTTACCGATCATTTATGGGACAATATGTCGTTTATAGGTTCAACTATTAATCGTGTCCATGTTTTGACTACATGTGACTTACTTACTGACTTATTGAACAGACTCAAGGTGTCAAATGATCGACGGTCAAAGTATAAAAATGTGACTTGTTAATAGACCCTGGTTAACCTATACTCTCCTTTCTCTCTTTCCTCGACTTCTCAAACCCTCCTTCGGTATTCCTCTTAATCTCACGGTACCTGTGTTAGTCTTTGTGACTCTTCCTTCTGAACCAAGTTTTCCCTTTTATTACTTATAACCTCGAGACTTTCAAGGGACGACACTCCTTATGTCGGGGATTGTTTCGAGGGTCACTAGTAGTGATAGTGGTTGTGTTAGATGGCAGTGTTGACGAGCATAGAGAACCAGGTGTGACAGGTTACCGATGTGTATTAGGGCAGGATAGTCCGGACTTTGGCTTCAGTTTGAGGTCGACATGACCCGAACCAAGACAATCAGACTAGGCACTAAGAGTCCTACAAGCAGACTTAAAGTGTGGATGGACAAAAGAGTGTCTCTGAGACTTGGGACTTAAAGTTGACGGCGGACAAGACGAGAAGGGTCACGGGAGGACGGTAGGAGCTGGTGTCGGAAAACGAAGACTGGAAGAAGATCAGATACGGGGACTTAAAACAATACGGGTCGGGATAGGTAGAGAGAGAAAAAAAAAAAAAAACCGGTTCGTTGCACCGTATATCCTACGTCCTAGAATCAGGGGGTTGGTACTTAGTTTGGGTACGGGGGACGTCACCTTCGTCCCCCGTAGTTAAGTGAAAAATTAAAAATTGTAATACCTTGTTTTGACTTTAGATAATTATAAGATACGAATGTAAAGAATCTCTGTTTGTCTTTATTTTAAGTACTTGGTTTTTGACTTTTGTTTGTTTGTTTTTTTTTTTGTCCCTTCTCAAATATTTTTGATTTATACCTAGACTCGTAATTGTCGACTTGTCTCTTACACTAAAAGTTCAATATTGTTCAGGTTCAGTGTCCGTACTGAACCTGAAGTCCAATGCAGACACTGTGGTCAAGTGGACTTATAGAGACATAGACACCATCCGTTGGAGAGTCTACTGGGGGTTACTAGGAGTGGAGGGTTATAGATACAGAACTATTACGGGTTGTCTTCTGTCGTTTTCACTACCTGATATTGAAGGAGACTATTGAAAGGAGAACCTAAGAGAAAGAGTGAAAGAGTGAGTGAATAAGACTTGTTTCGGTTTACGACACAGTGTTCGACGGGATGTCTCTCCAGGTGTACCGTTTCTTGATCCTTGTAAAGTCTGTTTGTTAGGTACTCCTTAAAACCTTCCTCACTTAAACCTTCGTCTTGGGGGAGGTCAGTTCGGAAGTCCACTCTGAACACGAGACCAGTTGTGAAACTGACGTCGGAACACTCTATGGAACCCCAAAAGGTCCACCGAGTCACCATTCCTTAGGTGGGCCGTTACGTCCTCGACGTCTTCTGTGTCCAAGCTTGGAGCTCCGTTTCTGTTCATCGATTCAACGTAGGTCTAGAGATTGGATGTCTTTGACATAAAAATTTGATTCAAAACCTCATTAAACAATGTATTGTTCTCTATTGATTATGTCGGACCTTGGGATCAAAAAAATTATCTTTTGAGTACATTAGATAGGATAGATGTTACTTGACTTAAAACCTGTAAAGTTCACTAGTGTTCTATAAGTTTGGTCTTACACGTGTTCTATAAACCATTTTGTCTGGACCTCGGATTCCTTGTCAATCGTAGTTCCAATTTTTTCCTTCAGTACTGTTACACAACTGACAGAAACTTCTGAAAGTTACATTTATACTTCGTAAACAGTTTACCTACTCCCCTTATTAAGTAAAGAAGGAACACTCAGAGTGAACCGTCTCTCTTCCCTCGAGTACTCTTTGTAAACCCCTCTAAAGGTTTGTATAGGTGTCGGAGTGGAAAGGGGAAATTTGGTCTGAATTTAGTCTTAGAGGTCCTTCTTTTAGGTCAGTACATGTAAAAAGATTCAAGGTTCTCTCATCTTAAATCTTTGTGTAATTAGAGAATATGTCTTAAGGTATACCCGGTCTAGACAATGTCCAAGTTATATTGGTTTAAAAGGTCTTCGGAAGGTAATAGTGTGTTCGTAAAGAAATTGTTCGATCGTAGTATCGTATCTTGACATGGTATCAACTATCGTATTCAGTGGAAGAAAACATAATTATCATAGGAGATTTTTACTTAATGTTACTAGTCACTGAATGCGTGTCCTTCAAGAAAATTGTGGAGTGGACCGGAGAGTGACTCCGTTACTCTTTAAACTTCCAAGTAATACTATCGGAACTCCTAGACATTTAATAAAGATCTACGGATTATCTTTAATATCTTTAATATAAAAATGGTTCCTATTTTCGATGTCCGATTGATTTTACAGTACAGAAATTAATTTGTCTTTAATTAGTGATATGGATTACGATCGTATAATACTGATAATAGTGTACAATTAATCATATTTCTACCTATCAATTACTGGGTTATCTTTGATGGATGTAGTCATAGGTTAGAACTAAAACATTGACTAGAACTTGGATTATGTTTTACTGTCGGTTTAATTTCACTTAGTGTGAATTCATAGAGATCTGTGAAAACTTAAAACAATGATCGTCAATCATATCATCTGTTTAGTTCTCATAATCTTAGTCTCTTATAATCTTGGACACGACAGGATAGACATGTTTCCCTTAAAGGTTTTCAGTCAAAAAAGTAGACAGTACACCCCTATTGCGATTTCCTACGACCCTTTAGTTTACTCTTTTACACCGTCGGATTACGAATCGTTACCGTGGGGTGAGGTCATGAGAACGGACCTTTTAGGGTACCTGCCTTCTCGGACCATCCGACGTCAGGTACCCCAGCAGTTCTCAGCCTGTGCTGACTCTCTGAAGTGAAAGTGAAAAGTGAAAGTACATGACCTCTTCCTTTACCGTCGGGTGAGGTCACAAGAACGGACCTCTTAGGGTCCCTGCCCCCTCGGACCACTCGACGACAGATACGCCAGCGTGTCTCAGCCTGTACTGACTTCGCTGAATCGTCGTCGTCGTCGTTACGAATCGTTTATCGTGTTTCGAATCGTGTTTGTTCAAGTTGTCAACAACAATGACGGAGAAAAGAAATCACGAAGAACCGTTTAGTTTGTAAATACGTTAGATTATATGAACATTTAGAACTATTTATATCTAGTAACTAATATTACTTCTAGTTATTGAGTTAGAGGGTTCTGCTTTATTTTCGTTTTTATTTATTTACCCTAGATTAGTTTGTATGTTCGAAAACGTGTCCTTTCCTTTGGTACTTGTTTTATTTTTATGTTGGATGTCTTACCTTATTTTATAAACGTTTGTTGCACTGCTTGTTCTCCAATTGTAGGTTCTATATGTTTGTTGAGTACGAGTATGAGTCATACTCATATATATTGAGTCATAGTTTTTATTTATGAGTTAGTTTTTTACCAGTCTTCTGGATTTGTCTATAAAGAGATTTTTTCTGTATGTCTACCAGTTGTTCGTGTACTTTCTTACAAGTTGTAACACTAATGATGTCATTATGTTTAGTTTTGGAGTCAGTCAGTCAGTGGTCAGTCAGTGAGTTAGTGGTCAGTCTTATTGGTAATAGTTTTTCAGATGTCTATTATTTACGATCTCTCCCACACCTCTTTTCCCTTAGGAAGATATTACAACCACCCTTCCATTTCACCATCTCGGTGATACCTTTTGTCAAGGAATTTTTAGATTTTTATCTCGATGGTACACTAGGTAGTCAGGACGAGGACTCGTATATAGGTTTTTCTGTTTTTTAGATTTATTGAACTTTTACTATGTACATGAGGTCATAAGTGTCTTCGTGATAAATGTTATCAGTTCTGTGTCTTTGTTGAGTTCACGGGTCTTTGTTGAGTTCACGAGTTGTTCTCTGCTTACCAAATTCTTCTACGCTAGAGACAGAGAGTGAGAGAGAAAGAGAGAGAGAGAGAGAGAGAGAGTAAGTGTGTGTGTGTGTGTGTGTGTGTGTGTGTGATCTTATAATGAGTCGGTCTTTTTTTGTTACTTGATAACGGTAAACGTCGTTATACCTACCTGTATCTCTTATAGATTCAGTGACAGTCTGTCTTTTTCTATTTATATATTATAGAGTATACACATTAATTTTTTATTATGTTTACTTAAATATATGTTTTGTCTTTGAGTATATTTTGTATATTTCGTTTGAATACCAATTTCCCTTTTCCTTACTCCCTTCCTAGTTAACCCTCATACCCTAATCATCTATGTTTGATGATACGTATTTTACCCGAAGGGACCGCTGAGTCACCATTTCTTAGGCGGACGGATACGTCCTCTGTACCCAAGTGAGGGACCCAGCCCTTCTAGGGGACCTCTTCCTTTACCATCGGGTAAGGTCATAAAAACGGATCTTTTAGGGTACCCGTCTCTTCGGACCGTCCGATGTCAGGGACCCCACCGTTTTCTTAGTCTGTGTTGAATCCGTTATTTGTTGTTGTTGTCATTACGTGTTTTATCTATCAACTGTTCCTAAACGATATAGTTTGTCCCGTGACATGAGTTATAGAGTATTGTTTGATCTTACCTTTTATTAGATTTCTTATACGTAAGCTTTTTTATTAAATCTAGTTGTAACTTTATTTATTATTCAAGATACTATACTTTAAAAAATTTTGTATCTCAGGTGTCACTTTTTTTATTATGTTCCCCGGAGACTACTACAAATTTTGAACACTTATTGACTGTTGGGTTTATACAAGATCATATGAGATTAAAACGAGTCACAGAAGAAACTATCTTTACTGTTTTTCGTAGAGTAGTGTAAAATATAAGAGGTAGTATCGGAAGTATAAACACACACATATATTGGGTTTACCCTGGTACGATTCACAACAAGAGATCTCGAATCAAAAGTAAACATTATTATTTAACGTCTGTATAAAGGTACAATCATGTATATCGACATTGAGTTAGAAATTGTATGATTGTAATTGATATGAATTATATGATTGTAAATAAATTAATCAGAGAAAACTCCGTGTAAATTTACAAAGTTTTAAAAGTGATAATATTTAATAGGAATAGACACTTAGAGACATATAGATAGAAATCTGTGAACCCATAAAGACATCCTAACGTATTTAATACTTACGTGAATCGACCGTCATTATTTTTGGTATGGTTCTTACTAACAATTTTACCTAAAGGAATGTATTATTTTACGACTTTCCACTCGTTAACGATCGTAACAAGAAAGTTGGGAAGGTGAGGTTGTAGGAGTCGATAATAAATACGAGTAATACAAGTAATAAAATATACGAAAACTTGACGTCACAACCTCTTCTGAGAACTCTCAGGGATCCTGACGTTCCTCTAGGTTAGTCAGGTAGGATTTCCTTTAGTCAGGACTTATAAGTAACCTTCCTGACTACGTCTTCGACTTTGAGATTATGAAACCGGTGGACTACGTTTCTTGACTAAGTGACTTTTTCTGGGACTACAACCCTTTCTAACTTCCGTCCCCCTCTTCCCATGTTGTCTCCTATTCTACCAGCCTACCGTAGTGTCTGAGCTACCCGTACTCAAACCCATTCGAGACCTTCAACCACTACCTGTCCTTTCGGACCACACGACGTCAGGTACCCCAGCGTTTCTCAACTTGTACTGACTCACTGACTTGACTTGACTACAAGTAATAAATACAAAAGGTCCATGGTGTAGATGTGGGGTCGTAGGGTCGTTCTTCCTCCAAAGTCCTGGGTTTTGAAGGAGGATCTTCCCTTCACGGGGTGTCTGAAAGTGGTTACTGCAAAACGAGTCTTGACACGATGTGTGGGTAGTGGTCTGGTTAGTGTCCGTTTCTTCTTACCTCAGTAGTACTGGTCCACTTTAGGTGGTACTAGGTAAAGGACCTAGAACCCCGATGTCGGATAGTAGAGACTCGAGTGACTTGTTAAATTGGACAATCTTTTAAGTCTCAGAATTCTGAGAACCCTTTCTTTTCCCTTTGCCTCTGACCGATGACTCTTTCGTTACTTCTCATAGAAGCTGTGTAAGATTTCCTCTTAATGATTCGGTTTACCATATATCGGGATATAAGATTTAAACGTTATGGTTAGTGGTTTAATGGAAGGTTTTTGTCACATAACTCACTTTCAAGGTCATTGTACATACTTTACCGACTTAACGGGTGTAAGTTGTTGGGACCAGAAGATTTACAAAGATTTACAAACGGTTAGACTATTCGTCTTTTATTCGTTTATGTCTCCATCTATCTATACTCATCTATCTACTATCTTAGTGTTATCATATAAAACATGTATAATAATCACATCTACTCTTAAAGAATTATATAAATTACTGGTGAACTCAAAGAAAAAGACACTTAACGGTCATATTTTTACGGAAATAAGTGAAAAGATAACGAAAAAAAAAACGAAATTAGAGAAATTATATAATACTCGTAATTGAGGGAAAATGTTTATGTAAAGGGTCAAATAAAGAACTGAGAGGGTAAATAAATACGAGAAAATGGGTCAAGTCTACGAAAATTAAACAAAATTCAGTTTAGATAAGTAGGAAGGCAAATATATGAATCTAGAACCGTTGTACGATACTTTCTAGTACGGACGAAGTTCTGGTCTTTTATAAGAGAGAAAATCATGGTATTAAATTCCTCAAATATACTTATTTAGGAATTTGATGAACCTTAACTAAAAACTTTTATCACTATGTAATAGATGTATATAAAAGGGTTTAACAGTGAGTCAATATTGTTACTATAAATATTGTATAAAGATTAATTAAAATTTTCGGGTGTGTACAAGACACCGTAATGGTGTCAAAACTAATGATACCTAAAGTTCATAGTCTAGTACTCAAGGGCTACCGTTTTAAGTCCGAATTTAACTTTTTTCATCCCTTCTGGTGATCCGGTAAATCCATACTGGATTTAGTTTAGGGAATACTAATATGTTACCTCCACTGTTTGTCTAAGTCCTTAATCTAGACCATCTATCTTACGAACTTCTTGATACCTGCCCCCTCCAAGTATTGTAACATTTCTTCCGTCATTGGTTTTAGTAGGGTTTCTTTTTCTTTACGTTCTTTCGCTTCACCAACACACTCCTCGGAAACGTTTATCGACTCCTTTCTTCTCTTCGATTTCCGTTTCCTCTTTCCCTTTCTATTTGAGTTGACTTACGTCTCAAGGTCTCTTATCGTTCCTCTCTATTCTTCCAGATGAATTTACTTGTTACTTTCCTTTGTCCTTTTGTTGTCTTACTTTTTCTGATCTTTAGAGAAGTTCTTTTAACCACTATAGTTCCTTTGTAAAGTACGTTCCTATCCGTGTCATTTCCTGTCTTTGGTTTTCCTGGATTGTCTTTGTCTTCTCTAATTCTTCTCCACCGTTCTTATGTGTTTTCTTGATTTGTTATTTCAAGAATTACTGGACCTATTGGTACTACCATACCAGTGGGTGAATCTCGACCTGTAGGACCTCACACTCCAGTTCACCCGGAATCCCTCCTAATGATACTTGTTTCGATTCTTTCCATTGTTTTGAGGTTGACTCGATAAATTTTAAGATTTTCTACTACTACAATTTCACGACCTGAGTTCATTAATCCGAGGTTAATTTTATTTATTTAAATTTAATTTTTATTTATTTCACGACCTGAGTAATGCAGTCTTTTAAACCTTTTGAGCCGTCTTCGGTGTCCTGATCTTTTCAGTCAAAAGTAAGGTTAAGGTTTCTTCCTGTTACGGTTTCTTACAAGTTTGATGACATTTTGCCACGAGTAAAGTGTACGGTCGTTCCAATACGAATTTTAGGAAGGTCGATCTGAAGTCACTATGCACTTGGTTCTTGAAGATCTACATGTTCAACCTAAGTTTCTCTGTCTCCTTGGTCTTTAGCTTGACGGTTGTAAACAACTTAGTATGTCTTTCGTTTCCTCAAGGTGTTTTTGTAGAAGAAGACGAAGTAACTGATAGGATTTCGGAAAGTGACACACCTAGTGTTTCTTTACACCTTTTAAGAATTTGTCTAAATATGGTCTGGTGGACTCTTTGGACATGAACCAGTTCTTCGTTGTCAATCTTGGCTTGTATCTTGACTGACCAGGGTTTGACCCTTTCCCCATCTCGTTCTGACATATAACAGTAGGACGAATAAGTTGAATATACGTCTCATGACATCGGGTGGTCCGAGGAGACAGGAAACTTAACAGGTCCGTTCTTATGACCTCACCCAATGTTAAAGGAAGAGGTCCCCTAAAAGGACTGGGTCCTTAGTTCGGACCCAGAGGGCGTGACGTCCGTCCAAGAAACGACAGACTCGGTGGGCTCTTCGGGAGATGGGTCTCAAGTAGTACGCTTTGCGGTCCGACCTACTTCGTGTTCGACCTCAGGTCTGACGACCCTCGTTATAGTTGTTGGAGTCTATACGTCTACTGCGGTCAGATTACCGTCTGTCACCTCTCCTTGATTTTTCGGAGAACTTCTGTCACTTTCCTCTCACTTTTTCGACCGAACTTTGAGTTATAATTTTTTTGATTCTAGTACCATAGACCGAGGTAGTGAAATGTCCTTTATCTCCCCCTTTTCACCTTCGTCATTGTCTAAAATAAAAGAACCCTAGGTATTTAGTGAAGTCTGTCACTGACGTCGGTACTTTAATTTTCTACGAACGAGGAATCTTCTTTTCGATATTGTTTCGATCTGTCGTATAATTTTTCGTGTCTCTCTACAACACCCCTCCCTCCACCCTCCCCCCAAGTACAAACCCTTGCGTACATTCTTAATTACTAAAATTTTAAATTTTTTTTTTTATTTTTTAATTTTTTTTTTTTTATTTCAGTATTTTTTTTTTTTATTTTTATTTTTGGTTAGTTCTGTTAATGGAAAAATTCTTTACTTCTTTCTTTTCTTGTACTAGTAGAGTTACATACGTTTTTTTTTTTTAACTTCATTCGGTTGTATTTAAGGACTATTTTTGAGAATTCATTTGGACTTTAGTCAACTTTGTAACAGTCGAACTATTTCCCGGAGATGGTTTTGGGACGTCAAGATTTTATGAATTACCACTTTCTAACTTATGAAAGGAGAATTTAGTCCTTGTTTCGTTCTTATAAAGGAAAGTGGTAAAGGTAAGTTGTCATATACCTGTTAGATCGGTCTCGTTATTCCGTTCTTTAAACTTTTCGGTAGGTGTAACCTTTTCTTTTTCATTTTGACATACAATAACGTCTTTTATAAAATGAGATACATCTTTTAATTTAGTTTATACATTCTTTTTTTTTTTCTCTCCTGAAACTCGACACGTATAAATACAACCATTTATTTAAGACCACACTTTACCCTTTTTTTTTTATTTATTTATTTTTATTTTTTATTTTTTGTGTCTGTAGTAAAACGACTGTTTCCAGGTATATCAGTTTTGGTACCAAAAAGGTCATCAGTACATACCTACACTCTCAACCTGGTATTTCTTCCGACTCACGACTTGACTACGAAAGTTTAACATCACGATCTATTCTGAGAATTCTCAGGGAACCTGTCGTTCTTCTAGTTTGGTCAGTTAGGATTTCCTTTAGTTGGGACTTATCAATAACCTTCCCGACTACGACTTTGACTTCGAGGTTATGAAACCGGTGAACTACGTTTCTCACCTGAGTAACCTTTTCTGGGACTACTTTCGTTTTCCTCCTTCCCCACCGTCTCCTACTCTACCAATCTTTCGTAGTGACTACATTTCCTGTACTTAAACTCGGTTAAGGTCCTCTATCACTTCCTGTCTAGTCGGACAGTACGATATCACGTGTCTCAACGTTTCTCAACCTGTACTGAATCTCTACCTTGTTGTTATTTCTGAAACATGACTATTGAACGTTACTAATAAATGATACTAATAACAAAAAAGATGCCAAAGACTTGTAAGAAGACACAGAAAAACATATATTTTTTAAACTAGTTTAAAAGTTCTAATTTTCTATATTGACCAGTCACATGAATGACTTTAAAATAAGTTAAATATCAAATCAATCCCCTCGTAGAAATGTCAAGACGTAGAAGGATGAGTCCTTGTATTATAATAATCTTTTACTACACGATATAACCACCTTCTCTTATTATCGTTATTATTTAAGATGAAACCGTATCAATTGGGAACAAAGAAATTCAAGGGCTCCTTCTGTTTCATTCCTATTTGTTACGAACTAATAATTGGCTTATGATGTTATAATGAACATCATTATAATGACTTGTGATGGTATAATTGAAACCTTAGTGTGGTAAAAGTCTGGAGACTATTCTATTAAACCTGGTTCGGTCCTAGAGGAAAAAATTCGATATAGTCACATCGACCGGGTCGTGTGTCTTCTGAGGTAATACGGAGACGGTACGGTGGTCAGGGGAGGTGGGAATAGGGTACTGGACGGAGATCGAGGTGGTGGTGGTTTATTGTATGTGGTACACGGTTTTGAACTGTACCGGTACCCTACTTTACGGTTTGAGTAGTCGTAATTTCTTTCTCATAGGTCTCTTTTATATAAACAGGGTAACAATTTTCATTATACATTTTATTTCTCTTGATGTCACCCTTTCCTTCTCAGGTCACTTTCTTTCTCTTACCGGTCGAACTAAATTTTTTTTTTTTTTTTTTCTTCTTCTTTTTCCTTTTCTTAACCCCGGTGAAGTACAAGAGTCGAGTTTATACCTGTTTTTAGTTCAAAGACCAAGAAAGTTTCAAGGTATTGATCTTTTTCACTGGATTGAAAAATCAATGACAACTTTCATTGTGTTATAGACTAGGGGTGATTGACCTACCTGTTAGGAGAGGTAATCCGAACTTCATGTCTGTACCCCTTTCACAAGTCTCTCTTGAAAATCATCTACAGTTGTCATAAATATATGTAAGTCTTGAAATATGGGAAGTCGGTTGGGAATATCAAAAGAAGTATATTCACGACATAAAAGGAATAGTCTATGTAACAATCCTTTTAATTCCTGAAATACTGATACCCCTTATAAAATTCCGATATAAAAGATTTACTCAATGTCCATTTTTATTAAATGAAAGACACATAAATAAAAATAGGTTGGAGTAACTTGAGAAGCAAAGAGATTTAAGAGACCTTAGAAGATTCTTATAACAGTATGGGAGATCTTTTACTTTAACTAAACTGGGAAAAGAAAATCAACTGAATTTTTACATAATGTGTATGTTTTCTCATAATATGTATCATATTAATAATATGTGTCATTATTAAGAGTTTATTTTATGGGTGAATAAGAGGTTTACTTATTTTATAGTCAAGGAAACTTCAAGAGACACACAGAAAGGATCTTCATTGGTGTCGGAACTTAAACATCATTATTATTAAGGGAACATCAAATCACATATATATAGACACATTAAAACAAAAACGGTCTCAAAACTTAAAATATGTTTACCTCAGTATCACATATGTAAGAAGACACTGAACGCAAAAAGAAGCGTAGTAATACGAAAACTCTAAATAGGTACAGACGGAAGAGGCTCTCTTGTCTTTCTCAAGTACGACTGAGAAAAGTGACGATATATCATAAGAAAACATTGTTCTGTGGTGTTAAATAAATCAGAAAGGTGATAAGTACCTGTGAACCTAAATAAAAGAAAAAGCAAAAAGGATAATGTTTATTCCGAAGGAACTCATAAGAACGTATATGTAGGATTACTCGTACAAATTCTTAAAGAAACCCTATGTACTTGTACCACGCCCACCCCACCCCCCGTCCTAACGAAATTCGTCTTAGATCCATGTATCAGGTCTCTTCCGTTACCGTGCGGTGAGGTCATGAGAACGGATCTTTTAGGGTACCTGTCTCCTCTGACCATCCGACGTCAGGTACCCCAGTACTTCTCAGCCTGTGTTGACTCACTGAAGTGAAAGTGAAAAGTGAAAGTACATAACCTCTTCCTTTATCGTTGGGTGAGGTCACAAGAACGGACCTCTTAGGGTCCCTGCCTCCTCGGACCACCGACGACAGATACCCCAGTGTGTCTCAGCCTGTGCTGACTTCGCTGAGTCGTCGTCGTCGTCTTCCACGTATCAGTCGAACAGGTCTCTCGTGATTGTAAAAGACTTCACTACCGTGATTAAGTGTGTCGGTAGTCTTTATATACAAGGGAAGCGAGATGTAGGAACAGTTTTGTAAGGTGATAGTAGACTACTTCACTTACCGTAGAGACTATTTGGAACAAGACTTATGATTATTACGACGTGTGTAGAAGTGTCAATAACAGAAAAACACGAAGAGAAAGAATCTTTGTCGAAGAAATATGGAAGACGGTAAAAATGCAAAAATCAACAGGAAAATAACAACTTTAGAAAGTCTAAACATCTTTAAGAACTATATGGAACTTGTAATTAAAAAAACCAATAGTCAAGTCAAGTCAGTGAGTCAGCGCAGGCTGAGGCGCTGGGATGCTTAACGTTGTGCGGTCCGGAGGGACAGGTAGTAGTTGAGGGCCTCAAGTGAGTTTGAATACACGTAGCTCAGCCACTACGGTAGGTTGGTAGAGTAGGAGACAACAGGGGAAGAGGAGGACGGGAGTTAGGGAGGGTCGTAGTCTCAAAAAAGGTTACTCAGTCGAGAATCGTACTCCACCGGTTTCGTAACCTCAAAGTCGGAGTCGTAGTCAGGAAGGTTACTTTTGGGTCCTGAGTAGAGGAAATCCTACCTGACCAACCTAGAGGAACGTCAGGTTCCCTGAGAGTTCTCAGAAGAGGTTGTGGTGTCAAATTTTCGTAGTCAAGAAGCCACAAGTCGAAAGAAGTGTCAGGTTGAGAGTGTAGGTATGTACTGGTTACCTTTTTGGTGTCGAAACTAATCTACCTGGAAACAACCGTTTCATTACAGAGACGAAAACTTATACGATAGATCCAACCAGTCTTGAAAAGAAGGTACCTCATTCGTAGAAAATTAAAGTACCGACGTCAGTGGTAGACGTCACTAAAACCTCGGGTTTTTAATTTCAGACTTCGACAAAGGTGACAAAGGGGTAGATAGACGGTACTTCACTACCCTGGTCTACGGTACTAGAAGTAAAAGACTTACAACTCGAAATTCGGTTGAAAAAGTGAGAGGAGAAAGTGAAAGTAGTTCTCCGAAAAATCGAGGAGAAGTGAAAGACGGTATTCCCACCATAGTAGACGTATAGACTCGAATAACTATAAAGAGGACCGTTAGAACTAAGGTCGAACACGAAGAAGGTCGGTTCGTAAAGAGTACTACATAAGACGAATATTCAATTTATTCATCCCACTGTTATATGTCGGAACTGCATTAGGAAAAGGATAAACCTTGGTCAAACAACAAGGTACAGGTCAAGATTGATAACGAAGGACTGGACGTATATCCAAAAAGTTCTCCGTCCAGTTCACCAGACCATAAGGGTAGAGAAAGTCTTAAAAGGTGTCAAATGACACTAGGTGTGTCAGTTTCCGAAACCGTATCAGTTATTTCGTCTTTATCTACAAAAAGACCCTTGAGAGAACGAAAAAACTACTAGGTCACCTATAACCGTTAAACTAGAGACCAAGGAGACGGAAAGGATTTTGGTCGAACTTATAGACCTTCAAGTACCAAGTGCATAACGACTTCGGACCGAACCTCTTAAAATCGCCTTGAGGGATCCAGTCATCCACGGGTTATACGATGTCCTCTAGTCACTTCTTTATTGAGGTCTTTCTTACTTCCCTACCTCGGTTTCGTTTTTGTTATGGGTCGACACCTACACTGACCACTATCTTCGTTCCACGCTACGACATTTCTCGTTATAACGTATCCTTGGACCTTACAATCCAGGTACTTAGTTCCGTTTAACCTTCACCAGTTTGTCCTCTACCGTTCTCACTTGCAACTGTAAGATCCTTAGTCACTTGATTTTACCTGACCTTACCCACTTAAATTGAGTCTACTGGTAACATAGATGATGACACCCGTTCTCAGGGAGTCTTCTTTACCTCATCGGTAATACCAGTTGTCTTGTTAGACTTTACGTCATGAACCTACGTTAGAGTTTTTCCTGTTTTACTAGAGACAAGCAAAGGTTCCGTTTGGTAAGTTATAGTGCCACTAGGTTTGGTTACGGGGTCGGTCATTGTGACTTCTTCGACTTCAACTTACCAAGATACTTCTGGATGTTCTGGAAAATCCAATATTCACCCCAAAAAAAGGTCATTGAAATAAAAATTTAAAAAAAATATTCAATTATTAATAAACAGAAGAGAAAAAAGAAAAAAGAAGAAAAAAAGTGAAATGTTATGACATAACCAAAACGGTATGTAACTGTACTTAGGTGGTGTCTACATGGACTCAAGGGTTGGGACTTGGGGGGAGGGTGGTGGGAGGGGTATGGTAGAGAGACCTAGTAGGGTCACGTGGTCGGGGTTCGTAGGACATAGGACACAGCTTGTGTCTGATCGCTAAGCAAAGAATGTACTATCATATGCACAAAGTTACGGTAAGAGGATTTAGTAGGGTGGGAGAGGGAGAGGGAGTCTCAGGTTTTCAGACAAGAAATGTAGACACAGAGAAAACGACAGAGCGTATGTCCTAATAGTAATGGTAGAAAGATTTAAGGTATATATACGTAATCATATGACATAATCACAAAAAGAAAGACCGAATGAAGTGAGACATATTAACCGAGGTCAAAGTAGGTAGAATAATCTTGACTAAGTTTACATAAGAAAAATTACCGACTCATTATGAGGTAACACATATACATGGTGTCGAAAGAATAGGTAAGTAGACGACTACCTGTAGATCCAACGAAGGTACAGGACCGATAATACTTGTCACGACGCTAATTGTGACCCCATATGCACAGAGAAAGTCAAGACCAAAGGAGCCACACATACGGGTCACGCCCCCCCCCTTCTTTTTTTTTGTTAGAAATCAATTATCGAACAGAAGACTTAGAGAATTATCACAAAAAGAAAAATCTTTTTCTCACAAAGTAAAAGTCTACCAGTATAAATAAAAATGAATAATGTTTAGAAAAGGAGGTTTTATACACTCCGAATAAATCTTTTAAGAAAGGATAAGACTCCAGTACTTTAGAAAGGGAATATAAAATTCTAAAACGGAAAATGAAAATTCTTGAACTAGACAAATCTTAACTAAAGACACGTCTTTTACTCGATCATTTGGTAAAAATGAAAGCAGGTATACTTACTGTATAACAGGACCGTGATCTCAACGGTTTCAAATCGTTTGTTTTTGTATCCTGTGGATCAAGATGAACTTAAAGTCTGTTTTTACTTATTGCGAACTCACATTAATACAGAACACTTTATAAAATCTGTGTATGATGATTTTTTCATAAACAACAAAAAGACTTTTAGTTTAAATTGTTTCGTAGAACATAAAATAGACCGTTGAGGTAGACCATGGTAAATGACTTAGGTAAGAAATAGACGACTATCCGTTATAGTAAGACAGTAAAAATTCTAAAGACATATATACCTACGAAGGTATAAGAGATAAGACGAAGTTATAGATATAGAAGAGTTCGGAGGACTAGTATAAGAATAGTCTTAACAACTAGACATGGAAGTCTAGATACAACTTGGTGTCATATCGTTTTAACCCGTAAAAACAGAATAAGGATTAAAATTATCCTGACGAAGACCACTAAGGAGTAATCAGTGACCGTCCGAAGAACCAACTCTATATATTTGTATGTGGTCCAACTCCTTTACAGGTAGATCAGGATGAATTAATTCTCGAAATTTTTTAGATGTTAATTACAATTTTAACACTTTAAGTGAAAGTCGTAGAAACCTGTAATAATACTCAAAGGGGAAAGTAGTTATTTGTAATATAATATAATATAATAACTTAATATTAATCCACTTAAAATATAAATTCAACTAGTATCATATAATAATAAATTTATACGGGGGTCTAAAACGGATTATTAAATAAATCCTAAAATTTACGATAAAAATTGTCTGACCAAACATAAAAGAAAATACTCTGACATACACACACACAAACACACGCACAAACACGTACAATGTCACTTCCACTCATCCTTCCCTTTCCCTACTCTTCTTCCTCTTGACTGGTACACCTTGAAATTTTGGTTAAAATTCATAAAAAACTTCATGTTTATCTCATATCGTCTCGACTCGGAAGAAAAAAGAGAGTTTTATGTGTGTGTGTGTGTGTGTGTGTGTGTGTGTGTGTGTGTGTGTGTGTGTGAGATTTGGTATGGAGAAGGGTCCTAGGGGATTCTTTCCAGAAGTCTCGTCAACCTTTTTGTAACCTAAAATAAAGTATAGGAGTAAAACGTTTGTTTCTTCGACTTAGGATTTTTCTAATTCTCAAGTACATGCACCAGAGAAGAACGATTATCATAAATTTTTAACTTCCCTTTATCCAGGAACTCCCTGTCGATCACCTTGAAATAAATTCAACCTCTTTCCTCTGACTGACCTGTAAAGTAATGTCAGAAGTTTTACTACTTCCCCCGAGTTTATTCGTTACTGTTCGACAGGAAAAGTTACGCGAAAGACCTTTCTTCTTCATTTTATCGAAATTAATTAAGTTCTCCCTAAATCCAGTTATCATTCTTGAAGGACTTACTTGTTTAAGGTCCTGTTATCTTCCCCGTCGATGTCCTTCGACTCCTTCTCGATTCTTTTCACATCTGACGACAAAAAGACGTTACTAAAGTCATGACACTCCAACTTGGTCTTTTTTGACGACTATAAGTTTAACAAAAATGAATGCCTACTTACACGCATGCACGAGTCGACACAGACTGAGAAACTCTGGGGTGTCTGACATCGGACGGTCCGACGAGACAGGTACCTTAAAAGGTCCGGTTTTTTTTTCATTTAGGTAGATCTAGTTGGATTGTGTACCTTCGTGCATTTAGCCAAAGTGAGATCTCCTACCAAACAGAAGTAAAGTCGGAAATAAAATGAGATAGAGACATCTTACACCTCTTATCTGTTAAATTCTTCAAATTCTTCAGAATTCAGAGAATTCTGTTCTCTGGTTTACCTTTCGAATGGTGTCTAGGAGAAGATTAACTTCAATAACCATAAATTTTCGGTATTGATGGTTATACGACCCCGAAGGGATGACCGAGTCGACCATTTCTTGGACAGACGTTGGGTAGACGTCCTCAGGACCCAAGTTAGGGACTCGACTCTTCTAGGGGACCTCTTCCCTTACCGATGGGTGAGGTCATAACACGGACCTCTTAAGGTACCTGACATATCAGGAACCCCAACGTTTCTCAGCCTGTGTTGACTCACTGAAAGTGGTTATAAGACTAGATATATTGGTTAGTAATGTCTTGATTATTTGATATTTGATTATTTGATATTTGATAGAAATTTTACTTTACAACAATCCTACAAAACCTACAAGTCACAGGATTACCACGGTTCGATAAATTAGATTTACTCTAACAACCGTCACCTCCTGAAGTTCAGTCACAGTCGACACGACTAAGACGACTACTCTAAACCATATTTACAATCAACTCATCTAATCGAGAGAGGAAGTAAACCCCCAGTATACGGTAGTTCTAATCGACACGACGACAAATGTTGTCGGTCCTGTACCTTCGTTGGATTTACAGGTAGCCGTCTACTTGCCTATTCTTTCGACACCATGTATATGTGTTACCTTATAACGAGTCGGTAATTTTTCTTACGTAAACTTAGTCAAGATTACCCCACCTACTTTGACCTCGGATAATATGTCTCACTTTATTCAGTCTTTCTTTTTGTGGTTATGTCATATGATTACGTATATATACCTTAAATCTTGTCATCAATTGTTACTGGGATATACACTCTGTCGTTTTCTCTGTGTCTACATGTCTTGTCAGAAAGCCTGAGACACCCTCTTCCGTTTCCACCCTAGTAAACTTTCTTATCGTAACTTCGTCCACATAATAGTATGCACTTTGTCTATCGGTCAGGTCCAAGTTACGTACTCTGACCCATGAGTCCCGGCCACGTGACCCTACTGGGACTCCCTACCCTACCCCTCCCTCCACCCTCCCCCTAAGTCCTACCCCTTGTGTACATGTGGGTACCGACTAAGTACAGTTACATACCGTTTTTGATGATGTTATAACATTTCATCAATCTGAGGTCAATTTTATTTATGTAAATTTTTTATTTTTTATTTCTAATCGACATGACCTTGAGAAGGGTACCGACCAGTGAACTCCAGTAACACATATTTAGTGGTGATTCGACACTGTAATAAAATACTTGAAAAGGTCGGGTCGATTAACACAACATGTTGAGACAACTTTAAAGAGATAACAGTAGGAGACTAGTCAAAGGTAGGGAGGTTTTTTTGACAATATAATAACTCTTATCTTTTTATCTTTGACAATTTTCGTAGTCTGACCCGTATAATTTCTTTACCCCAACAGAGAGTTTACTTTTAAGTGTCAATTCATAAACGGACCGTGTATATGTTCATTTTTCCTGATTCTTAGTTGAGGGACTAAAACAAATGAGTAGAATTACCTATATTATGTAGACTTCCCCCGATTTTTAGGGTGTACTGGAACTGTACCTTCGGTCTTTGGGGTGGAAAGACCTCGTTTATACGAGTTCTTTACATTTCCATTCTCCATTTTAACCGTCTGAAGCCACCGGGTAGTCTATACCGTCCACCCCCTCTTTTTCCTTAGTTCCAACTTCGACTCCAAAGATCACACACACAGACCTACCTCTTGTCTATAGACCCTTGTCTACACCCCATACACGTACCCATATCTCTCCGATTCGAGTCGGACGTACACGAGTCACGTTATGATTTTTGGTGTGACCCAAGTTTCAAGTTCTTTCGTTGGCTCGTCAGTAATTCACATACTAAACACTTTCCATGACACTCACGATGCTCGTGACACACATCCTTAAAGTTTAGAGTAAATGTCTACTGAGCCTGGGAGATCCGACTTCCAGTGATATGAGTATGTTCACAGGACTCTAATACTTCCTCGAACATCTCTTCCTTTACAATTCTACGTGTGTGTTTGTGTAGTGGACCATCCCAATTTATGACTCAATATACCACTACAGTTACCCACCATTCCTATGGGGTTTCACAATCCTGTCTTACCTACCCTCATAAACCCTTAAACATACCGTACATACCATGGTGACGACTCCCGTAATCCCGGTAATGTTTACGACTTGAGGAGATCCGACCTTTCTCTGGTCGTTGAATTTTGTTGGAACATGTATGTATCAACAACAACAACCAATTATCCATGTAGGGCAGGAGAAAACAGTGGGGTACCTGACATCGGACGGTCCGAGGAGACGGGTACCCTAAAGGGTCCGTTCTTGTGACCTTATGCGACGGCAAAAGAAGAGGTCCCCTAGAAAGACTGGGTCCCTAACTTGGGTACAGAGGACGTAACCTCCGTCTAAAAAAAAAAATAGTGACTCGGTGGACCCTTCGGTATATATATTATCTGACGATATATTTTTGGAGTAACCTTCGTTTGGGTTTTGAATGTTATCTTTTACAATTAGGTTAAAAGTTAGTCATATATCGAAACCCTCGGTATCTTTCAGGAGTAAGTAGTCTAAATTTTAATAACCCTGCCGTTCGTTTGTATTTTGTTTAGTTATTTAAGGTTTTCTTTTGATCTTCGACCAAGAAACTCTTCTATTTGTTGTAATTATTTGGAAATCGGTCTGAGTAGTCCTTTTTTCCCTCTCCTGAGTTTAGTTATTTGAATCTTTACTTTTTCTTCAATGTTGACTGTGGTATCTTTATGTTTTTCAGTATTCTCTAATGATGTTCGTTATGATACGGTTATTTAACCTCTCAGACCCTCCCTTTGACTGTTTAAGAACCCATGTGAGAGGGTTTGACTTGACTCTTTTTTATCTTTTATACTTATCTGGTCAGTGTCGTGACTTTAACTTTGATACTGAATTTTGAGGGTTGTTTGTTTTCAGGTCCTGGATTACCGAAGTGTCCACTTAAGATAGTTTGTAAGTCTCTTCTCAATTGTGGAGAGGAGGACGACGACGACGACGATTCAACGAAGTCAGCAGAGACTGAGACACGTCGGGGTATGTACCGTCGGGTGGTCCGAGGTGGCAGAGACCCTAAGAGGTCCGTTCTTGTGACCTCACCCAACGGTAAAGGAAGAGGTCACGTACTTTCACTTTTCACTTTCACTTCAGTGAGTCAGCACAGGTTGAGAAGTGTTGGGGTACCTGACGTCGGATGGTCCGATGAGGTGGGTACCCTAAAAGGTCCGTTCTCATGACCTCACCAAACGGTAGCGGAAGAGGTAGAGGAAGATTTTGATGAGGTTTTTTAACGTCTCCTTCCTTTTGAGGGTTTAAGTAAGAGACTCCGGTGATAGTGGGACTATAGTTTTGGTCTGTGTGTTTTTCTTTTAATGTCCGGTCATAGTGACTGCTTATATCTACGTTTTTAGGAGTTGTTTTGTGGTTAGACTTAGGTTGTTATGTATTTTTATTAGTATGTGGTACTAGTTCATCCTAAATAGGGTCCCTATGTTCCTAAAAAGTTATAGGTGTTTGGTTAGGCACACTATGTGGTGTAGTTGTTTAACTTCTTATTTTTGGTATGATAGTAGAGTTGTCTACGTCCCCCTTTTTTCGCAAAAACATTGTTGTCGTTCTTGTTTTTGTACATTTAGGAATTACTTTCTTAAATAAACCAAAGAAATTTGATATTGGGAATAATAATATAACATTTATAGAAATTTAAATGGGTTCTTTTCCAAATATTGTCTTTAAATAGATAACATATTACGTTCAATCAGAACAAAATATGTCATCTTAACACCGACTATTGACTTATTTCCGTCGATCGAAACGTCTGTCATAATCAATTTTAGTTCAATATTGATCTTAATTTCAGACTTTATTTTGACAATTTATTACACCGACAAAGAGACAGCATATCCTCGGGTGTCCACCCATTAGGTCTCTCCGATACCTTCAAGGTACCACAGTTCTACAGATCAGAGGAGACGGAACAAGACGTACGTACTGAAAGTAGGGGTTTTAGTACTAAATTCTGTGAACATCTCGTCGTCGATAATGTGTGTGTAAGGTCCTTCGTTCTTCCCTCTTTCTTTCCGTCTTTCCAAAAGGGAGAGGGTAATTTCTGTTGTCGGTTTCAATATGAAGGTAAATGTAAGGTAACCGGTCCTGACTCCATATGCCGGTGTAGATTGGTATTCCCTTCGACCTCTAATGTCATACACACTCCTCTTCCCCTGTCGTCTCGTACTTTACCAATCTGTCGTAGTGGTTGAGTTGCCTGTACTTGAACTCGTTTGAGACCCTCTGTCACTTCCTGTGCCTTCCGACCACACGACGTCAAGTCCCCCAGTGTTTCTCGGCCTGTACTGTCTCGTCGACTTGTTGTTTACCCGGGACATTTTTCGTGACCCTCGAGTTACTGATTCCTCCCACCTACACCTCTTCTTAAAACCTCCTGTTCAGAGACTTTGTTCTTGGTAGGAAATAAAACCTAAATTCGTATTTGATCTCAGACCTCTTTTGTGTCTCGTTTTTCAAAAAGAGATGGAACTAGTAACTGTTTGCGCAAAAGTAATGTCTCCTCTTCAATACCGTTTTATACTATGACGAGGAATAGACCGCCCATCCACACAGGTATCTCAGGTATACTTGTCGACTCACCCTCAGTTACTCAGAGATGGAAATCTAGTGTGTGTCCAGTTAAGTTTTTTTATAAATCCCTTGTAGATGTTACAATAACTCGTGTATGAACCTTTATTCGATCCATGAGAGCCCTCAAAAAAATTGAAAAATTTTTTATTTTGTGTAAGGGGTGGGAGATCTGAATGTCAAGATAATTCCTTACTACTAAAAGTCTACTTTTTACTGTTGTATTCTGTTTCCCTTTGAGTTATAACCTAAAAAGGGTCAGGGAGCGTCATGGTATGGTAGTGGAAGGTATAGTCTTACACCAAAAACACTGATAAATTATTGTTCCAAGGGTAGGTTATGTAACTCTGGATAATTATTCAAGTCTACAGGTTTGACTAGTCAGAAATTATTGACAGAAGGGGGAAAGTCGAAGAGTATCCCTCTTTCAAGTCATACGTGGGTTTGAGTCCTAGGAATAAAGTCTTTAGAAGGAGGGTGGTTAGTTGTGAGTTGTCCTGGAGTGGTAAAACTGGGAGGGGTGGTGGACCAAGAAGACCCTCTTTTTAGTCAGGACGAAATTTTTTCTGACACCGTCCAGACTAAAGTTCTTTAGGTAAAAAATTTTATCAAACTCGAGGAGTTCTTTTGTTTTATGTTTTCCTGGTAATTTACACAAAATTGATAATTTTCTTCATCCGTCTACAAGTGAGAGAAATAGACATCCTTCTTAAAGGAAAGGACTGTAACTCAGTACAAGGGAAAAGGGCTCTCCCTTATTTTACAAGGGACATTTTCGTGTTGGAAAAGAAAAGGTCACAAGACCTGGGTACGGTTGTATTGTCTCTGTCGGTTTGTTTCCCGATACTATTCGAGGAGTCCACGGTCCCCTTACAATAGTCTCCTTTAGTAGAAGGAGGGACACTGTTCTGCCTACCTAGGAGTCGTATGAGTGTCTTTTGACCCCGGGGGTTCCTCGTCTTAAAGTAGTTTATGAGTCACCCCTTCACACGCGTTTTGTCGTTACCCTTGGTCACCCTTGTGTTAAAATAATTGAGGTTTTTCAAGATGGTTAATCCAAGAATCCTCAGCAGAGGTCTAACTATACGGACGTCTGTTTCCTGAACATCACTGTTTAGACTATTTTATACACTCTTTGTGGCAGAAAGAAGTGAATTCTAAGGTTACAATTTACACCTCCTGACAAAGTCAGATATTTTGTATCAGTAATATATTAGATGACACGGTGTCGTTCCTGTGTTTAAATTATGTTAACCTACATGTTTTTTGAATCTTTACGTTGGAGAAAATAAAACGGATACTCGTTTATAAAACAGAAACGGTGGACGACCCACTGTCCTTTCTTTATATTCACGGGTTAGACCAACTTCAACACGAACCGAAGAGGTCCTTTCTGTTGAATCAGGGTCTAAAAAGTAGGAATATCAGGAAACGAAAGTAAGTTTTGCCGTAGGTTCCTACTCCATTTCCCCATGCCGAACTCAATGGTCCTTCTTTACAGGAGTCCACCAATCCATAACACATGAAACTACGGAGATTAGAGACCTCGTTGTAGAACACAAGTTTTCGAATGACGGACGGAACGATCATACACACCGATTGCGGACACCGATGACACTAAGGTCCAGACAAGAAACTGAATTGACGAGACCCGTGACAACCTCCCTTACATTCAACCGTATTGGTTATACTTCTCGTCGTACCTCTAAGAAGTTTCAATTTTTCTCTTGATGGTATACTAGTTAGAAAGAAGACCCATATATAGGTTTCATTTACTTTTGTCCTAGAGTTTTTCTGTAGACGTCAGGGTGAATAAGTGATATCGGTTCCATACGTTCGTTGGATACAGAGGTAGTTACCTACTTCCTTATTTCTGGACCATGTATGTGTGTTGCCTTATGATAAGTCAGTACTCTTTCTTCCTTTAGTTAGGTAGATAAGCGTTGTTGTATGTACCCGGAACTCCCGTGTTACGATTCACTTTATTCAGTCGTCTCTTTCTTTTTATGATATACTACAGTGAAGATACACTTTAGATTTTTTCAGTTTGAGTATCTTTATCTCGCGTCCTTTACCGTCGGTTCACAACCCCACCCCACTTTACCCTCTTCGATCAGTTTCCCATGTTTGAAGATGAATTTTCTACTTATGTGAGATTACTTCTCGTACCGGTAATATTAGTTATTATGAAATAATATGTATCCTTTCAACGATTCTTTCGTCTAGAATTTACAAGAGTGGTGTCTTTTCTTCACTATTAATACACTCCACTACCTTCACAATCAATTGTGATACCACCAGGAGTAAAACGTTATAAATTCAAATAGTTTGGTTGTCCAGTATGTGAAATTTAAATTTATTACAGTACACAGGTATTATAGAGATATTTCAACCTTTTTTTATATTTTCTTGAGAAGGGTAGAAAGGTCATCTTCAAAAGTGTGACACTGGATCTTTATTTATCTAGATGTAAGACTGAACCCAAAGGATTTGGTCAAAGGCGATTTCGTTTTTAAAGTCGGACCCTTGACAGTGTACGTTCCTTTATATTTATAAAATTGTTATTGAGTAAACAGAGAACCGAAGTATTCATAGAGATCGGTCTTCCTAAATGAGTCCTTTTTTTTTAATACCGATGAGTTAAAAAGACAAGGTTAACTTACTCACTAAGTAAGTGACCTCCAGATTCACTACTAGTATTCATCTTTATATCTTGTGTCACAACCTTCTTTAGAGATAAAGTACCCGGAATCCTTTGACTCCGATCCAATGCCCTTCACTGAATGAGTTTCGAAGGACCAATCCCCTCCTCTACCTTAAAATTAGACCCTAGGGACTGAAAAATTAATAAGGTGTCCTCAAATTTCCCATGAAAATTTTAAATAGATTTAATTAGGACTAAACGATGTTTGATTTGGTGCGTCGGTACTTTAATTTTCTATGAATGAGGAATCTTCCTTTCAATACTGGTTGGATCTATCGTATAAGTTTGCGTCTCTGCAATGAAACGGTTGTTTCCAGGCAGATCAGTTCCGATACCAAAAAGGACACCAGTACATACCTACACTCTCAACCTGACACTTCTTTCGACTCGCGGCTTCTTAATTACGAAAACTTGACACCACAACGTCTTCTGAGAAGTCTCAGGGAACCTGACGTTCCTCTAGGTTGGTCAGGTAGGATTTCCTTTAGTCAGGACCCACAAGTAACCTTCCTGACTACAACTTCGACTTTGAGGTTATGAAACCGGTGGAGTACCCTTCTTGACTGAGTAACCTTTTCTGAGACTACGACCCTCCCTAACCCCCGTCCTCCTCTTCCCCTACTGTCTCCTGCTCTACCAACCTACCGTAGTGGTTGAGCTACCTGTACTCAAACTCACTTGAGGTCCTCAATCACTACCTGTCCCTCCGGACCGTACGACACTAAGTATCCTAGTTTTTCTCAACCTGTACTGACTCACTGACTTGACTTTGGTGAGAAGTCGTCCCGAAGGGACGACCGAGTTTGTCATTTCTAAGACGGGTGTTACATTTTCTGGACCCAAGTTAGGGACCGATCTCTTCTAGGGGACCTCTTCCTTTACCGTTGGGTGAGATCATAAGAAAGGACCTCTTAAGTCAGACAGAAATTCTCAACCTGTGTTAACTCGTTGATTGTGAAAGTGAAAGAAGTTTGGTCAGACATGAAGATGAATCGTTATTAATTTTACAATTACACCGATAACAATAATGAAAAGATAGATCGATTTAACCCAGTACTTATCAGTAATTATACTTAATTAATTCTCAGAAATTGAAAAGATGTTTATTGATAAAATTTTGACCTTGTTAAGGTTTAGTTACACTCTTTGTCTTGAGACCATAATACAAAAACCTTACGAAATCAAGTTCGTTCATAAAAATTACTGTGGTTTGTTTAGTTAAGATTCTCAAAAAATGAAAATTTTTAATCTTTTTCTTTACGGGTTTCTTTCTTAAACCTAACTAAGCATTAACTGATAAAGTTTAGTATTAATGTGAATTAAAATAAAGAGGTATATCCAGGTTCTTTCTTGATGGACTGAGGTTAAAACTTTAGGAGAACTCTTTTAGAGGGGGTCTCGGACGGAAGGTCGGTGCAGATATGTACACGGAGACACTTATTGTGTAATTATGGCGAGTGTTATCTTCCATAACAAGAAATATCGATCAGTTTAATTAATAAACTCGTGGGGTCCTACATTGTACTTTCTTGTCAAAATATCTATAAGTCCCGTGATATATTGTACGGTACCACTTAATGACTGAGATTACTCTTGTAGGAGTTTTCCGACTTGAGGGTTCCCACGACCGACTTCTTGACTCTCCTCCCCGAGTATACAATTTAGTTATTAATCCTTCTGTCTTCTCTTTGTCTAACCCGTTCTCTAAAGACTTTTAATTTGTAAACAGCAGACACATAGAAGGAACGACTACTAAGTAATTTGTTTCTAATTGATGTCATTGAATAACTGGTCGTTCGGTCACTCAGGACTCGAGATAGGACTCGGACCCTACGTACTTTACCTGTTCGGACCCATATAACAGATCCCTCTACTGACTTACACTATACTAAATCCTTTGAATACTCGATCCTTAGTTCTGGTAGGTGTTCCTTTTCTTTACGTTTTTTCATTTTACCGACAGACTCCTCCGGAATGTTTATCGACACTTTTCTTCTTTTCACTTTTCGTTTCCTCTTTTCCTTTCTATATGGGTAAACTTACGTCTCAAGGTTTCTTATCGTTCCTCTCTATTCTTTCGGAAGGAGTCGTTAGTTACCTTTCTTTATCTCCTTTTGTTATCTTACCCTTTCTGATCTCTAGAGAAGTTCTTTTGATCTCTATGGCTTCCCTTGCAAAGTACGTTTCTACCCGAGTTATTTCCTGTCTTTACCATACCTGGATTGTCTTCGTCTTCTATAAGTCTTCTCCACCGTTCTTATGTGTCCTCTTGATACGTTTTATCTAGAAGTACTGGGTCTATTAGTGCTACCACATTAGTGAGTGTGAGTGGATCTCGGTCTGTAGGACCTTACACTTCAGTTCACCCGGAATCCTTCGTAGTGATACTTGTTTCGATCACCTTCACTACCTTAAGGTCAACCCGATAAAGTTTAGGATTTTCTACTACGACACTTTCACGACGTGAGTCATATAGTCGTTTAAACCTTTTACGTCGTCACCGGTGTCCTGACCTTTTCCAGTCAAAAGTAAGGTTAGGGTTTCTTTCCGTTACGGTTTCTTACGAGTTTGATGGTGTGTTAACGTGAGTAGAGTGTACGATCATTTCATTACGAGTTTTAAGAGGTTCGGTCCGAAGTCGTTATGCACTTGGTACTTGAAACTCTACATGTTCGACCAAAATCTTTTCCGTCCCTTTGGTCTCTAGTTTAACGGTTGTAGACGACCTAGTAACTTTTTCTTTCAAAGTCGACTCCTTGTTATTTCTAATTTTTCTGAGAACTCTCAGGGAACCTGATGTTCCTCTAGGTTGGTCAGGTAGGATTTCCTCTAGTCAGGATCCATAAGTGACCTTCCTGACTACAACTGCGACTTTGAGGTTATGAAACCGGTGGACTACACTTCTCGACTTTTTGTAGATAAAGACGAAATAACTGATACGGTTTCGGAAACTGACACACCTAGTGTTCTTTGACACCTTTTAAGACTTTCTCTACCCTTATGGTCTGGCGGACTGGATGGAGGACTCTTTGAACATACGTCCGGTACTTCGTTGTCAATCTTGACCTGTACCTTGTTGTCTGACCAAGGTTTATCCTTTTCCTCATGCAGTTCCGACATATAACAGTGGGACGAATAAATTGAATATACGTCTCATGTAGTACTCTTTGCGACCTGACCTTCTTTGTGTTCGATCTTAGTTCTAACGGCCCTCTTTATAGTTATTGGAGTCTATACGTCTACTGTGGTGGGACTGTCGTCTTTCACTTCTTCTTGATTTCTCGGAGAACTACTTTCACTTTCTCCTCTCACTTTTTCAACCGAATTTCGAGTTGTAAGTCTTTTGATTCTAGTACCGTAGATCAGGGTAGTGAAGTACCGTTTATGTACCCCTTTGTCACCTTTGTCACAGTCTGAAATAAAAAGACCCGAGGTTTAGTGACGTCTACCACTAACGTCGGTATTTTAATTTTCTGCGAATGAGGAACCTTCCTTTGAATACTGGTTGAATCTGTCGTATAATTTTTCGTCTCTGTAATGAAACAGGTGTTTCCAGGTAGAGCAGTTCCGATACCAAAAAGGTCATTAGTACATACCTACACTCTCTACCTTATATTTCTTTCGACTCACGGCTTCTTAACTACGAAAACTTGACACCACAACCTCTTCTGAGAACTCTCAGGGAACCTGATGTTCCTCTAGGTTAGTCAAGTAGGATTTCCTCTCGTCAGGATCTACAAGTAACCTTCCTGACTACAACTGCGACTTTGAGGTCATGAAACCGGTGGACTACGCTTCTCGACTGAGTAAACTTTTCTGGGACTTCGACCCTTCCTAATCCCGTCCTCCTCTTCCCCTGCTGTCTCCTACTCTGACAACCTACCGTAGTGACTGAGTTACCTGTACCCAAACCCACCTGAGGCCCTCAACCACTACCTGTCCCTCCGGACCGCACGACGCTAAGTACCCCAGCGTCTCAACCTGTGCTGACTCGCTGACTTGACTTGACTTGACTAACACGGTCAATACATACAAAGTACAAAAATATGGTACGACTCATAACACAGTCCAACTATCCCCTACATTTTCCTTCTTTTGTCGTAAGAATTTCCTGAAATATCAAATAGATCTCTGTAGTTGATCCGTATACATTGCAATAAGTTCTCTTAAATGGGTACAAAGATTTTTGTGGTAACGTTAGTAAACGTTGTACCTTAACATAGAAAATGGCGTAGAGACTGAGATAGGTACGATTGTAAAATTATTCAATTGAAAGAAATTTTTGTCTAAAATCAAGAATAGTACGTAAGATGGTTCTTCTACTTCTCCACTATAGACAAATCACTTTGTACTGAGTTTATGCCTTTTCACATTAATATCTGAAGTCACTTTAAAAGTCTTCGTGAGAGAAAATATATCCCGTAATTTTCGAAAGGACTGATACATTTAGGTCTCACCTTCTCGTTACAAAGATCTGGTTGAGAGTTTTTCTACGTTAGTCAAATCCAGGAACATGTACTCGTGTTAGATGTTATAAGTCGAGGATTATGATTATTTCTGTAGTTGGATATATGTAAGACGTGATGAGTCCTTACAAAGTTTTTATCGTTAAACTCCAGAAGCCCTTTATTCTTTCTTCCACAATACCTATGAGATAAGAAAATAAAGATACCGTCACGGTCCTCCCGACCCCTACATAGACGTCTCCTGATCCTAAACGACCCGAGGGAGGTCAGATGAGAGAAGGTAAACAGGGTTCGAGTCGAGTCTAATGAGTGTATTTCTTAGGTAAGGGTGGTAGTGTAAGAGTCTGTTCCAGTCGTGTCTAATTTCCAGACGGAGTGAGGACCTGGGAAGATAAATACGGTTCCGAAGACCTTGGACTAAAGACGAGGGAAGTTTGGTGAAAGATCATGAAAGTACTGACCCAGAAGATCGGGTCCGAGACCAAAGGCCAACGTCAGAGTGGGGTGGATAGCTAAGACATCGGACTCTACAAGAACGTCCACTTCAAAGTTGTGTGTCTCTGTGTGTGTGTGTGTCTGTGTATTTGTGTGTGTGTAGATGTCAAAGGAGTAAGACTCTAAGATACACTCTTGTCACCATTGACACCGTTGGGAACAACAGAGAGATACCTAAAAAAACTTTCTAACTACAAAATATAACAAAAAAGTAGAATCCTTTATAACCGGAGTTTTCCGTTTTTCAGAGACCGTTCTCTTTACAAGGATCTTCCGGGACTTTTATGTTTGAGGAAAGTACTGTCACTCGTTTTATAGAGGACAGTGAAGACCCCGAGAGTAAGGGGCAGGTACGACGTAAGTATCACAAGTTCGTGTAATTTGTAAGCGTAGTAAATGTGCTCCGGGTCGGAGACAAGACTAGGATACATAATCCTGCCGATTGACGTCGAGTGAGCCACGACGACAAACGTGTCGACCTGTACAGCCTATCTTACTCAAGTAGGGAAGTTTCTACTCGAATTTCGGCGGCAGATCATCACAGAAAGAAAAGATGTGGATGCTGGTAAGGAGTAACAAGAGTGTTCGTGTCCCTCAAAATTACTTCAGTACAGAAAATCACATTGAGACGTCCACGTGTTTACGACTATTTGGAGGAATTGAGCGACAGTCTAGTCGTACAAATAGAAGCTCGACGTCTTACATAAATTAATATTCTATACTTTTCCAGGAAGTCTAAACAAGAGTCCCGGGTCTTGATTACTGAGTAAGCACTTCGCGACACAGAGGGGGTTTCTAATATTACTGATCAACGACTAGTAGACTTCCTGAGTAAGTACCATCGTAAACCTGACGTTCGATATCTTTAAAGAAAATTTTTCTTTATTTTCTTTATCGAGGATTTCCGGGTCCTTTAAAAATGGTTTACGTATAAATTGTGTTGATTTGTGTGTGTTTATGTGTGATTGTACTTATATATACTTATATATATGTCTACGTACTCACGATATTCCTTAAGTGACAATTTTAGAATTTTACACTTATGCAGAGTCTCTAATAATTGTAGAATCACATTTAATTTGAATTAGTGTAACGAAAGAGGACTTCTGAGCCAAAGTCTCCCTTACTCTCAAACTGGGCCTTTAACCTTCCCTCTACGGACTCCTCTCCAACCAACGAGTTTTCTCCCCTCTTTTCCCAAGACCTCACGTCTGGAGAGGGGTCATTCTATCGCGACTATTCCAAGGAAACCTTCCTCTTGTGGTACGTGAATCTTCCCTCTGTTCTAAGTTAGGGTTTCTGTTTGTCAGAACCACCTTTCACACAGCTCTCAACCTATTTAGTAGATCGGAGCGTCGTAGAAAAGAGACTGACAGAGTGTCGATACTCACATCATATTCGAGTACGGAATATTTGTCGAATAACCTTTCACAAACTTTTGATACTTTGTTTGTCTTGACATATATATACTTCGGAATCGCCAACTACATACCGTCTTTGATTGTGTTATAACATTTCGTTAATAGGAGGTTAATTTTGTAAAAATTTTCGGAATCGTATTACATTGAGTAGTATTGGTGACAAGGGTAATTATCTCATAAATAACTTGTGACTGGTAGACGGTACTATTTTTCAGGGAACTGAGTTCAAGGAACCTCGAGTCACTCGTCCGTCCACCCAATTATTGGTGTCTTGTGCTACGTTTTATGAGTGAATCGTATTTCATAATGTTCCCATTCCTTCTTCTCCTTGATGGAGACAGACCCCCTTCTAGTTCCGAAAGGTCTCATCCTCCACCAACTCGACCCAGGACGAAATGTTCATCGAGTGGGCTCCCTTACTACCTTTCAGCCTCTCTTGTCGTTCCCGTCTCCGTCGGTCGGTGTCAGTCGCTCAGACACGAAGAGTCGTGACGAACCATATTCCTTATTTTTCGTGTCCTTACGGTTTAGAGTATTGCTTGAGGGGACCGGACTAAGGTACGAGTGGTTCGGCGGGAGACTACTATTAAACCGAAGGACGAATCTAGACGGACATCCCTTTCGTGTACGATCAGTTCTTCGGTCTCATTGGTCAGGTGATCTACTAATACAAAGAGTAACATTTAATTACAGTCGTATTTCCGACTACGTAAAAAAAATTCACGTCCTTACTTTGATAGTGTATATTCCGTCTACGTTTCCTTTAATCCACTTTTAAGTGGTCCTTTAGTCGGAAGCCCGACGGTCACACCTGTTACGACCTTGTCGACACGTTTGTGGCGTCCATTGAAGGTCTTTACCCGTTGACTGTTTCGCATAATGTGTCGTGTAAGAGAGGGGGTGTACTTCGCGAGGACAAGTGTAAAAAGAGGTAACAATATTAGGGGAGTTTGTCGGGTTGGTTTCCATTCGTAGTCTACAGTCAATAGGGTCTGAGGACCTTTGGGTCCGGACCTCCCACTCCATCACGGAAGAAATAGTTTAGGAAACGAAAAGAACAATACCCGAGGTGTCACAGGGAGGTTCGGAACATCCAACTTTAGGATTAGGGGTCACGGAGTCTTACACCGAGACAAACCTTTATCTCGGAAATCCAACCATTAATTTCGATTGACTCCAGTAATCGCACTCGTGATTACGTTATACTGACCAGCGGAATATTCTTCTCCCCTAATCTTATGTCTATGTGTGTCTCCCTTCTGGTCCACTTCTGTCTCCCTCTTCTACCGGTAGACGTTCGGTTCCTAGAGGAAGGAGTCCTCCTTTAGTTCGGATGACAGTGGAAGTAGAATCTGCAGAGTGGAGGTGCTGGTACTCTTTTGTTTAAATACAACGGATGTGTGAGACAGACACCTAGAAACAATGTCGTCGGGATCGTTTGATTATGTCAAGGGAAGTTTAAGCGGGGAGTTGGTGAGGTTGTCTTCTACGAATCGACTCTGCAAATTTCGGTTTTTGAACAGATGATGATAGTCGTCCCTACGTAAAATCAGGAAGTACGAATATTAGTGAGGTCACTGAGTTCAGCTACTGAGACCCCGGAGTCGGTACTACTTTTAACGGATCAGAGTGATTTCATCAGTTTCTGTGTTAAAGACCCCACACTCCAGGACTCTCATGTTGTTTGACGTGTTTCAGGAATTACGTCTATTCTACTTCTTGAATATAAGGTTTTGATGTTTTTACATACCAACACTAATAAAACAACACTGAAAAATTTTATAGATGAAAATTTTTAGTTATGGAACGACCTGTTCCCTCGGTATCTCCCAGTCTAGTGGTTGACCGATAAAGGATTTCTGGAGATGGGATGTTGTTAGTCCTATACTATTCTTTGAGGATTTAGAGAGAATAATTACTAGGGAAAGACTTACCCATCTTACAGATTAAGACTTTCTCTACCCTTATGGTCTGGTGGACTGGACGGAGAACTCTTTGGATATACGTTTTTTTTTCTTTTTTTTTTTTTTGCTTTGGATATACGTCCAGTCCTTCGTTATCAATCTTGACCTGTACCTTGTTGTCTGACCAAGGTTTATCCTTTTCCTCATGCAGTTCCGACATATAACAGTGGGACGAATATATTGAATATACGTCTCATGTAGTACTCTTTGCGACCCGACCCTCTTCGTGTTCGACCTTAGTTCTAACGGCCCTCTTTATAATTATTGGAGTCTATACGTCTACTGTGGTGGGAATACCGTCTTTCACTTCTCCTTGATTTCTCGGAGAACTACTTTCACTTTCTCCTCTCACTTTTTCAACCGAATTTCGAGTTGTAGGTCTTTTACTTATAGTACCGTGGACCAGGGTAGTGAAGTACCCTTTATCTACCCCTTTGTCACCTTTGTCACAGTCTGAAATAAAACCCCCCGAGGTTTTAGTGACGTCTACCACTAACGTCGGTACTTTAATTCTGTGAATGAGGAACCTTCCTTTCAATACTGGTTGGATCTATCGTATAAGTTTTCGTCTCTGTAATGAAACGGTTGTTTTCAGGTAGATCAGTTTCGATACCAAAAAGGTCACCAGTAAATCCCTACACTCAACCTGACACTTCTTCCGACTCGCGACTTCTTAACTACGAAAACTTGACACTACAACCTCTTCTGAGAACTCTCAGGGAACCTGATGTTCCTCTAGGTTGGTCAGGCAAGACTTCCTCTAGCCGGGACTCTAAAGAAACGTTCCTTACTACGATTTCGACTTTGAGGTCATGAAACCGGTGGAATGCGCTTCTCAACTGAGTAACCTTTTCTGAGACTACGACCTTTCCTAACCCCCGTCCTCCTCTTCCCCTGCTGTCTCCCACTCTACCGACCTACCGTAGTACCTGAGCTACCTGCACTCAGACTCACTTGAGGCCTTCAACCACTACCTGTCCCTCCGGACCGCACGACACTAAGTACCCCAGCGTTTCTCAGCCTGTACTGACTCGTTGACTTGACTTGACTTCTCACAGATTCAAAGTCTGAATACAAGAAATCTAGAAGAGGGAATGTTCTCTTAATCAAACTCTTTAACCTTGAGAAAGTCAAACGTTGACCTTGACCCCAGTCCATACAAAGTAAGAAGGGGAACAAGTGTATAAAGATACTAAAGTAAAAACACTATTCGATTTCATTAAAAAAAAGGAACATTATTAGTAGTAGACTACCCATAAACATACCAAGTAATTATAACTACCAAGAAATTACACAGGGAAAATTGAAGGTTACTTTATATGACGTTAACCTCCCATTTTATAAGAATTAAAGACTGTGAGTTATGGACGAGGTCAAGTCAAAAGGTAACTTTTGTGAGAACCATGTAATTGTCATTATTCAGTACACTAACGTATATGGGAACTTTACTATACTACTTTGCCCATGGATGGAGACCCCAGAAGAAGGAGTTTTGTGTATTAGGGTCAGATTAGTACTCTTTTCGTACTTTGTTTAGGGTACAAGTGTCGACTCCCCATGAACTAATTTATAGATTGGTCATGAGGAGTTTTAACGGTTACAGTAGTTTTTGTTTCTTTCAAACCTTTGATAGTGTCGGGTCTCCTCGGAATCCTCTGTTCTACTGATTGTATTATACATACTCTAGAACCTTGTTGTTGTTGTTTTTCTGTAATCCATTTTTGTTTCCTTTAGACTTATTTCATACCTGAAATCGATTATTATTAAAAAGTTATAAGTAAATAATCAACATTGTTTGTATGGTATCATTACATTCATTAGATTCTACAATGATTATTCACTTTGACTTGTGTCTCGGATACTCTGGTGAGACATGATACCAATGTTAACAAGACATTTAGGTTTTAACAAGGTTTTATCTTTCAAATAAAAAAAAATTTACGAGGTCAAATTGAGGGTTTCCGGTAGTCATAGACACAACAACAAGTCGACGATTTAGCACAGGTTGAGAAAACGTGGGGGTCAGGGGACAGGTACCCTAAGAGGTCAGTTCCTATGACCTCACCCAACGGTAAAGGAAGAGATCCCCTAGGAGGGTTGGGTCCCTAACTTGAGCACAGAGGACGTGACCGTCCGTCTAAGAAACGACGAATCTGTGGACCCGTCAGGTAGTGACAGACATTAGTCCGAGATTACATGTCGGTGTGTCAGAAGAGGTTTTAGGATTATGCACCGGAGGAGGGGGGCTAAAGGAAAGGGTCACTTTGAAAACATGTATAAAGTACATTCGTGAAATAGAAAGTCATTGTTCTCGAAGACAAGTGAAAGTTGTCAGTAGGTTCCCGACGACGGGGGAGAAGATTGTGTTTATGAGATCACCTCCGAAGTATAGTAGTGGGGTAGGGGACTTACCAGACTCGTGTACTGAGGACAGACGTACAAAAGAGGTAGCCCTATAGATGTTCGAGTTAAGGACCCCGTCGAAAACGTGTCGTATTCGGGGTTCAAAAGTAATTTATTTCGGAAGACCCCGGTTTCGAGTCGACGACCTTCACCATCTCTCTACGGTTTTCCGAACGGTGATTTAGTCATACTCCCTTTAGCTATGGTCCCTCTCGACCCGACATCTTAAAAGTCGGGAGTCGTAAGTTTCAGGACGTTGTGATTTCTGTAGGTCTACGTGCGGTGGACCCTGGGCTCCAGGGACTTCTCTCACAGGAAAAAGACAACTTAGTAAGCACCGAACCCAACAAGAACGACGCCAACGAAGAAGAAAACAAACCAAAAATTGCTTAGATTTTTCGTCACAAATAAACGTCTTTTCCGGATAACCGGAACTATAAGTTGAGTGTGAGTTCAACCGAATATAAGTCTCGGTTCGTCTGGAACTAGAAGTAAATAATAAGTTATTCTTCTTATGTGAATCGGACCTCAACCAAAATACTGGGTTTCTTTCCGGGTGTATTTAGACTCACCCCTATTAAGGTGAGAGGGACGTTGACTACACTACTTCCCCGTTCATCGACCGTAGCTTATCTGTCTGGTGGTTAGAGGAGTTGTGATCCGAACTTCCCTTGGAAACAGAGACGAGTCTTTCGTTATAAAGACTCGTCGTTTATAAATGGATTCCCCTACGAAACATAATAAATATGAAACGTCTAGTAACTAAGTCTTTTATATACCCGTGATTCTCCTTCTTTTGTCCGAAGGGACGACCAAGTCTACCCTTTCTTAGACGGACGTTACGTCCTCTGGGTCCAAGTTAGGGACCCAACCCTTCCCTTACCGTTGGGTGAGGTCATAAGAACAGACCTCTTAAGGTACCTGTCTCCTCGGTTCTCCTTCTTTCGGATGTATGCGAGTCGTGTTTTCATTCGACTACGATCCCTTCTTACCTCAACGATCAGGAAGTCCTTCCTTTTATGGGTTAGGAGGTCACCCGGTGCACCGTAGGTCCTTCTTCCTAACTGTAGGACTACTTACGACTACTGTCCTAACAATACCCACTGTATGTGTTTGACTGGAAATACCTTTATCCTGCAAAGTTAAATATAGTTTACTACTAACGATTGTTAGTTTAATTATTTATATATTGGTATGGTATCTTCTCATGTAGTATTAAAATAAGAGACTTATTATCGATAGTAGACAACTCACAATGACACACGGTCCGTGATACTATTCCTACAGGTGAGTTGTCGAGTCAGTCAGGAGTGTTCTTGGGGTCCTTCATCCTAAGTGATAATAATAGAGGTAACGTACCGACTTCTGTGTTCCCGAGTCTTTTTCATTTATCAATAAGATCATTCATTTCTCCAGAATGGTCTTCTCCCTCTCTACTCTAAACTAGAAACTTAAAACACAACAGATTCACTTCAAGTCATCCTGTTACCTCGTACGGTCCCGCCCTCCCCCCGTTCAACGTACACCGAACTTCGGACCGGACCGGGCTGGAGGGTAGTAGAGAGGAGGAGAGACCCTACCCAAGAGTCAGAGGTGAGAAGGGACTAGTACCGTGGGGTCGGTTGAATCCCAACGGGAGGGGTTTGGACGGGGTGTTGTCGACGGTAGATCCCGTCGATGGTAAGTACAACTCCCTCCTCCAATCTGGAAGTAGGGAGACGGGGGTTTCCCCGGACCCGTGAACCATACTCTTCCTGGTCATAAATCAGGAATCATAAATCTGGTCATAAATCATAAATCTTAGGGGGACCGTAGAGACGTACCCTGTGTCATCACAGGTTAGGGTTAGGTCCGACTGTCGTGGTATATCGTAAGACGTCCTCTGAGCCGGTAGGTCTCTACCTCTTTAAGAACAGTAAGAAGATTTAAGAGTTACAAGTTCACAAACGTACTATCGGACTAGGATTTCTCCTTTATTGAACTCCATTTATAGTGGAGATTTATTTTCTACGATGTTTGAAAACTTTCAATCGAAAGTTATCATATAAGGTCCACGAAAAAGTCGATAACTTCGCCAGTGTTCCTTTTCTCCATATATTCTGAATTAAAAAGTATGTTTAAATAAATAAATGAAAACCAAAACGCCCCAGAGGCAACGACACGGCTGAAAAGAGATCAACGTCGTCCGTTCGAAGAGTAACGCCATCGAGGAGAACAACGTGTCGTGTCCGAGATCCACACACCCGAAGGCATCGACACCGAACGTCCGAGATTTCGTGTCGTAGTCACCGACATCACGTACCCGAATCAACGAGGTGTCGTCCTCCCTAGAAGGACCCGGTCCCTATCTTGAATATAGAGAGGACGTAACCATCCACCTAAGAAGTGGTGACTCGGTGGTCCCTGCAGGATTTACCTTGAAGATTACTCTTGAAATATAATAGACAGAAAGAAAGGTGGTACCGTTAAGTAAACGTCCACACAACTTACTAAATACAGGTAGAAGTAGTATACTTCTTGTGAGATCTGACGATAAAGAGTTTGTTAATTTCACGTTTATTTAGTGGACCTCTAAAACAACTTTACATCTAAGACTAAGTAATCCGAACCGAATCTTAGGTTCTCAGACGTGAAGATTGTTGGAAGGTCCACCACCACTACGACAATCAACTAATATCTAGGAACGTAGTTTTATACTGGGTACCTGGTCATCGTAGTCGTTATGGATCTACAAATTATCTTTAGGTCCTAAAGACCTGTGTGGGATATGGATGTTTTTTCTTGGACGAATTAAATTGTTCCAGAGACCCTCTAAGTAGTCGTGTAATCTCATGCCCTTCGCGGTGGGAACTGGAAGACTTAGATAGAAGGAGAGAGATAAAGAAGGTAACAGGTTTCGGTGTTCTATTCTTTCTCAGGAACCCTGATGACTGATTGACAACGTTTAAATATTGTGACGTCCAGTACCCTTCCTGTATAACTTAAAATAAAAGAAGAAATAGGACTGAGAGGGTTCATACAAGGTCCTGTGGTCTTAAAAACGAATACCAGACTCTTAGTAAACATCTTAGTGAACCAAATTTATGACTAGATTTTACAACCATCCTAGTAATGTATCTCCGACGATTTAGACATCTTCCTCCGTGGACGTCCCACAACTCCTCACGTGAACTCACCCTGGTTTTAAAAAGTCTGGATAATTCGAAAAACTCACCGACGTTTAATAAGTATCGGAATCTATTATTCTTTTGTGTTGTCTCCCAGAGATTTTAATTACGTTAAGTGATCACTTATAAGTATGATGATGAACGAGACTCTTCACATCATCTCACAAATCCGTGGGGTTTTCCGAGGTCTCTGCCAGACCTAAGTTTAAGATGTATACAGAGGATACAGAGTATACAGTCGAAACCACTTAATAAATTGGAGAGACACGGAATCAAAGTAGTAAATTTTGTCCATACTATTATCATGGATACTTTTCAAAATCTTCCTAATCTCATTATTTCGGGAACCTTAGTGTGGAATATGTATCATTCGAAACGTTTTTGTATACTTCCGTTTGAACTTTTATACCGATTAAAAGTTACATAAAAACATCCCGGAGTTGTAAAGATATTAAGTCGAATAAAGTTAGACAACATGATACTGGTCCATGTGTTGAAGGGAAGGTAATCTCTCTTCCCCTTGTAGGGGTACCAAGACAAATATTGTTAATTGTGTAATTAACAATATTCGTGACTCTTCGTACTACTTTCACCTCGGTTGTGTGTACCGGGGGTTTCCCGGACTTTCACTCCGGAACTCCGATAGAGACACAAGGTGTCCGTTTGTGGTCGACCCCCCTTTAGATTTTGTACTGAGGTCTCAGGGCGTATGTGTCTTTCAGAATGGTCGTATTTTGGTTAAACAACATGAAGTTATAAGTCTCTAGTAACAAAAGTCTTACTAATTCGTAAATAGTTTTCGACAGTTCCATGACACGTTTTACTTCAAACTTTGACCCACGAACCGTTAATTTAGAGTGAGTCATTCAACGGGTCACAGTCACGTTATTTCACGTTATATGTTTGTGACGAAAAGGTGAATTTACTTTGGGCTTCCCCTTTTGGGTGTATTGTTCTCTAAAAGTCTAAAGTTGTGGGGAAGAGGTGGGTTCTATAACTTCTATCCTAGTTTATATAACACCATACATACAAACGACGTGAATGTCCGAAAAGTGTACGGACGGGATACTTCGGTCAAAGGGGACACACGGTAGTTAATAAAGAAACAAAACGGACCTACCAGGAACGTGGGAAGAGTTCCACACGAAGACCCGTCATACACATAAACTCTAAAAAGGGAAGAGTAGGGATGAACTGGCAGAGACCTGGTTTTGACTAAACGTCCGTTCTCTTTTGGTGATTTTTAAAGTACTGTAAATCTAAATTTTTCGTGTACCATCACCGAGTTAATCCAAACGAATGGATCCTAATTTTGGACAATTGCAAGGTCGTAAAAGGAGAGACACTCTAAGCAAAGACTGAGCGCACGTCACTGAACGTCTCACGAAGTAATGTCGAGTCCCCGTGTCGGCTACGGTATGTTCGGTAATTTTTACTCAAACGCTCTCATGTTTTTTCTTTGGAAACATCTGCTCCCGGTTAAACAAAGCTTCCGTTACGTGACAATCTCGTAAGTGTTTCGCCGTTCGTAATCGAGTCTAAGTTCGATACGGTAAAAGTGAGAATAAAAATTTATGGTTTACCTCTTGACCCTCTCAGGAAAGAAACACTGTCGTCGAAATCAAAGACGGGAATAAAAGACGGTAATGTCGAGGTCAACTCGACATACTTGTCCGGACACAAAAAACGGAACCTATTTTTAGGTGTTTAGATACAAACCGGTCCCAGGATTCCTCTCCGTAGTATAAGTGATGGGGAGTCAAAGAAATATAAGTTTTATAGAGTGTATGGTCCGAGTGTCCCACCGACCCTGTCTACTCTCTCGATCACTTATATTAAAAATATTCATTTTTAGTCTTCCGTCCATCTCGTGTTTCTTAATAAAGACGACAGTAATTTCGACCGTTTAAATATCAGACGGTGGAGTTCTACGGGGGTGACGAACGGAATCAAATAACTATAAATTGAACCAAAACTAATTAGGACAATAATAAACGTATAAGTGACATAGACGTTCAAGGTTCTATTTATGGAAACCTAGTCTCAAAGAGTAAGGGTCATAAGAGCTGTATAATCTGACCTGTTGGAGAAAACTCCCTCCATCAGAAAGGGAAGAGGTCCCCTAGAAGGGTTGGGTCCCTAGTTTGGGTCCAGAGGGAGTAACGTCCGCCTAAGAAATGGTCGACTCGGTGTTCCTTTCGGGTTCTTATGACCTTACCCGTCGGATAGGGAAGAGATCTCCTAGAAGGGTTGGGTCTTTAGTTTGGTCCCAGAGGACGATGTGACGTCCACCTAAGAATTGGTTGATTCGATAGTCCTTTCGGGAAATAGGATACGTAGAATCCTATGAAGTGTCTGAGGAACTGGCGATGGGTAAGCTACGAATCATACGGTTTACAGGGACCACCTATTTTAGTGTTTCGTCTTTTGGTGAAGAAACCTCAATTAGTTTGGTCATAACAGTGACCAACGTAAATCATAATTCACCTCTTGTCGTTCTCGTTAAATCGATCACTTTCGATGTCTTTAGTCACCTTTGTGGGAGTCTAGTATAGTGTTAAACATGTCCGTCTATCCTTGGTTGGGACTTTCGATTTTCACCGGGGATTTCAGTTCTTACTCCGACTACGACAGTTATCTTTAAAATCTACTCTTACACCCTCCTCTATACTCATCGAGTCTTACCAAGGGTCTTGACGTTCGTGCATAGATGGATTGTTGTCTTTCAAGGAGAGGAGAGGTCCCCGGACTCCTTTTTTTTTTTCACGTCTCCTGTCTCGACAAGTTTCCATTCTCCTTCTCTCTCTTCCCTTTCCCGCAGGTACAACCCGTCTCCCACTGACTTCTCCTTTGTTCTCTCCTTTTATTTTGTTCTTTTCACTTTTCATTTTACTCTCTTCCTTCTCGTCCTTTCTTTGTTTAGACTGTTACTTGGGTGTCCTTTCTTTACCCTCCTCTCGGATCTCCATATGTCTATCAGAACGAAGACTCGAATAGACCTGGATGGACTTGGACACGAGACCGGAGGGTGAAACGTTGATAGAGGGAGGGTAACGACTACACCGGGAACTAGTTGACGTTGCCATTCCGCTTTTAGTGCACTTGACATCGTGTGTTCGATTTTCCATTCTCGCTATTTTATTGACGACAACGTTACAAAACAATTAATCATTTGTTGTATTTTTCCACGTTTAATACCATAGTTGTTGTTTTTTATCCTCTCCCCGTTCATTTATACATTTTGAAAGAATACGTTAACTTCAATTTATCAATAGTCAAATTTAATCCGACAATAATTATACTTCATGTAAAACTTTCGGAGTACCACTAATAGTTCATTTGTTTGTATTGTCTTTGTGTTTACTGCTTCTCTTTTCTTAATTTCGTATTGTGATGTTTTTCAGTAGTTAAGTGTTTCTTTCTGCTCTCCTTGATGTTTTGTTAGTTTTTCGTTAATTGTTTTACAGTCATCATTTAGGAATATCAATACGATTTACAATTACCAATTTAAGAGGTTAATTTTCTGTTTCACCGACCTATCCCTTTTTCGTTCTAGGTTGAGATACGACGGATATTCTCTAAGTAAATTCGAAAGAAATAACCGTGAGTGTCCGACTTTCATTTACCTACCGTTTTCTAAAAGGTATTTTAATTTTAGTATCATCTAATTGATATGAGGTTATTCAAAATTTCTTTGTCATTTTTTTAATATTTACTTTGTCCTCTGTAATGTTGATCATGGAGTCTTTATGTTTCCTAGTGTTCTCTTATACTTTTCATATATGTTTAATTTATTAAATCTTTTTACCTATTTAAGGATTTTTGTATATTGAATAGTTCTGACTTAGTACTTCATTATCTTTTAGACTTGTCTCGTTATTACTCGTTCCTCTAACTTAGTCATTACATTTAAAAGGGTTGTTTATTTTCGGGACCTGGTCTACCGAAGTGACCACTTAAAATAGTTTATGACTTTGTTAAAAAGGTTAGGAAGAATTTGCGAAGGGTTTTTTGACTTTTCCTTCCTCGTGAAGGTTTGAGTAAAATACTCTGGTCAATAATGAGACTATGATTTTGGTCTGTTCCTACGATGTTTTTTCTTTTAATGTCCTGTTTATATATCTAAGTGTCTATATATATGAGTGTTAATTTGACCCTTTTATCCCAGATCTTAATGATCTGGTGTGTTAATAACACACCCACCCGTTGACATGGGTGTGAGTCGTTCAAGAAGAGAACCGAATCACAGTCCCTCCATCCGTCTCTTTCATTCTTTAATACTCTAGACTCTGTTACATATAATCACAAGGAATCTTTTCGTGTTTATCAGGAGTCAAAAGTGGGTAAGGACCTTTGACTCAGTATTTCTTCTAGTACAAAGGGTGATCTTTTTAATTTATTAACCACCAACGTAAGGACTGGTTTATAAGTCGTCGTCCTTTTGGTATTTATACTTACTCTTGTACAGAGTCGGTAGTTACTATTTGAGAGTTTAATAAATTTTGGGAACCGACTTCGGGGGTCTTTTTTATCCAACTTTACATAACGAACAGGATTTGTTCTTGTGAGACATGAAGTTTTGTTATCATGTCTTGTCTGACTACTTAATTATTTATAAACAACACATTCCGTATTACTGACTACGACTTTCTTTAAGTTTTCCACTAAGGATTGGGGTTCTTCGACTGTCTGAGTAGTCGTTTTAAATGTATTTATTAATTTTATGTTATATCCTTCCCAAATCATGGTCTTCTCTTTATGGGCATTGTCGGTCTTAAATACTTGTGAAGGATACACGGACCGTAACAAACTTAACGAAATAGGTGTACTTGAGTAAATCATCAGTTTATTCGAACACGACGACGACGACGTCGACGATTCAGCGAAGTCAGCACAGGCTGAGACACGCTGGGGTACCTGACGTAGGATGGTCCGAAGGGAACAGGGACCCTAAGAGGTCCGTTCTTATGACCTCACCCAACGGTAAAGGAAGAGGTTACGTACTTTCACTTTTCCCTGTCACTTCAGCGAGTCAGCACAGGCTGAGAATCGTTGGGGTACCTGACGTCGGATGGTCCGAGGAGTCAGGTACCCTAAAAGGTCCGTTCTTATGACCTCACCCCACGGTAACGGAAGAGACTTATTCGAACACTCCATCCACGATTAGAATCGAGGAAAAAAGTCTACTCTTTTACCTTCGTCTCTCAACAATCTGGTCTGCTGAGTCTACACTATCTCCATTTCCATTTGGGTGTGTCAGAGCGAGGTCTTAGTGTAAGAATTTTGTTAGGATATGACTAAGAGTCTTCTTGTCTCGATATCCTCGCTTGGGGACTTGTCTAATGAAAACAGACCACCTCTTAGGTTTCTGGTCAACCCTAAACACAACCTGGATCTTATCTATCGAGAACTTAAACGTCTTTATACCTCCTCCCGTAAGGGTCCCTTCTTTTTTTACAGACCCTCTAACAACGATAACAAGTCAACGATTCAGTACAGACTGAGAAACGCTGGGTTACCTGACGTCACACGGTCCGAGGTGATAGACGAGAGGTGATAGAGGGCCAAACGAGTTTAAGTACAGGTAACTCAATCACTGCGATAGATGGGAAGAGTGGGAGAGTAGTTCACCGGTTTCATAACCTCGAAGTCGTAGTCAGGAAGGTCACTTATAAGTCCCAATCTAAAGGAAATCATAACTGACCAAACTAAAGGAACGTCAGGTTCTCTGAGAATTCTCAGAATGGGTTGTGGTGTTAAGTTTTCGTAATTAAGAAACCGTGAGTCGGAAGAAATACCAAGTTGAAAGTGTAGACATGTACCGATGACCTTTTTTGTATCGAAACTGATATCCCTGGAAACGACCGTTTTACTACAGAGACGAAAAATTATACGACAGATTCAAACAGTATCGAAAGGAAAGTTCCTCGTTCACAAAAAATTAAAGTACACTTTGTACCCCGTTCATAACATGGATCTTAGGGAAATAATAACTAGAAATAAGTCTCTTATCTCATACAAAGTTTCTTCCGGGGAGTGGGAATGGACAGAACATCGGAGATTTAACCCCAACCGTAGGGGTTAATGGATCACGGACTCTCTTAAGTCTTGTATTAAATTCTAAGGGAAGAGATGAGGTAGTGGGTGATAGCGGTGGGTGTGTTGAAAGTTCAGGAGAAGGAGGAAGGAGAGGTCGGGGTGGCGGAGACACATTCGGGATACTGAAGGGTCGACGTGGTATTCCATCAGTGGATGAAACTCAGAGGCAGAAGTTAGGGTTTTGGGAAGTTAGATCAGAGGTACAGTCACAGTCTTCTAGAAAGATTTTATAATAGACCAGTGTCACGAAGGGGTGGATATATCCTACTTAGGTTTAAACGATAACTCCGTATTTTTGGGTGAAGACTAGTCAAGGATGGATCAATGTAGAAGACGGTAAAGGGGTATCCATTGGGTACAAGTCGACGTGACTTGATGAACAAGAGGTTTTCCATTTTCGAAAGAGATGTCTGTCTCTACCACTTCCTGTCCCTTCGGACCGTACGACGTCAGGTACTTCAACGTTTCTTAGTCTGTGTTGTCTCACTTGTTGTCTGTCGAGAGATGGGATTTTTAAGAAGGGGTCAGTGAGGAGGTTGGTAGGTGGAGACTTTTAAGGACAAGTTCACTAAGTCGGACCTAAGAAGAGACCTTTAGAAGTTACTGGTGGAGTACGTCCGTTCCGTAAAACAGATGCAAGGGTGTCTCACAATAAACTCCGAGATAAAGGGTGTAATATAACATTAACAAAAATGCACGAAGTGAGTGGTCTGACATTTGGGAAATCTCCGAAACGTCGAGTAAGAATGGACATAAAGGGGACGAATGGGGTCAAAACCATTCACTCCCTTACTAAATAACCCAAGATCTTAAGACCCTAGTGCCTGTGTGTGGGTCCAGGTCGGATAGAATTGGTGGGAGAAGAAATTATCTTCCGATTAATGAAGGAGTTGACCGAAAGAAGAATTTAGTTTAATACTATCGTTCTATTTGTATATAATAATAGTAATGATTATAGAAAGATAATTGTAAAAGGTTTGACGACCTGTCTCTTCGATCAAATTTTACAAATTTTTGACCAATTAGGTCTAGTTTCTTTCTCTAAATATGAAAAATAAATTTAGGTTCCACGTGGTTTAGGAACTCTTGACTGTTTCTACAGAAGTATCGTTTACCTCCCAGTGTTAATATTCTGACTGTATGTCTAAGACGAGTATTAGACCTTATATTTAAATGGGTAACTAAAAAATTTACATAGAACCGGTAAGATCAATAAGTCGGTAAAGTCACTAAAAGGACACTGTAGACGAAACACAAACGTAGAGAAGGAGGGATTGAATTCAGGTTAGATGGGTGTGGTAGTCGACTCATCGAGGTCCTAAGGGAGAGGAAGAGACAGAAATAAACACCCCAACATGAAAGAAGAGGTGACGTTTGGGGTGTCGAAGGACCCTGAGGAGTTGGGAGGTTGTACGTCCACACTAAAGAGTAGAACGGGGTTTCGACTGATAACTATCACCCAGAACGAAACTCCGACCACCACTACCACAAATCATGATTACTCTGATGGATGATCCTTGTCCGTAGCAGTTACTGTCTCGTCATCATCATCATTATAAAAAACTTGTACACGATACGAGGTCTGTGTTACGAAAACTTGACACCACGACCTCTTCTGAGAACTCTGAGGGAACCTTTCGTTCCTCTAGTTTGGTCAGTCATAATTGGGACTTATAAGTAACCTTCCTGACCACGACTTCGACTTCGAGGTTATGAAACCTTCGAGGTTATGAGTAACCTCCTGGGACGACGACCCTTTCTGACTCCCGTTCTCCTCTGTCCTCGTTGTCCCCTACTCTTCCTACCTACCGTAGTGGTTGGTGAATCACCTGTAATCAAACTGGTTTGAGACTCTCTACCATTTCCTGTCCCTTCGGACCGTACGACGTTAGGTACCTCAGAGGTTCTCGGCCTGTACTGAATCGCTGACTTGTTGTTGTTCTATTAGAAGGACACCTAGTAGTGATAATTCGAGAGTATCGTAAGGATACTTTCGATCATTCACTTTCTTGAGTTAAGTTTGAGTGTGGACAGATTAATGTCTTATTTCGTCGTCGAGGAGTTGAAGAGACCACCAGGTCACCAATTCTTAGACGGAAAGTTACGTCCCCAGAGCTCAAGCCAGGATCAGTCCCTTGATTCTAGGGTGTACAACGTTCCGTTGATTCGGGTCCACGACGTTAATTTCCTAGGACGTCGGTGTTGTTTTCACGACTCACGACAGTGATTCTGGTCTGTGTCAGTTTATTTGTTTATTTAGAATTTTCTGTCTTCTCCCTCCATTAGGAACCACCCCGAATATGTCCCATTCACACTCTTCAACATGGAGAGGAGGGGTTGGTCCAACGGTCGAGAGGTCGGGGAGAATAGAAGAGTGACGGGTAGAGGGACGACCTTGTGTGTAATGATGATACCAGTGACAAGGGAAAGGAGACGTAAAGACGGAAAAGTGAAACGGTCTTTGAGGACTGAGGATAACGGTAAAACCAACTGGGAGAAAAGACGTAGAAACAAAGGACTAGGCTCCTAATAGAGACGATTAATTTTCATAATGTTGTTGTTGTTATTGGAAAGAAGTAATAGTAAAACGTTTCTTTATCTTAAATATTGTGGTTTGATCCGTCAGAATCTAATTCCTTATTAAAAAGTTTACCTTATCTAAATAGAAATATGTTTTATATAGATCCGATCTAAGTAGAGTTACGATTTCGGTACACCGGAGGTATTGAAGTTGTGAACCTAAATTTTGATTTGAACCCATCATATGAGTAAAAGTGATATAACTAAGAAGGCTAGGTACTTGTACCATATAAAGAGGTAGATAATCACAGGAGAAGCTAAAGAAAGTAGTCACAAAATATCAAAAGCTATATATCCAGAAATCAAAGAGATCCATCTATATAAGGATTCATAAAATAAGAAAAGCAACGTTACCACTTACCTTAACAAAGGAATTAAAGAAAAAGATGAAAGAGTAATAAGCACATATCCTTACGTTCCCTAAAGACACACAACTAAAATATAGGACGTTGAAATGATATAAGTAACTAATCGAGATCATTAAAAGACCGTCTCAGAAATCCCAAAAGATACATCTCCTAGTACAGTAGATGTTTGTCACTCTCAAAATGAAAAAGAAAAGGTTAAACCTAAGGAAAATAAAGAAAAAGACGAGACTAACGACACCGGTTTTGAAGGTCTTGATACAACTCATCATCGCCACTTTCACCCGTGGGAACAGAACAAGGACTGAAATCCCCTTTACGAAAGTTAAAAAGTGCAAGTACCTAGCCTTCTTAGTTATATCACTTTTACTCATATTATGGGTTTCGTTAAATGTTTAAGTTACGTTAGGGATAGTTCGATGGTCGTTATAAAAAGTGTCTTGATCTTGTTTATTAAAGTTCTAAACATACCTTTATGTTTTTTGGAGTTTATCGGTTTCGTTAGAACTCTTTCTTCTTACCTTGACCTCCTTAGTTGAACGGACTGAAGTCCGAGATGATGTTTCGGTGTCAGTAGTTCTGTCATACCATGACCGTGTTTCTGTCTGTATATCTAGTTACCTTGTTTTGTCATTCGGGTCTCTATTTAGGTGTGTGTATACCTGTGGAATAGAAACTGTTTCCTCCGTTCTTATATGTTACCTCATTTCTGTTAGAGAAATTGTTCACCACGACCCTTTTGACAGTTGGTGAACATTTTCTTACTTTGATCTAGTGAAAGATTGTGGCGTGTGCTTTTATTTGAATTTTACCTAATTTCTAGATTTAAATTCTGGTCTTTGATATTTTGAGGATCTCCTCTTGTATCCGTTTTGTGAGAGGTTGTATTTAGTGTCGTCCTAGGAGATACTAGGTGGAGGGTCTTAAGACCTTTATTTTCGTTTTTATTTGTTTACCCTAGATTAATTTTAATTTTCGAAGACGTGTTGTTTCCTTTTATATTCGTTCCACTTTTCTGTCGGAAGACTTACCCTCTTTTATTATCGTTTACTTCGTTGACTGTTTGTTGATTAGAGTTTTTATATGTTCGTTGAATACGTCGAGTTAAGGTCTTTTTATTTGCTGGGTTAGTTTTTTACCCGGTTTCTTGATTTATCTGTAAAGAGGTTTCTTCTGTATGCCTACCGATTGTTTGTGTACTTTTCTACGAGTTGTAGTGAGTAATAATCTCTTTACGTTTAGTTTTGGTGTTACTCCATGGTGAAGTGTGGTCAGTCTTACCGACGCTAGGTTTTTAGACGTTCGTTATTTACGACCTCTCCCACACCTCTTTTCCCTTGGGAGGATGTGACAACCACCCTTACGTTTGATCATGTCGGTGATACCTCTTGTCACACCTCTAAGGAATTTTTTAACGTTTATCTTGACGGTATACTGGGTCGTTAGGGTGAAGACCCGTAATTGTGACTCCTTTGGTCTTAACTTTCTCTGTGTACATGGGGTTACAAGTAGCGTCGTGACAAATATTATCGGTCCTGTACCTTTGTTGGATCTACAGGTAGTCGTCTACTTACCTATTCTTTCGACACCATGTATATGTGTTACCTCATAATGAGTCGGTAATTTTTCTTGTGTAAACTTAGTCAAGACTACTCTACCTACTTTGACCTCGGATAATATGTCTCACTTCATTCGTTCTTCCTTTTTGGGGTTATGTCATATGATTGTGTATATATACCTTAAATCTTTCTACCGTTACCACTGGGACGTACGTTCTGTCGTTTTTTCTGTGTGTACACATATCGTCTGAAAACCTGAGTCTCCCTCTCCCACCCTACTAAACCCTCTTACCGTAACTTTGTACATATGATAGTACATTCTTAACTTAGTGGTCAGATACAGGCTACGTCCTATGTCGTGCGAACCCCGACCACGTGCCCCTACTGGGTCTCCCTACAACACTCCTCCCTCCACCCTCCCCCCAAGTACAAACCCTAGCGTACATGTGGGCACCACCTAAGTACAGTTACATACCGTTTTAGTTATGTCATAACATTTCATTTTATTTCATTTTTATTTTTAATTTTTTATTTATTTATTTATTTCCCTGGGGTTTTTATTTATTTATTTATTTATTATTTATTATTTATTTTGATTTGGACCTTGCTTGAATGTTCGAAAGGACACCGTTGGTCGAGACGATGGGTAGGACGGTCTCTCTACGAAGGTGGTGAGTCCGGAGTCACTCGAGTTCTGAGTCCCCTTTAAATTTCATCGAAGAGAAGAGTTTTGTCATTTGTAAGAACCGAACCGAGTGGAGGGGTACAGAAGGTACAGTAAATGAGAAGTCTCTCATTTGACGAGAAAAAGAGTCAATGAAGACCTGGAATGTGCATGAGACAAGGAAAATATGATAAAACACCAGTACCAAACAAACAGAGGAGGTGACCTGGTACCCGAGGAGATCCTGTTCCTACGACAAGTGGAGTAAAACGAAGGTGTCGTGGAGCGTATGTCGTCTCGGATCGTATGTCGTCTGCAAGTTAGACTGACCACTTGTCTGACTAGGAAGTGTCATCTCTTTGGTCAAGTGATTTATTTACTCTCTTTGTCTCAAGTTACTTCACGAAACGACTTGTTAACACAAATATGAAATTCTACCGTTAGTAAAAACTTTGTCAATACTTTGACAGAATAAAAGGTATTTGTCATCCATTTGTGACTTAAGGATGTAGATGGGGAAAGGGTGACTACGGGGGATCGTTTCCTTGTTTCGATCTCTGGTCTCCTAGGATAACACCAGTAATAGGAGATGTCTCTTGTCATTCGTACCTGAGAGTGGTCAGTGTTACCGTCGATCTCTAAACGATCAGTGATTACTAATCAGGTACACCTCAATTTCGATACAGAACGAGGGAAACCCTCCGGAGTGATGAATCATACAGTAGTCTCTTGTAAATGATCTATTACCTATCTAGCTCAGAAAACCTTCGTGACACTCACAGGTTCAAAGACTCTCATCTTATTGTTGGATGTCACAAAAATAAACCTTCATCATCTGTCCTCTCCCTTCTTCTACTCTTTTCCTACTCTGCTACTCATATGGACTACGAGTCGTTGTCGCTAGAGTGGACTTTATTTCTGTCGCAAAGGTCGGACAGGACAGATAAATACGTTCAAAGAGTTTCTGTAGGTGCAACTGGTTTCCGACAGACGTGAGTCAGTGGGTCTCAGTCATGAAAGAGTTACGCATTCAGTTCTTTGTGGGTCCTGTACTTTTGATACGAAGTAGTGAGAGAAGGTAGAAGAGAAGAGGGACCAAAGATAGAAGAGATAAAGAATATCACTAAACATAAATAAGTTTAAGATCTTAATTTATAAGACAGACGTTGTGGTGACCGACGTAAAACTTCAAGGTTGGTGTACGGTCCATGATAAGATCCGAGACACATGTGTGATACTACTTCTTTTGTTTTCAGTAGGGATTAAAGTACCCCAAATATAAGACCACCCCCTTACTTGTTCCTTTGTTTATATACGTGTTTTGAAATCTCTTTTTGATACTTCTTTCATATCGTGTCATTACCTTATTTCTCATTGACTCTTCCATCCCATACCAGTGGGACATTTATACTACCGGTCCCTTCTACGAAAACTTCGTTAAGGTCACCACTTTTGTCGTTGTGAAAGAGAGGTGGAGTCGGTTGAACGAGTTTCTACAAACAATTAGTTTCCTAGTAAGAGTCAATGTAAAGGGAAGTCCCTTCCCAAATACAGTTTCATGTGACTGTATATATCTCTTCTATAAAGACATTTAATGGTAACGGATTAATTAAAGTGAGACTACAAGTGAATCCTCGAACAATAGATCTTTTCGGTAACCCAACAGGGTCACTTAGAGACTGTCGACGTACTCTTTGAATGAGTAATAGTTTCTAAATGGGTTCATAGTCTCTAGTAGACTGTTACACGAAATGAAAGTTAGTGGGATTTACGAGAAGTGGGTGACCCTATAACAGACAACTGTAGGTTGTAGACAACAAGTGAAGGTTTGTGATTAGGGACACCACACAGGAAACCCATAGTTCGAATGAGATTTCGGTGATATTTTTTAAATTCTTCTGACCTTGAGAGGATAAAAAGGTAACTGTAAAAATGGGGAGCAGACTAAAGTTGAACCAAACGAAAAGGGAAACGGAAAAAAAAAAAAAGAAGAGAAAATGAAGAAAGAAGTCCATCCTGAAAAGGAAAGTAGGTCCGTATGGTGTGTCACGACCGGTACACGAAAGTTTGAATATTTTGTGTCTTTAACTCGGTAAAAAATTTTCTTTTTCGGACACATGATCGTAATAAAATAATTTTTTCATTTTTAAATTTTCCAGTTTAAATAAAAGGACCCGTTCTATATAAAAAGTATAAATCCCAGATAGTTTTCAAGATGAAGTCTCCGAGCACCCACAGTCCTTGGGGAGGAAGGAGTTACGGGAAACTTCAAACCTCAAATTTGGTTCCTATTATTTTTATTAGTACGAACGTAAATATGAACAGGTTATGGGAAGTAAAGTTCCGTCTTCTTATTGAAAGTTTAGTTAATTTGAGATGTACGTCAAAAAGAGTGTATATTTATAATACTACTCCTTCGTCGTCGTTCTCACACAAGTAGACGGTTTGTGTGTCATTCTTGAGACGATTTTGACCTTACAGAAGTACTTGATGAAGATAATATAAAAGGGAGGATGACGAAGATTATCGAGGGTGGGATAGAAGGTTACACGAAATTTCACCGATTAAAACTTTCCAAAGAGAGGTGTTTAGTAAAGTTACTACTACGAGAATTCTGACAGTCGGTTACACAATTTTCGGATGTTGTCTTACCAAAGTAACTCTTCATCTTAAACAAACTGTAAGAGTAGAAAGGTTTATAATGCCTTCAAAGGAAATAAGCAGTCCGGTTGCTTGACCCATATATTTACCGAAACTTTAATCGTTCGTTAAAACTTTGTCAATGTTCTTATTTTAGTACCCAAATTTCACAAGAAAGACACCTAGAAAGGGGTACGAGTATACAAGGATAGAAGACTCGGAAACTTTTAAGATCCTCTTAGGAAATTATATTCGTTTCACGAGTTTTCGGAGAAAAGGGAAAACAATTGGTGTTCAAACGAAAGCTACAGTAACTGAGACAAAGACAGTACATTTATTCAAGTAGACAGACCATAAAATCTAAGGTACATATTCACTATAGTACTATAAACAGAAAGAGACTGAATGAATCCTACTATTAGAGATCCAGGTAGGTACAACGATATTAACTACAATAAGGTAAAAAATACCGACTCAATATAGGACAACATATGTATGTATTTAGGAAAGTAGACAGTTGTTTGTAAATCCAACGAAGATACATAACCGATTTATAAATCATTCCGGAGGAACAAATTATTTAAATTGTACCCTTTTGGTAAAAATAGTGGTGTCCTTACCTTTAGTCTTGTGTATCAGAAATGATTGAGGTATTTTTTACCCAAGTAGTTCAATTCTTAGAGGATTATCTCTCTAGGGTGAAAAATCTAATACACTCTCACGAAGGTTATTCTCCTTCCAAACCCAACGAAACGAGGAGCTCATCTCCTTGTCAAGATCTTCGTTAAACTATCCCCTTAATTGAGTCCACCCGGCTCGTTCCCCAAAGGTCCACACGTGTCACTTCGGACGAGTACTCTGTGAAAGGTTGTCGGGTGGGGTATTCCTTGAGACGGAGACCCAGACAAACTCGTGACGCTGTAAGACCAAAGGACGAATTACACCTTTTGGGTACAAAGACTAATAAAGGGGTTTAAACCGGACTTGATTGTCACTCATTGTATAACGTTTTCTCGAGACACAACCCGTTCGACTATGTCGTACCGCTGGGGTCCTTTCCCAGGTGAAACGGGAGGTTGTCGGAGAGACCTCTTGTCTCGGTCCCCCGGTCGAGTGTTTTTGTGGAGGGGTGGACGGGCGGGGTACGATCGGAAAGATTCGACAGGAAGGAGAAACATTACAGAGGTTCGAAACAAGTATGTCGTTTAAAGTAAGGTAATCGTACAGCTTCGGAGGAGGGTCTAATAATTAGTTCTACGTTTTATTCTATTTTGGATTAGGTGTCAGGGAGTCGATACTTATGAGTTTCGGTCCGAGTAATTTGTATAGACAGTTGTTACCTAACGTGGTCGGACTCCGGGGTTTAACTAACCTTCAACCCTTTCCCCACGTTTCGTAAACCAACGTGTTATGTAAGTTCCCTTCCCTGAAGAAAAGTCCACGCCGGTCAATTCAGACAAATCTCTGTCCGATATATCAAAATATCTAAGAAAAGAGATCAACAATTACCGTCGGTTTCTCTACCTCTTTGTCTACAGTGCTACCCTTTGTTTTTAAGTACATGGTAGACATATTTCGACTTTTAGTAATACTTACCCTCATTTCGTTATACCGTGTGACCTTAGTTTGGATCACTTGACGACGTACCTAAGTTTGTGATAAATGAACACAGTTTTTGTTCCTTTTACAACTTAAGACAATTTCACGAATTTCAGTGAAAATCGATTCCAAGAATAGATAGTAGGACAGTAATCGTAGGAGTGGTGGTCAGGGGTAGTGTTATATGAAACATAAATGTAACCCGAAAAGTTCAAGTTTCGTGATTCGTCTGTGTATTTCGTTAAGTAGTGGAACTCCCCAGACGCAACCCACCTTACAAGGGTCATTTGTGTGAGGAATTGCACAGTGACCTCCTAGGTGAGCCGTCCTCACAAGGACCGGATGTTGAACTACAGTATACAACCGTAAGACAGTCTAAAGTTTATGTGTAAAGGTTGATTGTTTGACTGTCCGGATAAAAGACTTAGTTTCCTTTTCACTAAAATGACTAGAAAATCGTAATTCTTAGTAAGAGAGGTAGACCCATAAAGACCCATCATCGGTGTAAAATCTGTGTAGATTTTCTCTTCCCTCCCCCTTTTTTTCGTATCTCCTTCATTTTAATTTATATAATCAACAAAAAGTTACTCTTTCACCTACTATCTTTTTTCATTAATTTAGACTCCTCCAAATATTACCCTTTGTCTACACCCACACTTTCACTAAGCTTTATTGGTTTCCCAAGTTCTGTAGAAGGTTCTTGTACAAAATTACGTTTTTGTAAATTGTCGTTTATCGATGTGGTTTTAACGAGTCAAAGTTTTGAAGTGGACACAAGAAATGAAAAATAGGAAACTAATTGTCTCTTTTCCTCCTGAAGGGTATAAACTCGACGAATAATCGTTAAGAAATAAATACTGCCTGTCCCTTTGGTCCGCATAGACAAAGTGAGAGGACAGGACCATCCGAAGTATAAGAGGAAGATTAAGGGTACGGGGGCACGACAAGATAAACTTAAAGGTTACGTCGTCTCCTTTACCGAAGATTTTATAATTTTAGGACAAAAGTAACTGAAAGAAATGCGAAACGCTAGTGTAAAGATAAGTCTAGTCCAACGTGTCGAGAATTGAAACGGTTCAAATTTAAATTTCAATCTCGTTGAAGTACCATGGGGGATTCACCTATCGAGAATGTTGTTCCCTCTTCGTCAGACCTTTGACGTCTCTTCGGTCTGACTACCCCGCTGAGAGAAAATTTTTAAAATGAGACGAAAAGTCTGAAAGACTTTCATAAAGTTCGGTTTTAATGTGGTACTTGTTCCCGAGTAAACCTCGTTCTGTAGTTGGACTCTTTCCAGAGGTTCTTTGTTTGGACTGACGTAACTGAACCGTACCTTTGTAGGTTCCGTGCAGAGTCCGTGCAGGGGTTGGGAGTGAGGTCCTAAAAAGAGGAATGGGAGTTAGAACGGAACAGACACAGGGTCAGGATGAACCCTTAGGATAAATAACACAGGTCATAATCCCGAAATATTGAGGGAGGGACTTCTGGTTCGTTATGGTAGATCTTTTTAATTCGTCTGGTAAGAGAATCTCCCTTAGTCAAAGATTTTGGGGTCGAGTCAGGGACTCTTTTTAAGAGACTCTTTAATTTTAACCCCAGAGACCTCAGACGGGGGAAGATGGAGTCCCTTGAACGAACGGAAGGGAATTCAACGTTCTGAGTGTCGTTACAATGTATATTAAGACTATTAATTACGGAGATGTCATAAAATATCGAGTATTTCGGAAAAGTATAGAAGTACTCTCGAGACACTGTCTTCGACCCTTCCAAAACAAAATAGATGTAAAATATCTACTCCTTTGAAAACAAGTCTCTCTGAAGTAGTTAACAGACTCTAGTATTAATCAGTTCTTCGGTCTCAGGGACAAGGGCGGAGGTTTAAGGGTTAGGATAAAAGGAAGGGGGTGTTCATACGCACAAAAATCTTAAGAGAGAGGACTTTCGTCTCAGTAAGAATCTTCAAAAGTAAAAGGACTACGGAGGAGAAGTAGAGTTCATCTTCTCCCGGTTTTTTCAGAACCCCTTAAGTAAGTCTGGTGTCAGTAAGTAAAACACACGTCTCCCCCGGTAGATTTGAAATGGGGTTGAGTGAAATAAAACTAGACACAATCGGAACCAATTTCTACCAAAAGTTAGGTTTTATGAACACCTCATATCAGGTCCGTGACATGATTTAAGATTCGACTCCTCTGTTGTTATTTATTCTGGTTGTGGATCGGTAGGTACCTGCGTAAATATCAGATTTAATTTATACGTCAATGTCAGGTTATATTATTTTACCAATACCTTCAGAAGGACCCTTTTCCCTGTATATTTAATTCCAGACTTTTTGACTCAATCTGTTCGTAACCCTAAAAATCTTCAACCTTTGTGAGATTCCTTTTACAATCGTCTTCTTCCCTTCCCTATGGGCTCTCGGTAGAATGGACCAGAGATAACTGGATGGTAAAGGGTAGTCATGTGAGGTCTTTTGACAGGAGGAGATCGGTTATTTCTTGGCATTCATTGGTTTGAACTTTGTCGTTCGACTTATCGCAATTTTCGGATAGACTCTAAGAATTTAAGATATGTCAAGGATTGACCCTTTCTTTTTAGTATCAGTCGACACTCGAGTTCGATCTAGTTCCTAGAAAGTTTCCTAAAGGTAGTCGAAGTTCTATTGTTAAGTTGGTCGGAGCGTACCGTACGACCTGGAAGACGCTAGACCGGGTAAAGTAAAAAGATCGGTGTATATAGTGGTGTGACGAGAATGTGAATGAGACCGGTAGCAACAACAACAAGTCAACGGTTCGATACAGGTTGAGAAACACTGGGGGACCTGACGTCGTGTGGTCCGAGGAGACAGGAAGTGATAGAGGGTCTCAACCGAGTTTAAGTACAGTTAACTCAACCACTACGATAGATTGGCAGAGTAGGAGATTGGTATGACTTACTATTATAAACGTCGATGGACTTGGATGACATAATATCCATTCGACGATATATATATATATATATATATATATGTGTGTGTGTGTGTGTATATATGTACGTACATATGTATGTATATGTGTATTGTCAAATCAAGTCAACGAGTCAGCAGAGGTTGAGAAACGCTGGGGTACTTAGTGTCGTGCGGTCCGGAGGGACAGGTAGTGATTCAGGACCTCAAGTGAGTCTGAGTGCAGGTAGTTCAGTCACTACGGTAGGTCGGTAGAATATGAGACAAAAGGGGAAGAGGACGGGGGTTAGGGAAGGTCATAGTCTCAGAAAAGGTTACTCAGTTGAGAAGCGTACTCCACCGGTTTCATGACCTCAAAGTCGAAGTCGTAGTAAGGGAGGTTTCTTTAGGGTCCCGGCTAGAGGAAGTCTTACCTGACCAACCTAGAGGAACGTCAGGTTCCCTGAGAGTTCTCAGAAGAGGTTGTGGTGTCAAGTTTTCGTAGTTAAGAAGCCGTGAGTCGAAAGAAGTGGCAGGTTGAGAGTGTAGGTATGTACTGGTTACCTTTTTGGTATCGGAACTGATCTACCTGGAAACAACCGTTTCATTACAGAGACGAAAAGTTATACGATAGATCCAACCAGTATTGAAAGGAAGGTTCCTCATTCGCAGAAAATTAAAGTACCGACGTTAGTGGTAGCCGTCACTAAAACCTGGGGGGTTTTTATTTCAGACTGTGACAAAGGTGACAAAGGGGTAGATAAAGGGTACTTCACTACCCTGGCCTACGGTACTAGAAGCAAAAGACTTGCAACTCGAAATTCGGTTGAAAAAGTGAGAGGAGAAAGTGAAAGTAGTTCTCCGAAAAATCAAGGAGAAGTGAAAGACGGTATTACCACCACAGTAGACGTATAGACTCCAATGACTATAAAGAGGGCCGTTAGAACTAAGGTGGAACACAAAGAAGGTCGGGTCGCAAAGAGTACTACATGAGACGTATCTTCAATTTATTCGTCCCACTGTTATATATCGGAACTACATGAGGAAAAGGATAAACCTTGGTCACACAACAAGGGACAGGTCAAGATTGACAACGAAGGACTGGACGTATATCCAAAGAATTCTCCGTCCAGTCCATCAGACCATAAGGGTAGAGAAAGTCTTAAAAGGTGTCAAATAACACTAGGTGTGTCAGTTTCCGAAACCGTATCAGTTATTTCGTCTTTATTTACAAAAAGACCTTGAGAGAACGAAAAAGGTACTAGGTCGTCTACAACCGTTAAACTAGAGACCAAGGAGACGGAAAAGATTTTGGTCGAACTTGTAGACCTTCAAGTACCAAGTACATAACGACTTCGGACCGAACCTCTTAAATCTCGTAATGAAATGATCGCACACTCTACTCACGTTATGTGTATATGTAGGTGTGTATATATGTAATGTGTGTATATATATATGTACATATATATATGTGTAATTTTTATCTAGACATGTATATAATATTAGGTATTATCTATCTATCTGACGGTCGGGTGTAGTGAACCCAAGTACAGAGTGTTCACGATTAATCAGGATTGAGATCTGACCCTTTACATCAGAGATCGACCCACGGGCGCACGAATCGATTTTGGACCTTCCAAAGTAAGATTTTACTTCCTTCTTTGTCTACAACCTTCTGTCAACTGTCAGAAGTAACAGAGGGTAGAAACATACGTGCACACGTGTTGAGGAATCAGTCTTACGGGGAGTGGACCTATTAAGGGGTACAGGAATCCGTCGAGGTTGCAGTCGAAGAGACCTTGTGTTTGGGAACGCCACGTAAGAAACTCGTAGACACGAAGAGAGAGACAAGGTCGTGAATGGGGTGAGAATTGTATTAACAGACGAGCAGTCGGAAGGATAGTCTCTTCCGTTACCGTGGGGTGAGGTCATGAGAACGGACCTTTTAGGGTACCTACCTCCTCGGACCTTCCGACGTCAGGTACCCCAGCGATCCCCAGCCTGTGCTGACTCGCTGAAGTGAAAGTGAAAAGTGAAAGTACGTAACCTCTTCCTTTACCGTTGGGTGAGGTTACAAGAACGGACCTCTTAGGGTCCCTGTCCCCTCAGACCATCCGACGGCAGATACCCCAGCGTGTCTCAGCCTGTACTGACTTCACTGAATCGTCGTCGTCGGAAGGATAGTCTGGTACCCGAGTGATCCTGTCCCTGGTACAGATTGTAAAAAGGTGAGTATCTCAATTCCCGTGGGTTATTTACTACCACCTTACTTCTTTATTTTGTGTTCTCGTCTTTAATAGACCTTTAAGATTGGTCCCAAGTCAAGGTCAATTAGACCTTTAGCAGTATAATAAAGAATTTTCATTAACAAAATTAAAGGAAATAGACGAAGTTATACTGGTACCAAGGATCGGTACAGTTATAAAGTGTAATTAAGACTACGAAAACATTTTTTTCATTTCAAAAAAAGTTTTTATACTAACTTTATTATATCCATCGATTCATACCCGTAATTTAATTAAGTCTTCACCCAATAAACTTTAAACCTTGTTTAAACGGTATTTTTATAGAATATGTACCACCAACCCGTAGGTTGGTTCGGTGTTTTCTTGATTTTAAGTGTCACATTGATTTGAGTCCAAGAATGTTATGATACGTCTTACTCCCAATAAGAGACCTCTTAAGTCCCGAGGTTAAAACGGGGGTTGGGTTGGAATATGAAGTTTTACTCAAACCCTCAGAGAATTAAATCCAAGAGGGTCTTCACACACGTACTAGTCAGTAGAGACTGAGAAACACTGGGGTACCTGACATCTTGATATCCTGATATCGGGTGGTCGAAGGAGACAGGTACCCTAAAGGGTCCGTTCTTATGACCTCACCCAACGGTAAAGGAAGAGAACCCCTAGAAGGGCTGGGTCCTTAGTTTGGGTGGAGAGTACAGAGAACGTAACCGTCCATCTAAGAAGTGATGATCGGGGTTGACCCTTCGGGAAAGATCTTCGTCCGGGACTCTTTTCCTAACTTGACATTCACCACATAAACCCTCCACGTCTCTTGTATCCATCTTTTCAACTTTCTCTATATCCGTTCTTTTCGACAGTTATTTTCGACACGGTAATGTGCACGGTGGTACCTCTTGTTGGTGCACTTCAAATTAGGGTGGTCCTTTAAGACCTTTACCCCATGTTACGTACGAAGATTTATTAGGTGGATTCCCCTTTCCCTTAACCTCATAAATATATAGTTGAGGAATCAGTAATATTCTCCCGGGCCCCTCGAAGGGACCACTGAGTCACCATTTCGTAGACGGACGGTTACGTCCTTTGTGCCCAAACTAAGGACTAGGTCCTTCTACGGTGTACGTTGCTTCGGGTCCACGGGTTGATAACTCGAACACGAGCTCTCGGGATCACGACATTAATGTCTCCGGGTTCGTGGGATCTTGGGAACGAGGTGTTACTTCCTTCGGTGGAGTTACTATACGGACGTGTGCCGTTGATCTTTCCTCCGGGGCGAGTGGTATGGATCTCATTTCGGACGTGTCGTTACTTCTGCGTCGTGTTGGTCATTCATTTACTTATTTCAAAATTTTCTCCCGGGTCCCCACCCCCACCCGGGTACGACTAAGGAATTAGGAAATAGGAAGCAGGGTCTACTTGTTTCAGAAGTCCGTGTCTTTACGTCTATTGACCGTCAACCTTCAGTAGCCGTGTGTGTCTCCGGATCTCTTTTGCAGTTCGCGACTCCTCACTCTCTTTCCTTTATCATAGGAATACCGTGTCAATTGTTGTAACTTTTGATTTCTCTTCAATGAGGTTGGGGTAGGGGTGAGTTTTAGTGAGGTTTGATTTGACTCTTTAGACTTATGGATAGAGATCCGACTTGGGTACTAGACTCAGATTAGGAGAGGGCCGGGTGTGACGAGAGTTGACTCTGACTCCATTCCCCTGACCGAAAATATTAATCCTTGTGTTCGGATATCATTCTCATTTGAGACCAAATTTTATTGGCGCTTTACCAGTTACTCTCCGTTCAAGGTGTGAAAAAGAAAACATTTTCAGCAAGGTAAAGACACGGTACGACCACCGTCGACTGTGGGAGATCTTTGGACTCTACGGCCGAGTAATTTCCCACGTCCGTAGTCCCCTAGCGAATGGATGGTAGGAAAACGTTGTTGTTACTTTAGTTAGAGACGACAAGTTTAACCCTAGAGGACAATGTAATCTCACGTCGCAAGTTTCGGTTTCACCCCCTTTACGGTCACAAACACCTCGTCTCCTTTAGGATAGCGACCCGTCTAACATTGTCCCTTCCGCTCTCCCCCTCTGTCTTGGGGTCGAACCCATTGAGTTCGGGGGGTGTCACGGAGCCTCCTTCTCTCGGATTAGACCAAAGACGGACGGTAGACGTGACGGACCCGGGAGCCGACAAACATGAAGAGAGACAAAGTGGTTGTCTCCGGTCCTGTTGAACAGCATAGCTATTTGTTCGATTGCTGAGTTTTCCGAAAAAAAAGGGATTTGATGATTGAAGTGACACTTAACTTGATTTCCTGATAGCTCGTTTCTCTCCGAAAAGTCTGAACTTCTTTTGATGAAGGGTCTCCCCTTAGCGGTAACCTCTCAGTGCACTCGACCCTTCACGACCTTTTTACGTTAGGACTAGTTTCCGTCGAGAAAGGGGGTCGTATTTGGATCCCGACACAAGAATTAGTCTCGTCCTTTGAACGTTATCCTCATTATTAATTCGTGACAATCCACCAAACTATGTGCGTAGTTTTGATCGACATGTTTTCTTCTCACGTTTCTACTATAAAATTAATTGACGGCTGCACGACGGTGTAGTCATCGATAAACAGGTGGTTATGGTATAATAGAACGACAACAAACAAGACTATCCAGTCATCCATATATACTAGCCGCTTACGACCCGTGTTCTCGATGTCCCTTAAGACGTCCGGCTCCTTGATGACCTTACCAACGAGTAAAATAGGGAAGGGTAGAATTATTCAGTACGTCCCACTGTAGAGACACAATGTCACTTTTACCAGTTCTCTAAAAACAATCAATGAGAAGTCTAATATATATAAGAAACTGGGTTTTTTACTATGTCGTGTTCTTGAATTTTAAGGAAGACGTCTTCTCTCTTCTCTTCTCCAACTATCCCAATACCGTGGGGTGAGGTCATGAGAACGGACCTTTTAGGGTACCCACCTCCTCGGACCATCCAAGTGATTCTCAACCTGTGCTGACTCGCTGAAGTAAAAGTGAAAAGTGAAAGTACGTAACCTCTTCCTTTACCGTTGGGTGAGGTCACAAGAACTGACCTCTTAGGGTCCCTGCCCCCTCGGACCACCCGACGACAGATACCCTAGCGTGTCTCAGCCTGTGCTGACTTCGCTGAATCGTCGTCATACGTATACTCCACCTACCGTTACGTCCCTAAAGTGTAATTTACTTTGGAGTTTATAAACAAGTTAATGTCTTCGTGGACTCTTTTTAAAAACTTGATAGAATGAATCTGAGTACAAAAGGGAATCTCTTAATAAATTAAGTATGTTTACTTTTCGTTCAAAAGAGACAATCTTTTATTCTGTATACTAAAGGAGAGTGTGTATGTCATGAACGAAAGACATATATAAGAAAAATATATAATGAAAAAGTAAGAGTGTGATACCTCACAATGTCTAGGTTACAGTAATACAAAAAAATTAACGTAATTTGATGGGCAGTATTCACCGAAGAGACCACCGAGTCTACCACTTCTTAGACGAAGGGGTCCACCGCGATCACCATTTCTTGGCAGGACGGTCGCGTCCCCTACATTCTCTACACCCAAGCTAGGGACCCAACCCTTCTAGGGGACTTCCTCCCGTACCGTTGGGTAAGGTCACAAGTACGGATCTCTTCGGGTACCTGTCTCCTCGGAACCGTCTGACGTCAGGTGTTCCGACGTGTCTCAGTCTGTGTTGTTCACTGAATCGTGCGTGGATAGTATTTTTGGAGGTTAAAATACACATGTAAACTTACTAAAAAAAAATCGTTCAAACGGTTCAACACATTGGTAGTATTGTCAGGTCATAGTTTTGTAAAAGTAGTGGGGTTACTCTAGGAAGTATGTGAGAATGTCAATGAACTGTAATGGTGTGGGTCCGAGACCGTTCGAGATTGGATGGAAGAGGAAGGTATCTGAACAGACAAATAAATAAATGTAAATGAAAACCGACACGACCCAGAAGTGACGACGTGTGTCCGTAAGAGATCGATGTCGTTCGTCGCCGGTGGGAGATCAACACCACGCACCCGAAGAGTGACACCACCTAAGAGAGCAGGGTCTCGTGGTCGAGGTCTCGTGTCCGAGTCGTCGACACCACGTACCCGAATGATCGGATATCGTACACCTTAGAAGGAGCTGGTCCCTAGTTTGGATACAGGGGACATAACCGTCCGTCTAAGAATTGGCGACCTGGTTGTCCCTTCAGGGGTATCTGAATAGAAAAGACGTATAAAGTACATCTAGTGTATTCACTAGAAAACGTAGACTGAAAAAAGGGAATCGTACAAAAGTTCTGAGTAGGCGCGACATTCAGATACTGTCAAGGAGTAAGGAAAAACGACGCCTGGTCATAACGTAATACGTCTACGAGGTGTAGACAAATTAGGTAAGTGGTTAACTATTTATAAACCCAACCAAGATGTAAAACCGGTAATACCTATTAAGACGATACCTATAAAGGTACGTTCAGAAATAATTATTATCACGATACTTGCAAACGTGTATTCAGAATTACATCTGAACAAAAATAAAGAGAAGTTGAGTAAAATTTCGTCTCTTTTACTTCTGGTGTCTCCATTTTCTTCTTCTCAGCAGAAGAAATTTGAATCTTATTCAAATATAGTAGAAAAGTCAACGGATTCCTTTTATGACGGGAAATTCTTTTTTTTTTTTTGTTAGAAAAATTATATTGTACGTGTGACCTCTTTTAGACTCTTTATTTATGTCGAGGATAGTTACGTTGTAAGTCTGTACTAGTGATGACTTTAAAATTACTGAGAAGAAAGTCAGAAAGAACAAAACAAAAAATAAATGAATAACCGGTGTATGTGTCGAACACCCCTGGAATCTAAGGGTTGGTCCCTGACTTGGGTCCGGGAGTCGTGACTCTCATGTCTCAATAGTAATGATCCGGTGATCGTTTTAAGAGTCAGAAATAAAATATACACACATAAAAATGTACCAAATAGAGTATGATATGTTCATCACAAAATAGAATGAAAAATTTACTGATAAAGTGTATATTAATTTTTGAAGAGTTTCGTGTAAAATTACTGACATATTATACGGTAGTATACACTATGGGGTAGAAAATAAGTTGGTAAAGGGGTGACAACTTGTAAATCCAAGTAAATAAGTCATTTATAAATGACTTACGGATCACATACGGTCTTTGACATGAGTCGTGACTACTATATTATTACTCGTGTTTGTTCATATTACTAACAGGAGTACCTTGGATATCAGATTGTATAGTGATAATAATTATTACGCTAATTTTAGAAGTTGTGTCTGAATACAAGAATAAAATATAATTAAGGAATACTTACTTTGAAGTTTCCATGTTAAAACCCCAGTTTCTTATAATTCTAAAAATTCTGAGAATTCTTTATAACTGTTCAATGGAGGGTCTTTCCAGTATGTTTAAACGTAAGAATAACTGTCATTGTAAAGAAATAGTTACGATGTAAAATTGTTTCGAAGGTCGATGAAGTTTTAGAAAAACCTTTACCTGTCCTCATAAAGGTATCATTATTTTAAGTTGAGAGGATGGAGGTTAAAAGTTTGAGGATAAATAAGTGACGATTTTCAGTACAAGTATGGGATTTCGACTATTAAGTCGTTTTCTTTTAAAACTACTGATTGTTTAAAAAATGTTATCTACAAAAGGGTTTGTGGACAGGTCCATCGATAAATAAAAGAATTATTTCTAGAAAGGGGAAACCTCTCTGGTAAATATAAACTATGAAGATCGTACAATTTTATTAAATTATGTTGAAAGTTTTATATGATCGTCTGTGATCCTAACCTTATAAATCCCTTACGGAAAAGAGATTCTAACTTTAAACCTCCGTACGAGATCTGTTAATAGGTCGTTCGTCCTACGTTAGACTTACTAAAGTATTCGATATTATTACCAAGTCTATACTATCAAATGTTTCTTCGACTTCCGTTAAAAACAGAAATCGATGTATCACCAAAGAGACCATAGGATTTACTCGAAAGAAAACAATGAAGTCTTAACGGGTATCGAAGTTAAACGTCAGAGTTATCGAAAAGCCTTAAGAAATAGTTTTGTTATTGGTTGTATACCCCCCACTGCTCTTTTTAATCACCCCTGGAAACCTCAGTTTAAATTTAGTTTACTTAAAATTTCGTCTGCTTCGTTTATGTACTGAATAAGATACAGTTGTCAGATTTTTTGTCTTATCATATGTTTAGTTTACAAATATCTTAGTGACCAAGTTCAACTTTCTTTGGAGTGTTTAGGGAGTGGGTTGGCAGAGAATAAAGTGTTGATATTGAGTACTTTTACTTTGTTTTACTGGAAAGACACCTGGGTGTCGTTATGTATTTTCTCTGTCTTAAAGGTGGTTCCTGAAAACGAGGTTTTGGCTATGTTTTTAAAACTGAAGAGTCGTTCGAGAAAAAGTAGAAAAACCGCCCCCCGTCCCATCCCCACAGTGCGGTGTCATCGAACGCCCTAGAATCGTTATCAAGGGTTTGGGTACGGGGTACGTCATCTGGTGATCCCTTCAGGGAATCGTTTGAGAACCTTAATATAAGATGATATTTCCGTTACCATTTATTGTCATCAATGGTAAATGAGATCTTTTATAAAAGTTACATGGCCCGAGAAACACAGGCGAAAGAGTGAATTAGGAGTGTCGGAGGGAGACAATACACCGTCTACTCTTTTTACTTGACTCTCGAGTCTCAGTGTGTCAATCCTTCATGATATGTGTTCCTGATCTGGGATCTGACACGGTGTGCTTCACATCGGGTAGTCTGGTTGAATAATCTTTCGTCTTAAAGTCCGGGACGGGGACTGAATGACCAGTACAACAAGTCAGCAGTTCAGCACAGACTAAAAAGTGCTGAGGTACCTGACGTCGTGCAGACGGGAAACTTTTCTAAAAGGTCATTAAGTATTCGTGCGACTTCAAATTCTTCATTATCATTTGGGGTTTTGAAGTAAAAGAATGGTCAAAGTGTCATGATATTATTTGAAGACCTTCAGTCCTTTTGACAATTTTTATTAACACATCTGTCGTGTATTGATTCTGTGGGTGACGAAATTCTTGAGAATTTACAATCGTAAGTTGAGATTTTCCTTTTGACGTTTACTGGTCAGAGACTTTTGACGGTTCGTCTGTTAGTTTACTATATAAAGATAGTTAAGGTTGTTTCAAAGTTAGATGTTTTGTTTTCTTTGTTTTGGAATTGGATATTTTAGTATCTGTTAGACTATAACAATAATTATCCTTAGAGTGTTTATACTTTTGATCCTTTTGGACCACTCAAATACCACTTTTGCAGTTAATTAAAAGATAGAACCAAAAGGGAAAGTGTACCTTCCTTCTTTTCGTTATTGAGGATAAACTTTTTCTTAACTTTTTGATATTTCACAACGTAGATTTTGTTAATAGTGTTTATATAACTCTACCACAAGAGTAATCCATTATTGTTGATTTCCTTGTAAATCTTGGTCTGTCGTTTAACTTATGTTTTGAGGGTTGGTGACGGGTGTCCTTGTGTAAGTTCAAATCATAAGAATGGTATTAGGGAGGTTTTATTGGGTCGAACTTAGATATTTGTTGTGTACCTTGGTCATTTCGTATCCTATTTATTATTCGTTTTTAATAAACGGTCTTGAATGTCACTTTTTCGATACTCTCCTCCTGTTACCCCGGGATTTGTCATGTTAATCACAATGTTTCAATGTAATTGTGTATTTATTAAAGTCATCGTCCAGTATCCTAATTGTACGTATAAAATAGTTTGACATTCTTTATTAAAAAGTTAGACTGGGACTAGGAAGACACATGAAACTTCAGACGTTTAGTCGTCATATCGTATATTCGAATTTCTTCAAATCTTTCTTAACACTTCAATTTTCCATGAAAACTACAAACAAGAAAAAGAGGGTAGTGTTCCCGTAAGCTATGTTGGTGGTGTTGGTGGTTACTCACCTTTTACAATTACGGGTTCTTTAAAGGTATCGTCCGTATAAGTAAATTGGTAAACGCTGGTGACGGACGGCATTCGGTTTCCAATTGTAGGATTAGGAGTCGCAGGATTATTTAAGGATTCGGGACATTCGGGGCAAAAAATTCTTGAGAGTAATGATAGTGACTCGGAGTAAGGGTGGGTGGGGGTGTTAGTCAGGGATTGAAGAGAAGGACGGAACTGTGGGGAGTAAAGTGTCACAAAGTCCAACTTAGAAGACTTTGTGTCGAGTGTATTGTCATGAGGGACGAGTTTTTGAAAGTCGCCGAAGGGAAATAACCGTTTTCCTTTAAGTTTGAGTGTTGGTTCGAGAGTCCCGGAAAACTTTATGCCGGGGTTTATGGAACGGATAAATAAAGGGTGTAAAGGAGGTGTAGTTGGCATCAGAGTCCCGTTTGACTTGAGGAACGATAAAAGGTGAAGTGTCGAAAGGGGAAGAAACTGAAAAGAAATATCGTTCGACCTGACGGACTCAAACTTAGGGGTCAACTAGGGAAGGATCGACATGACGAAACCCCCTCAGTATATTGGAGAAACACGGAGTCAAATGGGCACACATTTTACCGTTGTCATAGGTTTAACGTCCCTACCTGAACGGACCACTGGGTCACCATTTCTCAGGTGCACGGTTACGTCCTCCGTTCCAAGGTAGGGACCAGGTCCTTCTGGGGTGTACGGCACCTCGTTGCTTCGAGTACTCGGTCTCGATGACTTCGGGTGCTCGGGGTCTCGGGCACGAGTCGTTGTTCTCCTCGGGGGCGTCGCTCTCCGGGTGTGTGCCGGTGACCTCTCGTCCGGGGTGGGTGGCTAGATCTCCTTCGGGTTCACGTCGTCACTTCTGTCGCGTCAGTTTTGATTTGTATTTACTTTGCTTATTGTAAATTTTAGTATCCTTATTATACTCTTTGTGAACTCAATTATTTCGTCTGTGGTTCGTAAATCTTACCATGGACCGTGTCTAATTTATAATGTATTCCAATCGATAACGATACCGATGGAAAAGAAGGATTTTAGAACTTACAGGGGAGTAAGAGTGAGACGGGTAGTGAGAGAGGAGTAAGAGTCTGTACTTACGAAAAGAGGGGGTAGAGATACGAGTTCGGGTGGGAAGTTTTAGGTTGAATTTCCTCTGGAAGAGATACTTAAGTAGAGTTGAAAAGAATTCCTTACGAATCGTAAATCATTCGTTACTTTAAATAAACAACTTTCTTACTCTAAATGGTAACTGACACGGTGTGACATTTACGGACATTTGCAGACACAGGAGATGACTACAAATATAAGAAGGTCCCGTTGATTTCAGTATTGGGGCCGTAACTGCGTTATGGGACAGGGATCATAGGAATTTTTTTATGGGTAATACACTTATTTATTTTTCAAATTGATGAGATCGTAGCATAAACAGTATACAAGTTAAAGTAGAATTGGTAGCATATAATAAATATATATGTATATATATATTGTAATTATATAATATAATGAGTCCCATTCTAGACATAGACTAAATAGACCGTATATGAGTATATAAGACCCCGAAAGGACCACCGAGTCTACCATTTCTTAGGCGAACGTCATGTCCTCTGAATCCAAGCTAGAGACCCAGTCCTTCTAGGGGACCTCTTCCTTTACCGTTGGGTGAGGTCATAAGAACGGACCCTTTAGGGAACCTGTCTCTTCGGACCGTCCAATGTCAGGTACCCCAGTGTTTCTCAGTCTGTGATGACTCGTTGATTGTGATAAGTTAAAAAATTTTGAAAATGAAAACATAACCCCACCACTAAATCAGTCACAAGGGAGTATCGAGTCAACCATTTCTTAGACGGACGTCACGTCCTCTGGACCCAAGCTAAGGACCCAACCCTTCTATGGGACCTCTTCTTTTACCGTTGGGTGAGGTCATGAGAACGGACCTCTTAGGGTGCCTATCTTCTTGGACCGTGACCCCGTATCCACTAATTACTACAACACTATCAAAGTCCATTTCTCGCTTCCCTGAATCGGTATGTATATGTCCCTAGGTAAGAGGGGGTTTGAAGGAAGGGTAGGTCCGACGGTGTATTGTAACTCGTCTCAAGGTAGACGATATGTCATTCGGAAACAACCAATAGGTAACATTTATATCGTCACACGATCCATGAATTAAAAATTTTTTCCTTCTTTCCTTCCTCTTTCCCTTCCTTCTTTCCCTCCTCCCTTCCTTTTTTCCCTCCCTCCTTCCTTTCTCTTCCTCCCTTGTGCAGTTTGTGATCACAATTATATACTTCTTAAAAGGAAAGCGACTAAGGGTAACAGTCTCCCGAAGGTAGGTAAAAGATTATTTATTTTTTACATAATACGGTATTTTTAATCGAAACAATATGTTCTGAAGAGATCTAAGGTTTTCGTATACGGTCGGTGTAACGGTTCCTAAAAAAATTTTTGAAGAGATAGAGATAAATTACAGCGGAATATTTTTCTTTTTTCCCGACACTGTCAACCAGAGTTGTTCATTGTCTTGACAGTTTCACACAAAAGACAAGTAAAAGGAACACCTGTTAGGAATACCAAACACAGCCAGGGTCCTAAGTTTCTCGTCCTCAAGGAGGGAAAGGGAGTCGGTGTGTCACTTTAAATTCTTAAGACGAACGAGAAAGGAGACCTTACGGAGATCCACAGTCGATTCGTTCTAACGAGATCAGAGGTCCCGAGTTATTTCTGTTACGGTAGGCTCCTCTTCTTCCTGTACCCTTCCTTCGGATGTAACGAGAGGAGACGGGTCTTTGGGTGAGGGGTCGTACCTACTGGGAGACTGCAACGAGAGGGAAGACCAGTGACAGTGGTTCGGTCCTCCGTCTCCGACTCTTATATAAGTTTTCCAAGGTTCGTCTCAAGAGTCCGGTGTCGGAGGAGTCCTTGGGATTCTTGTCGCCCTGGACAGACTGTATCGGTTGTCTTACAAGTTCGTTCCGTTCATCTTTTACACAATGAACAAGGACGTGACAATGGAATGGACAACGGTTCCGTGACGTTCCTTTTCATTATCTTTTAAAGCTCTTTAACAGATGTTACTTTTGACGACCGTCCTCTTTTGAGGCTTGTCAAGTATAAAGGACACGTCAAGTATAAAGGATTCATAGAAAACAGATAATCGATGGGTAAAAGGAAGGACTTGGTATCTTAACGGATATTAGGGGTTAAAATGTGGGTGATAAGATAGTTATACCGTAACGTGAGGAAGTAACGGATTATTCCGACCTGTTATGGAAGTGAGGAGTGTTGGATTATGTTTCCTGAAATTAAAACTCCTACTTCTTATATATTTTGTTTGATAAAGGGACGAAATAATCCGAATAACATAACGTACGACACAATTGAATTTTTTATCTTGATGAGAATGATACATATTGTAGGTTTTTAAAACATATTCCCGGGAATGACTTAAGTATTCCGAAAGAAATATGTCCTTAGTAGTATTTTACATAAACACTTCACAATTATCCTCTTGTAAAGGACACAGGTGAGTTACCGTAAGGGTTAAAGATGGTTCGGAAAAAATTTTTATTAAAAGACGTAACTTTGTGTATTCTTAGTTACAAGGAGTAATTGTTTATTAAGAACCAAGTAGTCACTTGTTACGATGGATTTACTGTTTAATTCTTGACACATAAAAAGTCGGATGTGTAAAATCACTTACAAAGTTTATCTGTCACATTGAATTTTCCAATAGGGTGGTTAGTAGGACTCAAGGGTCTGCAATTTTTTTCCAACCTCGGTTAAGTCAGTGGAAGTCTATCAACGGTTTTATCTCCCTTTCTTAGAACGATTAGTATTTTCATTTAAGAGTAAAAGTCGTTGTACTTACCTAGATCTTTAACAGTGCGACCCAGTTCATTCGCTCTGTCTCTTCCTCTTTATAGGATACTGTGGGGAATATACACCTTAGATTTCTTTACTATGTTTCCGTGAATAGTCTTTTGTCTGTGTCTGAGAGTCTGTTACTTGAGTGCCAACACCCCCCGTCCCCTTCCCACCACCCTTCCCTATCTATCCCTTAAATCCTACTTGTACATGTGTGACGATATAAATTTTACCTGTTGGTTATTTCAGGATGAGGTGTCGTGTCCCTTGAGACGAGTTACAAGATACCGTCGGATCTACCTTCCCCTTAACCCCTTTCTTTCCTATGTACACATATATGTGTATATACATACCGACTCAGGGAAACGACAAGTGGACTTTGATAGTGTTGTAAAAAAAACTTTACTCGTAGTAAAATAATAAAATAAAGAAAAAAAAAAAAAAAAAAA
>SJYO01052474.1:83416251-83575744 GCA_006410555.1 Capra ibex | reverse complement strand
AAAAAAAAAAAAAAAAAAAAACGAAATGTTATGACATAACCAAAACGGTATGTAACTGTACTTAGTCGGTGCCCACATGTACTCAAGGGCTAGGACTTGGGGGAGGGTGGAGGGAGGGGTATGGCAGAGAGACCTAGTAGGGGAACGTGGTCGGGGTCCGTAGGACATAGGACATAGTTTGGATCTGACCGTTAAGCAAAGAATGGACTATCATATGTACAAAGTTACGGTAAGAGGGTTTAGTAGGGTGGGAGTGGGAGAGGGAGTCTCAGATTTTCAGGCAAGATGTGTAGACACAGAGAAAACCACAGAACGTATATCCCAGTAGTAATGGTAGAAAGATTTAAGGTATATATACACAGTCGTATGACACAACCACAAAAAGAAAGACCGAATGAAGTGAGACATATTATCCGAGGTCAAAGTAGGTGGAGTAATCTTGACTAAGGTTATATAAGAAAAATTACCGACTCATTATGAGGTAACACATATACATGGTGACGGAAGAATAGGTAAGTAGACGACTACCTGTAGATCCAACAAAGGTACAGGACCGATAATATTTGTCACGACACTACTTGTAACCCCATGTGCACAGAGAAAGTTAAGACCAAAGGAACCACACATACGGGTCGTCACCCTAACGACCCAGTATTCCGTCAAGATAAACGTTAAAAAATTCTTTAGAGGTGTGACAAGAGGTATCACCGACATGATCAAACGTAAGGGTGGTTGTCACATTCTCCCAAGGGAAAAGAGGTGTGGGAGAGGTCGTAAATAACGAATATCTGAAAACCTAGTGACGGTAAGACTGACCACACTTTACCATGGAGTAACACCAAAACTAAACATAAAGAGACTATTACTCACTACGACTCGTAGAAAAGTACACAAACAATCGGTAGGTATACAGAAGAAACCTCTTTACAGATAAATCAAGAAACCGGGTAAAAAACTAACCCAGTAAATAAAAAGACCTGAACTCGACGTATTCAACGAACATATAAAAACTCTAATCAACAAACAGTCAACGAAGTAAACGATAATAAAAGAGGGTAAGTCTTCCGACAGAAAAGTGGAACGAATATCAAAGGAAACAACATAGTGTAACAATTAACCAATATGAGGTTGTGTTTTATTTTTCAAAAAAAAATTTCATTTTATTTAAGAGGAAAAATTTCCCTCCTACTATTACGAGTAGAGGTAATATTTTGATTTCTTAAAACTTTAATAAATATTTCCAGGAGGTTCTGGTAAGTCTTTTCGTTGTGATACGTTAAATTTATCAGAAGGTGAACACATAATGAAATTTTTAATGGGGTCTCCGAGATATATAACCGGACGTATCCTAAGAGAATATAAAGGTCATTTTGTTTTGGACCAGTCAAAGACGACGACGATATTAACCGCGAAGTCAGAAAGACGGGTCAATCGTGTTGAAGGGTACTTTCTATAACTTGGATGAACTTCAACAGTTTTAGGAAATCTTTTATCCCCAAAACCACCTTCGTTGGACGGTTATTATAACTCGTTGAATTTATTCCTTTTTACCGATTCGCTCCGACCGGGTGTACGTTAGAGACTTGCGTGGCAGTTACACCGTCTCGCAGACAAGTTTTCGAGTAGAGGAGCCATCGGCTCCTCGGTTCAAGTTTCACTTACAAGGTTTCTTCGATTAAAGTACAAACGCAAATTAGAGGTATAATTTCTTTGTAGTCTGTTCACCATAAATCTCTCTGAGATTCCGCTTTAGGTTTAAGTCCTTGAGTTTGATACGAACGGAAAGAACTCTTGTCGGTAAACCCTCTGATTTGTTATTTATGTTTTTATAAACAGGTTTCTTGTAATCTAAGGACAGATGAAGCACGAAAGTCTTCTTCTTTTACTCTCTCAAGACAAAGGACTATATACCATGATCGGTATAAGTAATCAGTGACCTCTACTAAGATAAGCTATATAGAGAGAAATACCCGACAGACCGAGGGAAAGGGAAGACCTTAAGGTTTACACGGTCCGACGGTGTAAAAGAAGAGTAGTTTCATATTTTATAAGGACCTGTCCACTTTAGCAGAGACAGTGTACGGAAAATGAAACCTATAAATATAAAGGATACATTAAAATTACACAGACATTTAGTTTTCGTAGATGACCTTCGTTTTTCGTCTGGACCCCAAACGACTATAAGACACCACGGTCCCGACCCTCCACAATAACGTACAGATTCTTAAAGTGTAGAAAGTATACCCAACATACGACAGACTTAGAATGATTTGACGGTTACCGGTGCTGACGTGGTCTAATAATCCGTCTTTTCAAACTGTGACTGTTGTCTTACTGAAAATAACTGTATCCGGAAGTTTAACTTTATTACCCCTAATAAGACCTTTTTAAGAATTCGGTTCGAGGAATTATGTATGTTCATTAACTCGTTCGATTCAGATAAGTTGTAGGGCGGAAGAGCAGGGATCCGAGTAGGTGACTGGTCCGAATGTTGAGGTCTCTCGACCAGGTTCCTCCGGCGGGTTCCACCAACCGGGGTGGCCGATATGGAGTCACCCTTCGGTGCTGAGATCGTGTCTGACCTCTTTTCTTTTGTCTATGACAAATTGTCCAAAAAGAGTTCAGAAATCCTTTTGCCGTTTTCATTTACATTGATAAGTTGGTTTCTCTCATGGACTTTTAGTTTCCTTCCTTTTGCCTCCCACCTGAAATCGAGAAATGGAGAATAGGAAAAGTGTCTCTTAACACTGTAACATGTCTATTCTCATTTCTTTTCCTATCTCCTTTTAAATTCACTCCACGATTCAACACTGGTTCTACTTTCTCATATTTAACTGGGTGGTATCGACTCGAGGTACGAAGAAGGGTTAATTTGGGTTTCTCCCGATCCTATCACCACACGAAGAGTGAGAGTCTCTTATCCTTTGTGTGCTCATACGTTGACTTCGTCTATAAAAGGATGATGATTAAAAATTCTTTTAAAATATACTCTAAAGAACGCCCATAAGATTAAATACACTGTCTGTTTCAGAAACTACCGTAACAGTTCCGTTTACACTATTGTCTAAAGTGTCCATATAATCAACCCCAAGAGGTCTTTTTTCTAGATTGTCTTCTACATAAAGTTCCTAACCGAGTACCCTAATGTCTCCGCCCGTGTAGACTTTAGACATCCCGTCGGGTCGTCCGACCTTTGAGTTCTATCTTAAAGACAATATCAGAACCCCATCTAAGGAAAAAAAGGTCGTTTTGGAGTTAAAAACGAGTTTTTTAAAAGTTGATTAACCTACTCGGGTGTATATGATGGAGTCCATTAGAGGAAATGAATGTCTATTTGACAAAATTTACAATTAGTGTTGATGTTTAATGGAAATGTCGTTGTAGATCTGATCACAAACTAGTTTGTTGGACCATGGTATCGGATTCGTTCGACTCTGTATTTTACTTGGTAGTTTGTGCGAATACAAAAATTATCGTAGAGAGTACTTTCAATTCCCGTGTAGTCGTCTACCGTTTCGGACTCTCTGTTTTCATTAAACTCGGTAGTGGTATTGCTTAGTACATTTCCTTTCCAGTGGACCTCCTCCTGTACCGATGGGTGAGGTCATAAGAACGGACCTCTTAGGGTACCTGTCTCCTCGGACCACCCGATGTCAGGTACCCCAACGTTTCTCAGTCTATACTGACTCTGTGATTGTAAAAGTGAAAGTGTTTATTTAATATTATGTAAGAATGTTCCTTTATCATTCGTTGGTCATTTATCGTACTAAAGTTTATTTTATTGTATTCTTTTGTAAAGACTAAATCATTATTCATTTTCTTTGTCTTTAAAATTTATATATGTATATATATTACGTATATTCTTAATTCTTACGTAATTACGTAATTCTTACCCTCCTTTATGAGGTTTTAAAATCATCGTCATAGAGACTTAGTGTCTTGATACTCACTAAAAATAATAAAAGAATATAAAAGGTATTAAACATATTTAATATTAGTGTTTTTCAGTAATTTATGAGTTGAACTGATTCGAGGATGAAATTCTAGGATTAGGACTGAAAACGGACTTCCCGGGTAGTTGGGTCGGTAAGACGTCTCCGGAGTATCGTGGATGTCCGTCTCGGTTCCAAAGGGGGGTTTTCACCAAGATCTAGATGTGGTCTACACTTATTCGTCGTTTAATTCCGGTATCTCAAGAAGTGGTATACAGTAGAGGTTTCGATAAACCAAATTCAACAAAAGTTTCGTCTTCATTGAATGCTGTCATTTACTTTAACGGTTACAACGAGGTTCTTTTACAGACCGAAACTCGTCCGAATTTCCTTCGTGGACCTAATACGTCGACGACTGATCCTATGTCGTTCCGGTGAGTCGGTCTACTCCCGGTTGACTCCAGATCTTATTTACTCGTGGGAAGGGATATGAGACTTCCGAGAAGGTCCTGTCCTCATTCTCTCACCTACCGGAAGAGGGAAAGGTGTCTGGATAAGAAGAGAGAGGATACACCGTGAAATTACTACACATGGGGTTCGGTGAAAGGTCTCCCTCCTTGGGTCTCCTTGGGTCCTGACCTCCTTGGGTCGGTCTGGAAGGTTCTCCTGTACCATGATCCCAAATATAAAATGAGGGACAGTAGGTCTGGGACCGTGTCTACCCTCCATCCGTCGGGGGTGATCTCGACTCCGGTGAGGGACCTAAGGAAGACTAAGCGTCTCAAGATACCTTAGGGGTAGTCACACAATCAGCGAGTCAGTACAGACTGAGGAACATTGGGGCACCTGACATCGGGCGGTCCGCTCGAGGGTGTTTTATTGAGATCGTTCAGTCTCGTGTTGTATTTAACGTGGATAGGTAGGAGAACCCAACTTAATTTGGAAAGGTGATTCGATTGAGTGAGAGTTTTAAAGAAACGGGGACCAGACGGTGTCACCACCCTTAAGGGTGTCATTCTAAGTGTGGAGACCCATTTCGAGAGGTCCCCCCGGGGACAATTTTACGTTTACATACTGGATGTTCTACATTGTGTATCTAAGTAATCGTAACGAATGTGAAATCTCTCCGTGTTCTTCCTTCGTCTTACCAGAAGTTTTTACTGGTTCTGAAATCTTAAGGTAAATCCATGTAGGGACCCGAAAGGAACACCGAATCGACCATTTCTTAGGTGGACGTCCCGTCCTCTGGACCTAAGTTAGGGACCCAACCCTTCTATGGGACCTCTTTCATTTCCGACGGGTGAGGTCATGAGACCGGACCTCTTAAGATACGTGACATATCAGGTACCCCAGCGTTTCTCAGTCTGTGCTGACTCGCTAAAAGTGAAGTGAGTGACCGTTTGGGTTAGTTCTGTCTAGGTACGGTTACTGTCTAAAGGTCCACCAAAAAGAAATTATCTCTCACTGACACGTTCTTCCTATTTAAAAAAAAAAAGGATATTCGAGATCGTCGAGACTTTACAAACCTATATATTCGATCACATCCCAGAAAAACTCCTTATTCTGTATACGGAAAACGGTTAAACGTTACGAAAGAGATTACGTAATCGAAGTCCCTGGGGAAACACGAGTTCTTCCCGTGGGAACTCTTCATGTCGAGGTAACACGGTTTCTTGTTGTTACTTCGTTGAAACCAGTGTCAAAACGACCGAATGACCGACGGGTATCGTAAAGTTTTACAAGATCGGTCTCCGTCCAGGATGGTGTCCGGAAAATCAAAACTGGTAACTACTGAGATCTCTTGTCTAGATTAAAATTAGTTTCGATAGAAGTCTTTTACAACTCACCTTAAACCAAAGGATTCTCCTTTACCATGTTCCTTATCCTCCTCGGATGACAGACGGATTTTCTTCGTACTCCAGAAGATCTGAGGTTCCCGTTTTAATCCGACGACGATGACGACGACGACGACGACGACGATTTAGTGAAGGCAGCACAGGCTGAGCCATACTGGGGTATCTGCCCTCGGGTGGTCCGAGGGGGCAGGGACCCTAAGAGGTCCGTTCTTGTGACCTCACCAAACGGTAAAGGAAGAGGTACGCATTTCACTTTTCACTTTCCTTTCAGTGAGTCAACACAGGCTGAGAATCGCTGGGGTACCAGGCGACGATTAGGTTTAAGATTTACCCGCAGGGTTCACCGCGATCACTATTTCTTGGGTGGACGATTACGTTCTCTGTCTTCTCTGATCCTGAGTCAGGAACCCAGTCCTTCTAGGAGTCCTCCTCCCGTGTCGTTGGGTGAGGTCAGAAGAGCGGATCTCTTGGGGTACCTGTCTCCTCGGACCGCCCAATGTCAGGTACCCCAGTGTTTCTCAGTCTGTACTGACTTCGCTGAATCGTGTGTACGTTTAAGATTTACTTTGAAGACCTCCCTGAAGGGACCACCAGGTCACCGACTCTGAGACTCGAGGGTTATGTCCCCCGGTCCCAAGTTAGGGACCATTCTTTTGATCTAGGGTGTACGACGTTGATTTTACAGAATGTACCGTGTTACTTCTAGTTTCTAGGACCCACGGAGTTGATTCTGGACCGTGTTGGTTTTTGTAGTTGAAGAAAAAATTTAGAAGTACTTCAAAGAATTTTTATTCGTGATATACTTATTTTCCGTCTCTTGTGGACTACAGTATCTCATATAAAACCTGGGAACACATCAAACGGTGTCACTAAAATCTGTAAGATACCTACGCACATATAAAACTCGAACAACAATACAGTACTTGAACAATGGAGGACTTCAGACAGTGAAGGTGGTTGGGAAAGAAGAACAGGACGGTGCACGTCGGAGGAAGATCTCCGTATGAGGTTGTTCCAAAGAAAACATCAAAATAGAATCTTGTTTTACTCGAAATTCAGAAAAAAAGGAGTTTACTCTCATATTTTTGATATATAAAAAAAAATCGGAGTGTATATGTATTACGACGAATAAAGACAGGACGTTCTGTCGTGGACCCGTGGTAGGGGGTCTGTACGGTGTGTCTCGGTGTAAACCACCCCTTGGGGATGTCCTGTGTGAGCACTCTCCCGAACGAGAAGAGACGGGTTCCGTGACCTAGTAGGACGGATTAACCGATGGTACACACCCGGAGTAATCTTCTTGAACGTTCACGATATGTACCATTTCTTACATAAAGACTATTATAAAGTCAATCCAAACCTCGTTTCGGTTCTCAGAGAGACCGTCTGATGTCAGTGAAATGGTTGTGAAGTGAAAATCGTTTTTCTAGACACTATTCTTTTATATTTGTTCGGCAGATCCTAGTTTTCCAGTGTAGTGGGGTGAAGGAGTGGGGTGACAAGGTGGAGAAAAATTCACACTCCTTTGCAAGGGTCCGTTAATCAGTACTGGAGAAAAGATGGCGTCAGAAAGAGGACGATCAAGAATGATTCTTTCAAACGAAGTTCCCGAAAGCTTTAAGTCCCAGTTCAAAACCTTCTACAAAAATTTCTATACTTATGGTCGTGTTGAAGTAAGTTGAATTGTGTTGTTAAGAAGGGAATTATACCTTATAACAGGAAAATTTTATTTTAAAGTAATAAATTTTTTTTACGAAATAATTACTTCCCTTTCGGACGTATTATACTTATTCTTGTTACGGCCTAAATTGTGTCGAAGACCCTTTCCTTTATTTTTATGTCAAAAACACATAATAAAACAAGACGACGACGTATACAAGTACCAAACGGTTTCGGTTACTCTCTGTTTTCACAGTCAAAAACTCGGACCACACTTTAAGATGAAATCGGTCATGATTCACTCCTCGGTACTAGGTATACTAATTGTCTGAGTGTTTCTTCATTTCAACCTGTAATGAATCTTCTGTAGATTTGTTAAGTGAAATCCCAACTCTTTGGGTCCGGGTGTTTACGAATCTTCGTCAGGATGTTTCCCGACTCGTGACCACGGTCTCTAACAGGGAAACCTATGAGAGATCTGTATGCTGGTGTCCGTTGTATATGCTGAACACATTCGGAGTCGAACGAATTGTCATTCTTCCCCGACTATTAGTACATTCGGCGTATATCCAGTATTTCTTAGTAGTTCAATTATTTTTATTGTGTAAATCAGACCATGTCTCCTCCTGGACTTATTTATAATCTGTGATAATAACATTTCTCCGTCCCAACTTCCTTCTTAGTGTCTCAGTTCGACTACCCCCAAAAGCAAACAAACTAAAGACTAATCAAAAGAGGTTCTTGACTGGTAGTTACCTCATTACCCTTGTAAAAGTCTTATATGTCAGGTCTGTTTAGAGACGATTCAGTGAAGTCAGCACAGACTGAGACACGCTGGGGTATCTNCTACCCCCAAAAGCAAACAAACTAAAGACTAATCAAAAGAGGTTCTTGACTGGTAGTTACCTCATTACCCTTGTAAAAGTCTTATATGTCAGGTCTGTTTAGAGACGATTCAGTGAAGTCAGCACAGACTGAGACACGCTGGGGTATCTACCGTCGGATGGTCCGAGGGGGCAGGGACCCTAAGAGGTCCGTTCTTGTAACCTCACCCCACGGTAAAGGAAGAGGTTACGTACTTTCACTTTTCACTTTCACTTCAGCGAGTCAGCACAGACTGGGAGTCGCTGGGGTACCTGACGTCGGAAGATCCGAGGAGACAGGTACCCTAAAAGGTCCGTTCTCATGACCTCACCCCACGGTAACGGAAGAGGCCCTGTTTAGAGATCATATGGCATTTTTAAGACTACGTTTTACCTTGAAGTGATTTTTAATCCCTCTATCATTCGGACGTCCAATTTTCGTACTTGAGAATTCGACTTGTCGGATCCAAGTTTAGGGTAAAGAGGATGAAAAATCGGTTTTAAAAATTCGTTGAATGAATTGACGAGATACGAAGTGAAAGGTGGAGGTATTTTCCCCTATATTATCATAGATAGAGTGTCCCAACAACACTTTTACTTAATTATAAGTCTCTAGTGAATAGTATCATAAACCCGTACATGATATTATGTAATCCATAACAGTAATAATATAATGTTCTGGTAGAACGTTTGGTAGGGTCTTTTAGTGTCTATAAAAATATGACCTTCGTGGGTTTTTTTGAAGGTCTTTATTAGAATGAAGATTGTAATGTCTAATATGACTCCGTCGTCGTATTTTTAGATAACGAGGTTAAGATGAGAATTTTTATTAAGTTCCTCATTAAGTGACCTTAGAAAATTTACGAACTAAGACTTTTCGTGACCCACTGGATTTCTATTGTTACACCATTGTCTCAAACTGAGTGGGGTGGAAACTTCTGTCACGAACAGTTGGAGAGAAGCGGGACTCTGATAGAGTCATTTGACAACCATTATATCGTCTCTCCTGAGAGATAAATCGTCTCAACATTAGGAGAAAAAACAAAAACGATAACACTTTAGTATCGTAAAACTCCCTCACTACGTGATGGGGTTGGTAAAAAGTCTACTCCTTTGGCTCTAGATTTTTCCATTTCACTACCGGTTGGACGTCGACCATTTATTACTTCTGGTCTCCCCTATTACAAGACTCTGTAATTTGAAGGAAGAGATCAGTAGTCTCTCTCGAGGTCGAAGTGTGGTATTTAGACTAATTGACCTAGGTATAAAATATTTATTCCTCGAATTTAACATCGGCATAAAGTGGGTGAACTTGTAGTTTAATGAAGTCTACTTTCACTACATAGAAAAACCTATAGTCTGAAAGTGAATTTTTAAATACATGAAATTTTAAGGACAATGTCTCTTGTATTTGTCATGTAACTCAAACTAGTCAGTCACTTTTTAATTAGAGTCCCCCATTTACAAAGTAGAAGGTCCCGTAGCCTTATTGTTCGTTAAATGATTTAAGGTAGGACCAGGACTTTAGTAGACAAATACATTAGACCTATACTTCGAATGAGGATCTCTGACCAGTGAGGGACGGCGAGGAGTGTCCTGGTGGAGAGAACTTATATTAGTATTGTTCTTTAGTGGTATACATAAGTGACACTAAGTTTATACGTTTTACGTCGAAAAAAAAAAATTGTTACAAGTCTAATTTAAAATAGAGTCGAGTACCATGTGGTAGTAAATTAAAGTGTCCGGATATGATAATATAATTAAAATAACAAAAGGGGAATTAAAGAGTAATATCGAAGGTAAAGGGAACGACGATCTCCGTAGGTGTTTTTACAAATATTTTGGATTGACATAAATCCATACAAACACAGAAACACTTTATACATTACGACAAACACAACCTCCACAAATTAAATATGTGAAGGTTGACACGATACCCGGAGGGTCCACCGAGTCACCATTTCTTCGACAGCCGGTTACGTCCTCTACACCCAAGTCAGGAACCCGACCCTTCTAGAGGACCTCTTCCTTTACCGTTGGGTGAGATCATGAGGACGGACCTTTTAGGGTACCTGTCTGCTCGGACCGTCCGATGTCAGGTACCCCAACGTTTCTCAGTCCGTACTGACTCACTGACCCGTACGGAGTGTTTAACGAAATACATGTAGATCTGTTAATTGACTCACCATGTATCTTAAGGTGATATATACATATAGGATATTAAGTGATTAAGTAAGGGGATCGTTACCTATGGAGTGAATGGTGGTTGAAAGACGGAAGGGTTTATTTGTATGAGTATGAGGGCATATCTGGACACAGTCTCACCGAGGTGTCGTGTATGAGTTTCTTACCCTGAGAATCATATATACTGGTTTACAGAGATTCGTGACGGTCTTTCGAAGGGGTTTCTCGACATAGTGCAATCTGGATGTGATTGTCCCGTTACCGAAGGGTCGAGGGAGTCGTTATCAACCATGATGGACGGAAAGACTACAAGTAGACAGATTACTACCATGTTTCAAAACCCTCGATAAGATCAGATGGTCAAGAGAGTTTACAAACGTGGAAGAGGAAAACCACGTACTCCTGAAGGTCTAGGATATGTCCGGGACACGAATCAGTGAGTCAGTACCGGTTGAGAAACGCTGGGGTACCTGACATCGGGCGGTCCGAGGAGACAGGTACCCCTAAGAGGTCCGTTCTTATGACCTTACCCAACGGTACGGGAGGAGGTCTCGTAGAAGGTTTGGGTCCCTAAATTGGGTCTAGAGGTCGTAACGTCCGTCTAAGAAGGGACAGACTCGGTGGTCCCTTCGGGTTCTTATGACCTCACCGATCGGATAGGAAGGAGGTCCCCTTGAAAGGCTGGGTCCTTAGTTTGGTCCCAGAGGACGTAGTGTCCTCTAAGAAATGGTCGACTCGATGGTCACTTCCGGGATATGTCCGGGACCCGTTGGACTTTATGATAGAGTCTTGGTAGATACGTCTGAAAAGGGAGTATTAGGACCAGATGACAAAGGTGTAGTGTCTCCCGGTCCGACTGGAGACTTGAAGAGAATTCCCGAAAGTAAGAGGGGAGTCCTCTTTCCCTTAAGGTCCAAGAGGATTTTGAAAAGACCTACTAAGATGGGTGAGATACCCTCAAAAGTACGGACCTCGGGTATGTGTTTACGACTGAAGAACGGAAGAGGGAGGAAGAAGAGAGGGAAGGAAGGAAGAAAGGAAATAGAGAAGAAGGGACGGAGAATCTTAAACTTCAAAAGTTACAGAGAGAAAGTTGACTGTTCTGACTAGAGGGAAAAAATAGGAGAGGTAAGGGACGCACGGTGAGAGGGACAAGAGACCCGTTATTACCTCCTTTCCGTTACCTTCCCTTTGATATAATGATGTTCCCCTTTTATGTACCCTCTTAAAAAATTTCATGACAAACGTACGTAAATAGTAAGGTATACTTATTGTGAAATTGGTAAGGTTTCATGAAAAAGTATTGTAAGTTGTAGGAAGATGATGTGGTAGAACCTATGGACTGACTCTATCCCTTCAACAGTGATAAATATCTGTTTTGATCTTTGGTTCTAACTCTTGTCACTGTCTAAAAACACGTCATTATCCTATCTACCGGGTGTCGATGTGATAAAATCTCCTTAAGTATTTAGAGTATGTTAAGAAAAGGGATTCATATAACCTTTTGGAAAAATCTTATCGTTTTTAGAGGGGTAAAACAGAAAACATCTAGACCAGTAGACTCGGTTTTCCTTTAAGACTGTGTTTTTACTTCTAACAAAACAGAGACGAACCGTCGTTCTTGAACACCAACGAGAATTCGTAAACGTTCTTGGAGACCAAGAATAAGGAACTAGTCGTTAAAAGAGTATTAATTTTAAAATTTTATAAGATTTTATACTAGTGGTGACAATATAAATCTGGATTTGGCCTTTGACAAGTAAAAAATTCAGATATAACATGAATGATTTAATACAGAACCAGACTGTTTCTAACATCTGAATAATCAAACCACCTTATTAGTAAAATTTACTGATTAAGAACCTCATACCTGAATGTATGAAAAAAATAAAATAAGCAAATAAAATTAATTTATTAACACGGGTCCAAAGTATTAAAATCGAAGTTTAAAAATGAAAAATTTTAGACCTTTTCGTTGTGTAAAAGGGTGGATTAAGATATTATTAAAAGATTCAATTCAGGGAAGTCTCCTGTGAATCACAATATAGTGTTCACTCGTACAAGACGGTCCACAAAGTAGAGACGAACTTCCCTTCGTCTGACCCAATCACTTTTGTCTGTCTGGACCAATATTTAGGATCAAAAGATGTTGGATGGTTAATACACCGAAACCCATTGACTGAATTAAGGGTTTTATCAAAAGAGTAAAAATAATTTCCTTATTATTAGGAATAAGACTTCCCAATTACGTTTCTAAGTTACTTTAGTGTAATACATGTTACGGATCGTACAACATTCGTGATTCTTTCGTCAAAAGAATAAAGAAGAAAGGAATCTTTTTTTGTCTTAGCAGTACTTATGGTAACCAACATGAGGTCTTTTGAACGTCATTTTTACCATTTCTGTTATAAAGTGAAAACTTCGTTTGTTGTGTTTGTCCGTAAACACACAGAACATCAGGTCTACATACAGAACCAAAACGGGAGACGTGTGTCATCCCTGGAGTATACGACCTCCTTCCCGTACTTATTTATTTACTTTTGAGATACACTCGGATTTCATATTCGTTAATTATGTGGTGGGATTCGTACGACAGTACAGGTTGAGAAACGTTAGGGTCCTTCCTTATGACCTCTCCCAACGGTAAAGGACGAGGGGACGAGGTTCCCTAGAAGAACTGGGTCCTTAGTTTAGATGTAGAGACCGTAGAGGACGTAACCGTCCATCTAAGAAATGGTGATCGTTTACAGTAAACCTTCTTAACAAAGTTAATTTGTTTTGACATAAACCCCGTGTCGGAGTAAGGGGAGATGAGAGACCCATAAAGAGTGGATATACTTCATGGGAATCTTCAGTCCCTCTTACAAAGTATACTTACTCTATAGATCTCTCATTTCTTTGTACTCCCCTTTTGATCCGGACATAACACAAAAATTGTGTCTACAACAAAGAATAACCCGACTCTTGATGGTAAAATCTTAATAGGTTTTCCTGTTTTGGTTTTCTGAAGTACATTTGGAGTACGTGACACCGGAAGGGAATACGTTTGTATAATTTTACAAAGTCTTAACGAAAACAGGTGTTGAATGTGTTACTTTGGAGAGATCCCCCTTTCTTTTAAGTATGAGAGAAATATAACTCAACAGGTTTGTTACTGTAGAGTGAAAATAAGGTTCTTTTATCCTTGTCGGTTTAAGTCCTATTATCAATTCGTTTTTTTCGAAGGGAGTTGTTGACTGGTGTAAGGACGGGACAACGTGTCGTACCCGGGTTCTTCGTTCTGTTGTTTCTGAATCGACCAAAATTTTGTCACATATCGTTGTGCCCACTGAGTCCACCATTTCTTAGAAGGACGTTACGTCCTCTGGTCCCAAACTAGGGACCCAGTCCTTCTAGTGGACCTCTTCCTTTACCGTTGTGTGAGATCATAAGAACGGACCTCTTAGGGTACCTGTCTCCTCGGACCGTCCGAGATCAGTATCTCAGTGTTTCTCGGTCTGTGTTGACCCGTTGAGTGTGAAGTGTGAATATCATTGTGAACTGTTTGGATCTCTCACATAATTTTTCGTCTCTGTAGTGAAAGGACTGTTTTCAAGTATATCAGTTTCGAGACCAAAAAGGTCATCAGTACATGCCTACACTCTCAACCTGCTATTTGTTCAGACTCGTGGCTTCTTAACTACGAAAGCTTAACACCTCAACCTCTTCTGAGAACTCTCAGTGGACCTGACGCTCCTCTCGTTTGGTCAGTTAGGGTTTCCTTTAGTTGAGTCTTATGAGTAACCTTTCTGACTACAACTTCAACTTCGAGGTCATGAACCGGTGGACTAGACTTCTCGGTTGAATAATCTTTTCTGAGACTGCGACCCTTTCTAACTCCCGCCCTCCTCTTCCCTTGCTGTACTCCACCAACCTACCGTAGTGGTTGAGTTACCTGTACTCAAACTCGTTTGAGTTCCCTGTCCCTTCCTGTCCCTTCGGACCGTACGACGTGAGGTACCACAGTGTTTCTCAGTCTGCGTTGACTTACTGATTTGTTGTTGTTTACCGTTGTGAATTCTGAAGTAGAAAAGGTCGGGTCTTTCGTCGACCGTCCTTTCCGTTGGGTTCGGGTTATATGGGTCAGTTCGTGTTTCAGAAAGAACTTCCAGAAATCTTATCTCTTATAGGAGATTCCGGGGGACCCCTTGGGATGACTTTTTCTACACTGTATTTAGGACAAAAGTCTTGTGAGGGGTAAAAGGGGTAACCCGAGATAAGAGAGTTATAGAATCGAGATTCGTCCCGTATTCGTCGAATGATTATTTGAAAGGACCTTTTGGGTGTCTAATAGTTGGTTTGACTCTGACTCGACACGGTGTCGATGTCCCGTTATATAATTCACTGTGGAATACTTGATACGAAGGGAGAATGTATACTCGGTTAAATCTGGGTCCTCTAGTGACTCAAATATTGTTCACATCACTCATCCTTCTCTTATTTCCGGTTCTAGGTTTTCCCACAATCCTGTCCCACCGACTCCACCGACTCCACTGACCTTTCACATTCAGTTGTTTTAATACCCCACTATTATCCACTCTTTCTTCTCCGTTCTCTAATTTCCTATAAAAGTATCACTAATACGGACTCCTTTGTTTAGAGGGAAATTCATTCTCAAACGTTTACAACACAATAAAAGTCAGGTTTTTCTTTCTTTTAGAAATGTTATCGAGAATAAATAATAAACGATGGTGCACTGTCCACGACAAGGTTTTACGTAATGTATCAACAGGGAGTATAGGTGTCCCCTAATTAAGGTCCTGGGGGTGTCTAGGGGTTTAGACACCTACGAGTTCAGGGAACATTTTTTAACATATTACCACCCGGGAGTTGAAGTCGCCTGCACCTTGGGCGTTTGTCTTCCCGGTTGACATACTTGAATGAATTAGGAATGTTGATGGGACCGCACCAACAATAAATAATAGTAGGACGGGAGAAAAGTCTCCTCCTTTCATTCCACGTCTCTTAATTTCAGTGTGTCGATCACCTACCGTCTCGGTTCTCTTTTCGAGTCTCAGTTCGAGTCTCGGTGAACGAAGTGATGAGGTGTATGCCGGAAAGTTTTCTCCTTAGGTCTCCGGATATTAAGAACCGAATCGGGCATATAATTATCGAGTACGAACGCAGACCCAGAGAACCAATGGTAATCCTTCGTTCTGGGGTCCCATCGTACCACCAGGAGAGATTGGAGAGTCGAAGACTTGCAGTCGGGTAGTGGTGTGTGTCAACCTTTGTTCGAGAGAAAGTCCGGTCTCTCTCATCTTCCATACCAAATACTTTCCCAGGATAAACCAGGAAAGACAAACTGGGGGATAATTCAGGGGTATTTCGAAGGACCATTTTCTTTTCGAAGGAATTATTCTTTAAGGGGTACTCCCGTTTGGACAGTAAGAGAGTCCGGTCTAACAGTACCTTTGAAAATACTTCTCCTCGGGTTGTGAGTTCAGAAGTCCGACGTTTTCTTAGGTACGTCAACAAGAAAACACTTTAATATGTCTAAATAAGTAACGTTGTTCACTCCGTTACTATGTTCAAGGAAATTGACTACTTGCCCTTAACCTTGGATTACTCTCCTTGTCAGTCTTTAGGTAAACAGTTTAGAATATGGTGAGTCGATCGGGAGTATACGTCAGGAGTTTGTTGTGTTTACTACGTAAGATTTGTGTTACTAGTGGTCTAGTCTAAATGTTTCATTAACACTTGACTTATTTTAAGTAACGAGAGATTTTATTATGAGTGCAGAATCACATTTATCATTGTACCAGAAAAGAAGAATTCGTCCTCCAGTCGTTTGATGTCGGGAACCCGGTTTAAACCGAGTAACGGACCAAAATATGTTGGGTCTCGATTTTTGCCTGAAACGTAAAAATTTAACGACCTTTTTTTAGTTTCCTTCTTGTACAATTTTTAGTATACTTTAGATTGTATATTATGGATTTGAGAATAACCTTGTGTCCGTGTGAGTAAGTAAATGACAGACACCGACGGAAGTGTGATGTTTCCGTGTTTCGGATTTTATAAATGACAGACCGAAAAATGTCTCTTTCAAACGGCTGGAGAAAGACCTCACTATTTACTCTTTATATAACGGGATTGTTTAAAGAGTGTCAGGTTAATAGTTTTGATATCAAAAATTAGTAATCTTTTGTCACTTCCTACGACACTGGATGGGGTCATTAATTAAAGACTTTGGGATAAGATTTATCTGTAACGTCAAATAGTAAGTGGGATTACTATTCAAAGCTAGGGAATTAACAAAGTTCCCCGCACAAAAGAGAATGTGATTTTACTACAGACTGACTATATTTGGTCCCGTAAAAGAAGTTTGCGGGATCACTTCGTTTCGGCTTTTGTAGGGTACGTGTGCATGTCAGTGAACCGTTCTTATAAAACGACGATTCGATCTTTGGTTTTGTTAATTTCGTTCCTTTCTGTCTCGTGCACCCGAAGACGAGGACTTCGAATAAATAAGGTTTTAGGAGTTTAGGTGTCTTTAAAAAGAGACGTCGAAAAAGTAATTCGTAAAGTTTTCCTTTTGTCCGATGATCCGAAGAAAGCTTTCTTATACCAAACAACCACCACCACAAATGCTGATGGGAAACTGTCACCGATTCATAACCTAACTATAAAGAGGAATTTTCCTTACTAGACAGTATCCTAAACTGACAGAACAGTAGGAAATGTAAGTATAAACATTACAGAATGGCAGACATCTAGGTTATACTAAGAGTTGGTACGACGAGGGGTATGTGTACGGTGATCTTGAGGAGGTTTAGACCGTAGTAGTGACTTGAAGTTTTCAGTGAGGGATTCGTTTCCGAAACCTCTTTCTGTGTTTTGTCTGACTGGTCAATAATATTAAGTCTGTAGAGGATCCTGAAATATTTACCCGACATCATTTAATTCATACAATAGAGAACTCAATGTATTTTGAAAATAAGTATAAGCTTACGATTTGATTCGTCGCTGAAGAAGTACCCTCCATGACCGTTTTTTTTTTTTTCAGTGGCTTCTCCCGGACTCTCGCACACTAAGTCAGGGTCCAGGAGAGATATGAGTGTGGTATTTGTCTGTAATCTTGTTTACAAGATGAGAAGACAGTTAAAAGTGGGTTTTTTTATACAAAAACGTCTTAAGAGACCTCTGTAGACAGAAGACTAGAATTCGTCTATTAATAAGTACTGAGTTATCTAGGGTTTCTGAGGAAATTTGTTCGATCTCTTTGATGCCTTCGAGGTAGTTGTCGAGACTTTCGACAAGATTTTTGTGACAATGTTAGTTTACGTGATAGAGAGGGTTTGTTTTACTTCTTAAGACAGAGACTGAGTGTCAGTTGGTGAAGTTCTCTACAACAAATGAAATCGGGTCTTTAAATTAATCAATTAAAAGTATTCGTCAAAAGTTTTCTTTCTCCGGTCTTTCTTTCAGTTGAATCGGTTGTTTTTTAAAGTGACCAAGATGACTTATTGAGTACGGAGATGTTATAGACTCAATTCGTTCTCTTTATAGATTGTATTTTGGTCTAAAAACAATTTTTAACTCGGTTTCCCTCAAAATTTTTCACCCCCTTCCGTCGTGTTTAAATTAATCGGATCCGAACAACGGACTAAAAGTAATCCAGGGACGGACTAAGAATAAACCGGGTAAGATTCATGAAAATCCGGTGACCCGTGCTTCCGGTCACGAATAAAAGTACCGACAAAGTTAAGTAGTTCTTTTAGGAAACTTTCTACTTTCTTTGAAGTGTAAAAAAGTGGACAACAAGAAAGAACACACGGACAGTGAAGTGATCGGTTTGAACGAAGTTCGGTTTGGTTTACGAAAGGTTTGGAGATGTTGTACGGAAACTTCTAGACTTCAATTCATAAAAGAATACGACTGGTCATATCGAAGGTTTATTCCTTATTTTTTTATTGCATCAAGAATTCGATAAAAAAATTATGGTCTTTACACTTTTGCGTAAGGTCATACACGTTTTTTCGTTTTAAGGAGAAGGGGTTCAAATCTTCAGTACACGGTTTTTGTGGACTACAAGTAATGGTGTGGGTAATACGTAACGAATACATACTGTTTCAAGGACGTTTCTGGTCTACGACGAAAATAATAATGGTGAAATGTTCAAAAGGGTCCGAGTGATCTTTTTCATAAAATATTCTGGTCGGGTGACTCACCCGAGTAGAATGGTGTGACTACTTTAGACCAAACGATAAATCAACTAATAGTTATTTGTAGAGAGAAATAAACGTTGTTGTGTCGTTAATCTTGGGACTAAACAGTGGTGACCGAAGTTCAAAACCGAAAGTAGTTTTCTTTTCCTTAAATAATTCTTTCTTTTTGGGTCAAGATGGAAGTTCGATTTTTATCAAGACAGAAGATTTGTTATACGTGAAAGTATGTCGAGATCGTTTGGAAGAAGTTCGTCGAATGTTTCCTCTACGATTCCCTTTATGTGTTATCTGGGATCAAAATCCAAGACCAAATCGACTGTCTCTACGTTTGTTCGTTTACGACTATAACCTTTCGTCTTTTATGTTGGATCAACTATATTCTCTTTTACTCCGAAGTGATTAGACAACTAAGAAAACCTCCATCAGTTTTTATCTATTCCGTTTTAATGACTTGTATCTCTTATATAGATTTCAAGGTCTTTGGAATTACTCTCTCACACACACACACACACAATTAACGCGTTAGTTCAGGTTGGAAACACTGGGGTACCTGACACCGGACGGTCCGAGGAGACAGGTTCCTTGAGAAGTCCGTTTTTATTACCTCAACAATTGGTAAGGGAAGAGGTCCCCTAGAAGAGTTCTGTCCCTAGTTTAGGTCCAGAGGACGTGACGTCCGTCTAAGAAGTGGTAGACTCGGTGGTCCCTTCGGGTACTCTCAGATATGGTTTCTGAAATAAAATTTGAATATTTCAAATGAAATTTATACATAAGCATCTTTTGGTTGATTTTTGGTTTCTTGTTTTACCTCCATTAAGGGAGTCACCTAGAATATGTTGTATCAGTATCTAATAGACGAAAATTACCTATAAAATTTCGATACTGTTTGGTTCTGTCTCATAATTTTTGGTTTCTGTAAGGAAACGGTTGTTTCCAGACATATCAGTTTCGATACCAAAAGGGTCATCGGTACATACCTACATTCTCGACTTGGTAGTTCTTTCGACTCGTGGCTTCTTTACTACGAAAGTTTAACACCTCAACCTCTTCTGAGAACTTCTTAAGGAACCTGACGTTCCTCTAGTTTGGTCAGTTAGGATTTCCTTTAGTTGGGACTTATAAGTGACCTTTCTGACTACGACACTTCGAGGTTATGAAGCCGGTGTACTACACTTCTCGACTGAGTGACCTTTTCTACGACTACGACCCTTTCTCACTTCCGTTTCCTCTTCTTCCGTCGTCTCCGACTTTACCAAACTATGGTAATGGTTGAGTTGTCTGTACTTAAACTCGTTTGAGGTCCTCCATCACTTCCTGTCCTTTCGGGCCCCACGACATCGAGTATCCCAGTGTTTCCCATCCTGTACTGAATCGTTGACTTGTTGTTGTATCTAACAGATTATATACTATTATTACTATTGTTAGTAGGGGGAATAGTAGTGGTGGTAGTTACGAACGGGGTAGGGTCCGTGACATGATTCGTGAAGTATATGTAATTGAAAGCATGAGTGTTCTCGTAGTGATGCATCCGTTATAATAGAGTCAAGTTGTCTTATTGGTTCCAACCCTCTACAATTTGTTGGACCGGTTTCCGTGTCACGATCGTTTACTACCGTTTGATTCTCGTTAGTCAATTTCTTGATAAGTCGTTATTGAACTAAATAGACTTCAAATGTATCACTGTTTCAGTAAAGTAATAGACACAAAAGAATGTGTACATGAACAAAGACATTCTGTATCGTACATTCTTTCTTGGGTACCGAAGGAGTGGGGTCCTTAAATAGTATCTAGTCAAGAGGTTAGGACGAGTGAAAAAGATTTTTTAAAGAAACTACACCTAGTAGAAAAAATTTCAGAATAACTTAGACCATGTTATAACGAAGACAGAATACGAAACCCAAAAAACCGGGGTCCCGTGCACCCTAGAATCGGGGAGCTGGTCCCTGGTTTGGGTGTGAGGGACGTACCCTTCCGTTTCAGAATTGGTGACCTGGTGGTTTCTTCAGGGTTAGGACGAGTGAGGACTACGAATAGTTTACGCTTATTTCTATTAAGTAAGTTTCTTTTTAAAACTCGTGGGTGATCCCTGGTCCGTCATATGTTGATAGGATTTGAACTGACATCTTTCTTTATTTTCTTAATCAGAGATAGTTGGTCTTTCAAAGTAGACGTCGATCCCAAACGAGTCAGGAGTAGTCACCATTTCTTAGATGGACGTTACGTCCTCTGCGTCTACTCTAGGGACCCAGTCCTTCTAGGGGACCTTTTCCTTTACCGTTGGGTGAAGTCATAAGAACGGACCTCTTAGGATCCCTGTCTCCTCGGACCACCCAATGTCAGATACCCCAACGTTTTCTCAGTCTGTGCTGAATCGTTGATTTGTTGTTGTTGTATCCGAATACCCTTACTTTCTCCAACGTAATTAGTCGACTGAGTCTAAAATACTGAAGGGGGGAGTTGTATAGTCCTGTGTGGATAGTCAGTTCATGAAAGGTTCATTGAGACCATTTAGGGACCCCTTAGAGTGTTCCTTGTTCGGAACAGTGTGTGGTGTGTCAAAAAATAGGGAGGACGGGAAAGATCGTGAGAGGTACCTGTAGTGACCTTGACCTTCTCTTCAGGAGAGGAGACAAAACTAACGTAATATAAGAAAGTCTCCCCAGGGATTTAATAGAACGAATATGGAAACACAGGTTGTCAAAATGGTGTTTTGAGAAAAGTAAATATCGAAAGTGGAGACTTCCTGACTCTGTACCAGATTTCCTTCCAATCCTTGTTTAGACTCAGTGTCTGTGGTGTGGTAAGAGTCTTACCGGGGAGAGGAGACTATTGATTCCGAACAATGACCTAGGTCGATAGTTGGGAGTGAAGAAGTAGAGAATATTACTAATGGAGGGTCCTACTAGAAGTTAGACGACTGTCTGGGACGGGTGGTCATTGAATTGTTCGGGTCTTGTACCGACTTGGAGTTGTCTTCCATCCGAATACCGGTACAAGATTGTAGGTGGGGAGAGAGGTACGTTTGTGTACCGAATGATCCTTTATTCCTATAACCCCGTCCCTACCTCTCACGAGTTTAGGGACAAAAGACTAGGTTGGACAACCCTCTAACCGTTCCCCACCGTCCCCTGCCCGACCTACCTCACAGGATATTCCATGGGAGACCATCTGGTGGTCCTCTACTACTAGTCCCAGTTGCGTTCTTTTCGACGACACCTTGATGTTCTTATTTAATTCAAGACCGTCTTACCGAGATTTTACCCCTAAATGCCCTACTCTTCCTTAGTCGGTGTTTTTCGGGTTTCGTAATTTCTAGACAAAAATACCATGGATTGTCTCACTCAATATTGAAGTCTCTTGGATTCAGGTCGAAGGAGTTTAGATTTTTGGTCACAAGTCGTTGTCTGTCCACTACGGAAGAGTTATGGGGGACTGTGTAAAGATATCGAAACTGACGGAAACAATAACTACCTGTCAAGAAAAGTGTTCCGTTACCCGAGGATGCAGTTCATGGGTACAGAGAACCGGGAACCTGAAGGAGACGGACGTCCTCGTACTAGGTGGCTGAGGGTCCAATTCAGTCTCACCACCGATCAAGTAAGGAGGTCTTGGTCGGGACGTGAGTACTCGTCGTCTTCTACCACCTATTTACGGAGTCGAAGGGAACGACACTGATGTCAGAGGGTATCGTAGGGACTGTCCTACCCCGGGGTCCGAGGGTGTCCCATTGGTGTGGACTTTCGTGAGACGTGAAAGGAGGACAGAGAGAGAATGTATGGATGAGGAGAGTCCCGGAGGACCCCGGTGAAGTTTTTATTTGGTAGAAGGGGGTTTGGGAACAGAATCCTAGACTAAATCTCTTTTGAGTTTGATTCTGTAGAAGAAAATCCATTCTTAAAGGAGTTTATGTTTGATTGGGTAATGTAAATACGTGTCCTTTCGTCTTAAAACTTCCCCCTTTTTTGTAATTAAAGTCTCTCGACTCCTGGGATGGAAGTGGGTCGAAGTAGTGACCCCTTCACTAGACTCTAGTTCTATTTCATCTACCTTTACGAAGATCCGTCCCCATGGGAAGTGTCTTGGTCCTTCGCATTTCGCACTCCTCCTCCTTTGAGAAACGAAAAGTTAAAGTAGAAGAGACAGTCCCTCCGTACTAGATCTTAGAAGGTTGACTCCGTCCTTTCTTCTACCTTTACCCTTTAGGTAGGTGCTCTCCAAGGAACAGTGAGAGCTGTCCATCGTATATCCCGGACACAATCAGTCGAGTCCGACGGTATTGTTTTATGGTGGCGGACTCGACGACTTAGTTGTCTAAATAAAAGAGTGTCAAGACTTCCGATTCTAAAGGTCTAGTTCCACGGTAGTCCGACCCAAAGACGTCGGAGAGAGGAACCGAACATCTACCGGGAGAAGAACTGCGTAAGAGTGTAGAAAGAAGATACACACACCAAAGGGAAACACGTAGGGTTAAAGGAGAAGAATTTTCCTGTGGTCATCCTACTCTAATCTCGGGTGTTGTTGCCGGAGTAAAATTGAATTAGTGGAGAAATTTCCGGGAGAGAGGTGTATATGGTTTATGTCAGTGTACGGTTCCATGACTCACCAATCCCGAAGTTGTATATTTAAACCCCTCTGTGTTAAGTCGGGTACTGTCCCGGGGTCTCGACCCGAATGTGACCTGTCTTTTGGCAAGGTTTAAAAGATTTAACACATAATTTGTTAGGTCGAAATGGTTTACCGTCTATGTCGACTTGAGTTAGAGATTTCTTAGTTTGTACATAATTCATTGATCTGTTATCGGAAGTCAACAACATCCACGGTGTCTTGGATACTTTCGATGTGTACTCTGTTAAGGATGTCAGTCCATTTCTCTGTCCAGTAGACACTCCTTACTATAATTATTATTTTTTATTTGTTTTGATATATTTCTGATCCGTCTCTTCCGTTACCGTCGGGTGAGGTCACAAGAACGGACCTCTTAGGGTCCCTGTCTCCTCGGACCACCCGACAGCAGAAACCCCAACGTGTCTTAGTCTGTGCTGACCTCGTTGAATCGTCGTCGTAGTTCTGATCCCGATTTGACGTACCACAGCTAGAATACTTTTTCGACTTCTTGAGTCCGTTTTTGAGTACCTCCTTCACTCAGAAACCTCATGGTCTTGTTAAGTCTTATCATCATCCGTTCTTCCTAATTTTTTTGGGATATGAACCCTTCGTAATTCTTCTGGTCAGATTGATCGGGTCTTCTAAATGGACCCGTCCACTCTCAATCCAAAATCTCAGTCCCCATCGAGTCTACCATTTCTTAGAGGGACGTTACGTCCTCTGGACTCAAGCCAGGGACCGAGTCCTTCTAGGGGACCTCTTCCCTTACCGATGGGTGACATCATAAGAACGGATCCTTTAGGGTACCTGTCTCCTAAGACCACCCGATATCAGGTACGCTAACGTTTCTTAGCCTGTGTCGACTCACTGATTGTGAAGTGACTCGGATCTCCCGGACTTCATAGTCCATTTCCTTACTCATTTTTTTTTTCTCTGTCCACGATCTCCTACCCACTCATATTTTTGTTTCAGGTATTTTATGTTTTAAAGTACTACAGTTCATGACAGACCCTCTATTTGGAACCTCGTTAGAGTATAGTAAGGTTCTTTCGTAGTAAGTTACGATAACGTTTATTTCTGAGTGTTTTAATACCCGTAGAGATTCTTCTAGTAATGTTTGTTTAGACCCGTAATGATTTTGTTTTGAGAATTAGACTTCAGTTCGGTATCGTTAAAACTTAGGTGACTCATACCATTGGTGTGGAAACTTTTTGGTAATAATACGTTATAACTTGTAGACACCCTGTCAGTAGTGGTTCGAGACCCTTACACCCCCTTACCTTTATTTCCCTTTACACAATGTCTTACGTTTCTACTTATTAAACGTTAGGGACCGAAGTTTTCGAGTCTGAGATACTTACTTTTGTTACTATTATTATTTATTGAATGTTAGTAGTCTTACATAACACAACAGTGACTCACGGTAGTGGTACCTCTTCTTTCGTAAAGTCATTTATAAACAACTTGTTTGTTCACTTGAGGCAGTTACCTTCCATAGACACACCATTTAAAAATTTCTACTCATCCGGAAACTGTCCTCTTCCTTACTCCTAGTAAAGTCTGTCTCCCTTATTGTATATTGATCTTTTCTTCTCACATACTTGTTAGATCCTTAGTGGTGAGTCGACGTGTTACTTTGATGGATCCTTTAAAAAAAAAATTCACAGTGGATGTAGTGTGGGGGTCTTTAACCCTGACTTAACCATACCCTGTTCCGGATCTATGATCTCAAAAAATTGAACAGGTATGAGATTTTACGTTTCTTCGAATTCTTGGTGATGACCTGGTCGGAAGTTGGAAGGAATTGAGACGGAACAACAAAAAAAGGGGGTTGTTACGAATGATTTCGAAAGTCATTCAGTGTTTTTATCTCGTACTGTTCAAAGTTCTTTACGTGACCCCGAGAAAAACAGGTCGTACAACAGATAGGAGAGGAGTCGTCTTTAGTTTACTGAGATTTATTTAGGGTACTACTACTGTACATCAGTATCTTTAACTTGTTTTTCTCTGCTAACCCGAAAGAGTCAGGTCAGGGTATGGACGGTACACGGGTTCGAGACAGTCTCTTGGAATCTCACTCGCCTTATTTCTGTGTCGAAGGTGGAAGGAAGAGAGTGAATGTCGGGTACAGGAGACGAGGACATCAAGACTCTGAACCCACCCGACGGTAACTACCCCAGCGTCTCTCAGCCTGTGTTGACTTCGTTGAATCGTCGTCGTCGTCGTTGTCGTTTCAAAATATTTAACATACCTCAAATGTTTTACTAAGGGGACCCTTGGTATTATTGTTTCAATTACACAGTATGTTAAAATCTTTTCCTCCTTGTTCCAGTTTCGATACAAAAAAAGTCATCAGTATATACCTGTACTCTCAACCTACTATTTCTTTCGACTCGTGACTTCTTAACTACGAAAACTTGACACCACAACCTCTTCTGAGAACTCTCAGGGAACCTGACGTTCCTCTGGGTTGGTCAGGTAGGATTTCCTTTAGTCAGGATTTATAAGTAACCTTCCTGGCTTCGACTTCGAGGTTATGAAACCGGTGGACAGACTCCTTGATTGAGTAAGTAACCTTTTCTGGGACTACGACCTTTTCTAACTTCCGTCCTCCTCTTCCCCTACTGTCTCCTACTCTACCAACCTACCGTAGTGGCTGAACTACCCGTATTCAACCTCATTCGAGGCCCTCAACTACTACCTGTCCCTTCGGGTCTCACGACGTCAGGTACCCCAGTGTTTCTCAGTCTGTGTTGAATCACTGACTTGACTTGACTCATGTCTTTAGTATTCACCGTGATAGATGTACCTCTATCCTTAAGACGAGGGTTGTGGTAAAGTGGAAACACGGAAAACAACAACAAATGAACAATTCGACAGAAGTTGAGAAACACTGGGGTATCTGAGATGGGACGGTCCGAGGAGCCAGGTACCCTAAGAGGTCCGTTCTTTTGATCTCACCCAACGGTACGGGAGGAGGTCCCCTAGAAGGGCTGGGTCCCTAACTTGGACTCAGAGGACGTAACCGTCCGTCTAAGAAATGGTCACTCGGTGGTCCCTTCTTGTCGAATTTTCCGTCCTACCAAATGTGGACCACCCTGGAAACCGTCTTGTGTGTTTTATCTAAAGAAGGATTCCCTCTGAATCTGTTCAAAGAAAGACAAATACTGTAAATCGAAAGTAAGGAAAAAATCCTGTATCATAAAAGCACACACACAGTGATACTGTAAGGTTGTTTCCTGTTTCCCCTTCCTCATAATAAGGTACACTGTAAGTTTTTGGATTGGAAATAGTTGACAAAGACTTCCAGTAAGAGGGTGTTGAACCTCACTCGACACGTTCCGGAGTTCGGGACCGTGTGACTTACTCTTACGTCGTTGTAGTCCCCGACTCTGACGGAAAGCCGTACAAGTGACACCAAAGAAGGAAAGCGAGTAAGCAAGGTAATGACTCATAGATGGGACATCACACGTAATACGGTCCTGTGTCATCTCGTTACAAAGGACTAGACAACCTTCTATTTTAGAGAAACCCCTTGAAGAAACCACCGTGTCACCTAAGGGTCCTTCTAAGGTGTTCGACACCTCGTTGATTCGGGCACACGGCATTGATGACTCGGATTTGTGACGTGCGGACCTCGAGCGCGAGACGTTGTTCGTTTCGGTGGCGTTACTCTTTGGGTACGTGGTCTTGCTTCTCATCGGGGACGAGCGGTGTTGGTCTCTTTTGGGTTCGTATCGTTGTTTCCGGATCGTGTTGGTATTTATTTATTTATTAAAAAAATTTTTTAGAGAAACTTGAGAACGATTTTTCTATCCGAAGGTCTAAGGTGATATCAGAGGGACTTAGTCTTACAAATCCTCCTTTCATTGGCCTTAAACATAAAAAATTGTTCGTGGATTCACTGAGTTTATTTATCAGACCCTGTCATCCAGGGACGAGAACCATTTAAGATTCCGGAGTCACAAGACACTTAGATCCACTAAGTCCAGGGAAGATCAACCTGAAGCTCTACTTCTTTACAAAAGAGAGAGTCGTTAAAGATCTATAGGTACAAGGTACTTTACGATCTGGGTGGGTGTTCAGGAATTTTTCGGTCATTGTTACGTATAAATCGGTACATTCAGTGGTCGAAAGAAAGAATGTGATAAAGGAAAAGAAGTGTTTGTTTACCTGTCTCTCAGGTAGGTGGAGTAATTTACACTCATAGTAATATCCAAAAAGGTTGTATTGACAAAAAAAAATTGTTTTATGTTGAAAGTTGTCGTTAATGTGTCCACTCCCGTCGACCTCAGGATATCTCACTCTACCTTAAGACTTTCCCAAGACTTCAAGAATAACAACAACGACAAAAACAAATCAGCGAGTCAGTACAGACTGAGAAAACACTTGGATACCTGACATCGGGCGGTCTGAGGAGATAGGTACCCTAAAGGGTCCGTTCTTATGACCTCACCCAACCGTAAAGGAAGAGGTCCCCTAGAAGACTGGGTCCCGAGCTTGGACACAGAGGACACCGAGAACGTGACCGTCCACCCAAGAAGTGGTGACTCGTTGGTCCCTTCAGGAAACCTTCAAGAATTTTCTAACTTTTGGAGACAAGATTTGGACTTCACAGGTATCGAAGTCCCTCCGGGGTCCCTTTGAGGACGAACCGTCTGGGTGTCAGACGGTACGAACTACGTGAAGGGTCGGTGTGTTTGGTTCTTCCGTTTATTAAACACAGTTAACAGGATGTACCGTTGTTTAAAACTGAAATGAGTCGTTCGACGTCAGAGAACTTCCGATGGGCGACACTCATTACTAGTTCGCGACCGTAGTGTGTCCGGTGTTCCACTGGTTCCCCTACACAACTCTGTCTAATCCTCCGTAGAGGGCACTGACACAAGGAGAGTATTTGGACCTAGAGTCGTCGACGTTGACAACAGTAAACAACAGAAAAAAAGGGTTTCCGGTAAAACAGAATAGACGACAACTTTGAGACGGTGTGTCGAAACTTGTGACTTCGTGTCCTTACTCTTTAAACAAGTACAGAGAACGATACGAACTGTAAAGGTGTGACTATTCCATGTCGATTTATAACTGAAAACCAATTCAAGTCTAATTCACAGACCAGGTACTCGTAACTGACACTTGGTAATAGAAAGAAGAGGAAATCGTGACTCAAGAGAATATTTTTGTCTTTCCTGTTTTCCCTTTTTGACAACGGACTCCACGACAGTAATTAATGGACTTCTAGGAAAGATACGACGCCATCTTTGACAGTAATTGAAAACTCTATACCCCCGTCAAAACAACTTCTACCATGACCACTTGTATTTCTGTGTAATTTTTAACATAAAAAATATAACACCCAATAAGTTTATGTAGAAGGTAACTTCTAAATAGGTATAAATAGGTAACTTCTTTTACAGTGGGTTAATGGTCGTATTCATGTGTTTGGTCGATAGACCGACTGAAATAGATGTACGAGTTACAAATAGTAGTGGTATGATTTTAGTTATCTACTACTAGAGTCACGAGTTAAATCGGTTGTGTCTGAGTTAGACCACCCTATTCGAAGAGAACTGGTAAGATGAACCTTGTCTGTCAATTCTCTTAAAGTTTGTCGGTTCTCTCAGAGTTTCACATAAAAGAGGGTTTCCTCTTAGAGTCGAAACGTAACGGATGGTCTCCTCTGACACCGTCCTAATAGGAACTAACCAAAGAGTTTTACGTTGTAAGGATCAGGAGACTTATCATAAAGAAACAATGAGGCGGTTGAATTATTTCTCAATTTAGGATAGTCTTATGGGAGGGTTTCAGTTTACGAGTCCGTTTAGTTGTCAATGACCTTCGGTATTTCTCAGTTCCTTACCAGAGAGAAGGGTTCCTCAACTGTTAAATAAATCTTTTTTTTATTATGTCTTAATAATTGTTTTTATTACCATCGTTTCGTCTTTTAGTAGTTCAAGTGTCCTTTGTTGGGAGTGACACCTGCTCTTACCACTAACTTCGAAAATACTTGTCTAATCGAGGCCCAGGACCTTCTTAAGACGATCTACTTCTTGTTTCCGTAAGATCCAAAAGACATCTGTCCTATAAAAATAACGTAGGGTGGGGTGTTCTGATTTTATAAAATGCATTTCTTTCACAACAAAATTCTGGGTCCACTGGACGAACTAATAACCAAAAATTCTTTTTTTCTTTTGATCTGTAATAATAGGAACAAGGACGAAACCATTCCGCATGTACTTGGTATAATATAACGAATATATAAAAAACTGGACACTTTCGACGTTAAATTGTACTAAATTGGTGTGTGTGTGTACACACAAGTTACATTTTGAAGAGTGGAAAAAAAACTCGTTTTAGGGGATCGACACAATTAAAAATCAACATAATTGTAAATCGTCCGTCATTATTTAAGAGTTATTCCGGTTAAGATAGTTGTGATAATTATACATACTGATATTTCAGACAAGAGTCATAGATATATTACTGGGACTGAACGGTTTTTCTTATAAACTACTAAGTTCAACACTTATTACTTTGTTTCTAAAACTAAGTATAAGTCTACCTGTCGACATAGTCGGGGAGTGGAAATCCATAGGTGTGGTCGTTAGATATTATGGTCGTTAGTCCTTACTTGCTTTAACTTCCAGAACTCAGTAGAGAGGTGACTTAAACAGTAAGTGTACCGTTTTCATGTTTGTTTGTCTATGTTCTCAAAGTCTATTACTTGTATTCTATTTTATTTTATTTAATTTTAGTTTATTATTTTATCCGGTGACAGCGTATGGACCTGGAGTCTCCCTTCCCATCGGGCTTCCTTCAGACCATTACTCCACGTGTAGTGTCTTTTTTTCTGCGTGTCGTTTAAAGAGGGTCAGAAGAGATGTTACTTCCCTTCGTGTAAGACTCGAAGTGTATCCCACATTAAGGTTTGATCCGTTTGGTTCCTTTTTCTGAGGTCTCTAAGGATTGTGTTTACTGAGTCGGTAGACCCATTGACAGCTGGGATTTTTATAAGCCGGACAAGGTCTTTGGTACAATCATGATCAAGTATTAGGTAGAACCCGAGATTTAGATACAATCTAGTCTCAACGAGTGTGACCCCATCCAACTGGGTAAACCCCTCTGACCGTATAAGAGTAACTTTATATAAAAAGTCCTAAACTGTGTCATAAGTAAAGTCACATTCATTCGTAAGTAAAGTGAAGTTTCATTCGTACAAGATTTAGTAGACCCATTGGTGTGTATTTGACTTTTAGGTCCACTTTATCGTAAGGTCAACCTTAAGGTCAACTCCGTTAAAGTTTAGGACTTTCTACTACGACAGTTTCACGGCGTGAGTTATACGGTCGTTTAAACCTTTTGCGTCGTCATCGGTGTCCTGACCTTTTCCAGGCAAAAGTAAGGTTAGGGTTTCTTTCCGTTACGGTTTCTTACGAGTTTGATGGTGTGTTAACGTGAGTAGAGTGTGCGATCATTTCGTTGCGAGTTTTAAGAGGTTCGGTCCGAAGTTGTCATACACTTGGCGTTTGAAGGTCTACAAGTTCGACCAAAATCTTTTCCCTCTCCTTGGTCTCTAGTTTAACGGTTGTAGGCAACCTAGTAACTTTTTCGTTCTCTCAAGGTCTTTTTGTAGATGAAGACGAAATGTCTGATACGGTTGCGGAAACTGACACACCTAGTGTTGTTTGACACCTTTTAAGACTTTCTCTACCCTTATGGTCTGGTGGAGTGGACGGAGGACTCTTTATAAATACGTCCAGTTCTTCGTTGTCAGTCTTGACCTGTACCTTGTTGTCTGACCAAGGTTTAGTCCTTTCCTCATGTGGTTCCGACATATAACAGTGGGACGAATAAATTGAATATACGTCTCATATAGTACTCTTTACGGTTCAACCTACTTCATGTTTCACCTTAGTTCTAAAGACCCTCTTTATAGTTATTGGAGTCTATGCGTCTACTGTGGTGGGAATATCGTCTTTTGTTTCTTCTTGATTTCTCGGAGAACTACTCTCAGTTTCTCCTCTCACTTTTTTCAACCGAATTGCAGTTGTAAGTCTTTTGATTCTAGTGCCGTAGGTCAGGGTAGTGAAGTACCGTTTACCCCTTTGTTACCTTTGTCATTCTCTGAAATAAGACCCCCGAGGTTTTAGTGACGTCTACCACTGACGTCGGTACTTTAATTTTCTACAAATGAGGAACCTTCTTTTCGATACTGGTTGGATCCGTCGTATAATTTTTCGTCTCTATATTAAAACGGTTGTTTCCAGTCAGATCAGTTTCGACACCAAAAAGGTCATCAGTACATACCTATACTGTCAACCTGATATTTCTTTCGACTCGTGGTTTCTTGACTACGAAAACTTGACACCACAACTCTTCTGAGAACTCTCAGGGAACCTGACGTTCCTCTAGGTTGGTCAGATAGGATTTCCTTTAGTCAGGACTTATAAGTAACCTTCCTGTCTACGACTTCGACTTTGAGGTCATAAAACCGGTGGACTACGTTTCTGAGTAACCTTTTCTGGGACTACGACCCTTTCTAACTCCCGTCCTCCTCTTCCCCTGCTGTCACCTACTCTACCAACCTACCGTAGTGACTTCACTGTCTGTACTCAAACTCATCCGAGACCCTCAACCACTACCTGTCCCTTCGGACCGTACGGGGTCAGGTATCCCAGTGTTTCTCAGTCTGTACTGACTCGCTGACTTAATTTGACTTGGTGTGTGTTGATTTACGGAGGAGTGTCCGGGTCAGACAGAAACACAGACGTTGAAATTAACAGAAGTCGATTAATTGTTACATGTCTCTATCTAAAGTCTCCATTTACTCCGAAAACGTGGTTGACACCCGGTCTACTGAAGTCTCACACGACCTCCTTGTTTCCACGAAGTCACTAAGTCTTTCTTCTTACCACTCTCTTAACGTAGTAGAACACTGTGGGTCACCCTTTCCGTCTGGTTCGGGTCTTCTTTTCTCGGTGTCAGTGATTATGAAACATATTGTGATTTGATACATCCGATTGAATTTCAAAAAAAGGAAACGTCTCCTCTGTCAACATACGTTAAAAATGTAAACAAAAATATTCTTGATGTTCGATATTCTTGACTTTCAAGATGTCCAAATACAGATCAAAATCAAATATATATAAATTTCTTGTGAACTTTAATTTCCTAAATTTAGTTGTTCTACATTATGTCCTTAAAAATTCCCCACGTATTTTATACTTGTCAAAATTTACATACTTTTCTACGAAGAAAAGTGAGTACTCTATACTTTTAATTTTAGTATTACTTAATGGAAAATGGTGGAAAATATTTTAACGTTTGGAAAAGTAAATGTATGAATAATGAACGAGACGAATAATAAAGAGGTCTCGTAAAAGTGATTGTATGTAAATAAAACAAATATATAATGACAGACAGAAAAGGAGGTCACGTGGGGGTCTTATCAAGTACGTCAGAATAAGTGACATCATAAACATCTATTCGTTGTTTTCTACGGATCTTACCACGCACGTACGAGTCATCGAAATCAACACAGGGTGAGAAACACTGGGATTCCTGACGTCGGTCCGTCTGAAGAGACAGGTACCCTAAGAGGTCCGTTCTTATGACCTCACCCAACGGTACGGGAGGAGGTCCCCTAGAAAGACTGGATCCCCAGTTTGGGTGCAGAGGACGTAACGTCCACCCAGGAAATGATGACTCGGTGGTTCTTCGGGTGGATCTTACCATGTACGGTTTATTACCTGTGACGTAATAAACGACTTACTTACTTCTGGATACTAGATCGGTAAAGGGAAACTCCGTGTATGGGATCTTTTTAAGAGTGAACACATGTTTCTTTGTCCTGGTTTCGTCATGACGAGCGGTATAATCCTTTGACCTTTTTAGGATTGACAGGAGTCAATTCCTTACTTTGTGTGACACCATACTAGTATACTCCCTTAAATCGTTAATTCTACTTAATGTAACTAAAGGTACCTATTTTTAGTTTTCGTAACGACCTCCTTTTTTTTTGACGTCTGTCTATGTACATCAATACATGTTTACGGATCAATCTTTCAAGTGTAGTCTCGTGTCTATCGGAGTCCTGTCTCTCCCCTACTTTCTTTATTGGAAACTAATATAACAGTAAAAACGAAAAAAAAAAATAGACTTGTTTTTTACCGTTTATGATTATATACAATTTAAACTTATTACCCATGTATCCACGGGGACCTCTTCCTTTACCGTTAGGTGAGGTCACAAGAACGGGTCTCTTAGGGAATTTGTCCCCTCGGACCACCCGACGTCGGGTACCCTATCGTTCTCTCAACCGGACTGAGTCACTGATCTGTTGCTGTTATGTGTCCCCGTACAATAGAAAAAGAGACATAAAAAGATTACGTATGTACAAAGGACTAAAAATTTTTTGTAAAATTATGTTCACTTTCAATGGTAATCAAAGAAAAGGATGTAAGTATTCATTAATATCGGGGGAATACTATTATACTGTTCCTACTATCAAGAATAGGGAGAAGGAGAAGAGAACAAATTCAGGAAAAAATTGTCGATGATAAAGTAAAGAGAAATGTATTACGAAGAAAAGTTTTTGGTAAACTATACCGAATGTCGTTTTCTATACTTATTGTTAGATCGTTCCAAAATTTCTCACTATACATTTATCCGATAGATAATTTCATTTGTAACTACGGTAGTAGCTTGAAGTTTAAAACGAAGTCCGAGAAACCTTCGACTTACCGTTCGTTCATGTGGTTCATTAATGAATTCATAGTAACAAGTGACCCGAAGGGGTCACCAAGTCACCACTTCTTGGACGGACGGTTACGTTCTCTGTGTCCTCTACGTCCAAGGTAGGGACGTAGTCCTTCTAGGGGACCTCTTTCCTTAGTGTTGGGTAGGGTTATAAGAACGGACCCTTTAGGGTACCTGTCTCCTCTGACCGTCCGATATCAGGTACGCCAACGTTTCTCAGTCTGTACTGTCGTTGACTCGTATGTGACAAATGATCTCATGGAACCCTTTCCGTTTCGAAAAGGACCATAATTCAAAAGTTTTTTTTTTTTTTTAGAGTAGATACTGAAATATATCCCCTGGGATTCACAAGAGTTCTCGTAAAAGTGATTTTAGTTTTCAACTAAAGTATACGGAAAAGAACATTGTTGAGAAAATTTTTCGACTCCTGTATTACATAACCATACCCAGTACCTTCCGATAAGTAAGAAATCTTCGATTTCATTGTATACGGAAGTCAGTAGATTGATTTAGGTTTCTATTTTATACGTTCACCCATCGGTCCCTCGTACAGAGAATCTATTGACAAGGATTTATATTAAAGGGAATCTGTTCGATAACTATCTACCTTTGGTTTGTAGGTAGTTAATTTCTAATATCAGTGTCTGGACCTGGGCAATTGACAATAACTCGTTCGTACCCTTCGAAATAATTCATAGTGAACGGAGAAAAATTTTTATTGAAAGTTTTCTTTTCATATTTTATTTCGTGACTAAGTAGTGTCCGAAGTTGACTCTCGATGAAAAAGAAAAGTTAAACAGACATTCAGATTTTCTTTACGATAAAACTCAAGATTCAGGTCTAAACCGTCTGGTTCCCACTGCGTCCGGTCCCCTAGGACACCAAATGACCATCGTAAAAAGATATAGAAAAGATTACGGATATCACATCTCTATATAACGTCCCTAAATCGATACCCAGTCAGGGTTCTTTTCTGACTTTAACTTCTGGGTAAATAGGTAACTGATAAAGACGACGATGGTCGTTTTATGCCCTTCTGTTGATTATAGGTTGTTGTGACTTGAATTCCATCTTTTAGTCGATCTCGATATTTCTCGGACATCATTATTATTGGTAAGGAAGGTAAACGTAGTGGGAAAATACGTACCAGAGTAGATTAGGAGTGTTGTTGTGATAGTCTACCAATTTACATTTCTTTTAACTGTTATGACTGTGACTTCAAATGTCGTTGAACACGTTTGTCTAGGTTTAGTGTGTCGACCAGTTGTCGTGTGAACCCTAACCTTGAGTCATTCAGAACTGACTTTTAGGTCCGAGGAACGTCATCGGTACTGAACCATTCTCTTAGTTCCACGTTCTGATGAAGGGGAAGAAAAGGTTCCTGTTTCGAAACACCAGAAACAAGGCAGACAGTGCATTAACCCTCCTAGTCCTGTCTTCAGAGAGATATCTAGAAAGGATGTGGAAGGGAGAGACTGTCTTACTATTTCAAAGGTATCTTAGTGTAGTAGAGACTCTCTACTTTCGGTGGAGGTCTCTCCCTCAAAGGTGACCCTTCTAAAAAGTCCCAATCACCTTAACCTTAATTATTTTAGTCTTTACTCTCGTCTGTGGGTAAATTTTCTACTGTCCGTTAGTGTAGGACTCACTATGCACTTTCTCTACGAGAAGAAAGTCTTTACTTTAAGTATTAAAATTACGTAAGTGATCGTCTAAGTTTTTCTGACAAAAGTATGTCTTCAATACAAAAGGAAAACTCGAACAAAGAGGATGTAAACCTCGAGTCACAACACTCTATTTTAATTAAAGAAGCTTATGCCTTAAATCGAATTTCGAATAAATTATTTTTTCCCATCAGATTTTTATTATCCCGAAACGTCTACACTCAACTGGTGTAAAAGTTGGAGAGATCAGATTTCGGTGAGAGCTGTCCGACTTCCTCGGTCCGCCTACCGACGGGAACGATTTCGCTGCACCCTTCCGGGGTCCCGAGTCACGTGTTACATTCGTTCTGTAAGAAAAGGTGTTCACAGTCCTAGTGAACGGAAGTTTATGGTCTCGTCACGTCGATCCCCCGACACCCTCGAACTCCGGGTCTTCATTTAATTCATCGAACGGAGTACAATTTGGTCGCAACTGGAGGTAAATAGGTTTACGCACCCAGTATGATAAGACACGAGGGAGAGGGTTTTAAGTGAAACAAAAGAAAGAAAGTAAGTTTGACTGATTATCCGTGGGATTAAGCTATGTCTGGTCTAAAGTTGTCATAGATTTGGAGAGGACCCATTTGTTCACAGACAAAATTCAGTCAGTAGTATTTATACTGAGAAATTCCATTATAACAAGACTTTTTTTCTTACGGGACGATAATCTTGTTATGTCCAAAGGTCTCTTTAATCTCGTTGATGAGTTGATGGTAGTCCATATACCGTAGAAGTCAATATTTTTTCTTTTCTCTGACATAGTGACTTCATTCTCAGTCCGTAGTTTGTCATGTCAATCACACCCAAATAGGTCTTCGCAGGTACGAACTACTCCTACTGTACTGACCACCCGTCACTTTGTGAGTCTGTGTTGTCCTCCCTCTTAAGAGACGACCTTCTCGTGTGAAGAGACAGAAGTAGAGTATCGGACTCCGATTATAGTCCTCCTGAGTATTTTCTTTTTCGTAGAAAGAGTCGCTACTAAATGTAGAAGGTCTCGTCCTCTTGGTCACGACTCTAGTTACTTTGTTGAACGGACTTGTTGGTATTGTCTGTAGATTAAATCACGATTGGCACAACCAATCACTGTCGGTCTTCGGACAATAAACAGTTTAAATTCCCACTCGTAGTAAAATTAATTATGGAAGAAAGAAGAGATCCCGGACGATTTTCAGGAAATCCTAATCTATCATTTTAGTTCCTCTACTCCCCTCCCCAGTCAAGGATGTATCGTTTCGTAGTGTCAATCACAAGTTCCTTCTACTAGTCACAATAATAGACTGTCGAGGTGGTTCTTCCCTTTGGACACCGTAGTGTTTAAGGGGTCATATCTCCTTCAACTGATTGAAGGATCTGAAATGGTGAAAAGAGGGAGTCTATTCGTTATCTTATCAGTCCCAGAATCTAAAGTTTCTACAGTGTTTCATGTTGGTAGGGGAGTTCTGTCGTCAGGATAGTCTACGTCAGTAAGTAAGTTCTTTATGAAAATTACGTGGTATGGTCTGAGATAGGACCGTACGACTTGTTCTATCTGGTCTTGGGGTAGAGTACTTCCATTGTCAAATCACCCACTCTGATACATGTTCATTTGAGTACTTATTAATGTCTAAAAACTCTGATAAATATTTCCTTTGGTTATCAACGATCCTGTCTCTTGTCGTGTCCCGTCTCCCTTTAGGTTGGTTGGTTTTTATCCCTCCAGTCCGTTCAGGAGAGACCTTTCTACTGTCAGTTCGACTGAGGACTTTTTCTTCTTTAAAAGATACGTTCCTCTACTTCTTTGTGATAAGATCAGTCTCCTTTGTCTGTCATTTTTCTGAGACATTCCCATTTATAGACCTGACTTCACTCCTCTCCTTTTTTCTATTTCAGTTTCTGTGTCCGTCTCCAGTCTATTACGTAAAGACAACTGGTACTATTCCTCAAAACTAAAATGGAATTTTCATTATCCTTCTACGAGTCGTCTCCCCACTATCCTACGCTAAATGACACTTGTCCCATGAGATAGTATATGGTGGAGGATACCGTATCCTTACAGGGACCTATTTTACCGTTCGAGTCAAGGTCAACGAAATCTTAGAAGTCTGAGGAGTATCGGGTATACTGGTGGTAAAAAAGATTTTTCTTTCTTATACACGGATTATTGAGTAGGACATTATTGACATCTGTGTCATCATCATCGTCGCCGTCGCCGTCCATTATCGAGAATTCACAAAAGATATACTTTTCGTGGTAAATTTCGATAAAATGTACAGAATCAAACAGATTAGGAGTGTCGTTAGGTTACTTCATCCAAACTAGAAATAGAAATAAAATATCTACTCCTTTGAATTTATTGAACACTTTGTTCATTTGTGAAAGATAAAGTTACCAAAGACAAGAATAGAAATAATTAAGGAAGGAGGATGAAAGAAATCTAAATTAGACTAAAAAAAGAGATCTAAGGACTCTAATGTTTTGTCGAACAGTTACAAAGGTGAAAGGATGGTATACGTAATTAAAAGGAGGTTCGTGATAATATCTACGTAGATGTCCAGAACCATCCAAAAACGACGTCAACATTAAGTCGAGTTTTACAAAGATTATAATTAAATTTAAAGAAGAAAATAGGTTCTACATAGTTCTTCACAAGATGGTCCTCTAGTTTTACCGTCTCATCCTCCTATGACTCGATTGGTTGAGAGTACTTACATAGTTTTGATGACGATATATAAGAGATATATATCTCTCTTCGAACGATTTTAACGGGACCCCTAATCGTCTTGTACAGATGTTTGTTCCGACATTTCTAAGTGCAAGTCAGATCCTCATTCCCTCCTCTCCGTTAGACAACCGAGGGTGCGGGGACCGTCCCTCGTGTCTTCTCCTCCCCTTATAGTGTCTAATCTCCTAGGGGGACCCCTCCCTCCCTAAATTCACTGTATAATCCATAGGGTCAGGACCCCAGGTGTAGACCTTCTACTTAGGAGAATCTCCCGACCTTTTGGACACCCGAATGACTTCCCGATGTTCATTGGTTCTGAGACGAGAACTTCTCTTACGTGTGTGTGAACGAAGGAGGGTCATTGTGAGACCGAACACACGACCCTGGTGGGGGCACGTGAGGGGTCCGGTGCGACTCGATAACGAGGTCCGGGACACGAGACTACGACAAGAGGTGATTCCCTCTCTGCTTATAACGGGTATTCTCACGTGTGTACTCCTCCTTTGTCTCGGTCGAACCTGGGACCGGGACGAAGACTGATCTCACCTCCGACGGTAAAGGTCGAAAGTGTGGGACGTGTGTGAGGTTTCCCGTCTCCGGTGGTAGCGTCCTCGTGCGTACGGATGTGTGTGAACCCTCGGCCGTCCCGGTCCTGACACCATATCGTGGTTGGGGAGGTCGGGGTTCGGGCGGAGATTCGTTCCGTGTGTGGGACCCCCCTTCACTTTGATCGTGTCTCCACATCAGGGTTCGGGGGTCCAGGATCGTCTCTGGGTACCCTCTAGGTCGAGGGGTTCCCGAGGATCAGGTCGAGGCATCACGATTCGGGACCGGGAGTTGTCCCAAACAACAACGACAACAAGTCACCGATTCAGCACAGGGTGAGAAACGTTGGGGTGCCTGTTCTTGTGTGGTCCGAAAGGACAGGAAGTGATAGAGGGTCTCAAACGAGTTCAAGTACAGAAACTCAGTCACTACGACAGATTGGTAGAGTAGGAGACAACGGGGTAAGAGGAAAACAGAAGTCAGAAAGGGTCGTAGTTCCAGAAAAGGTCACTCAGTCGAGAAGTGTAGTGTGCCGGATTCATAACCTCGAAGTCGTTGTCAGGAAGGGTTACTTAGGTCACTTATAAGTCCTGACTAAAGGAAGTCTTACCTGCCCAAATTAGAGGAACGACAGGTTTCTTGGGAGTTCTCAGAAGAGGTTGTGGTGTCAAACTTTCGTAGTCCCATGACTACCGGTAATTCGTGTCCTCTTGGGGACCGAACGTGGACCGAGACCGAGATCGAGGAGGTCGAGATTGAGGTTGGGGTGGTTCTACGACCGACGCTCGTGTGGAGTCTCCTTCTACGTCTGGTGCGAGTGAAGTCTAGGACCGCGGGGTAGAGTCGGTGACCCGTGTGCGTCTGTGTGTCCCTACGAGGGTGTCTCCCGTGCTGACGTTCCGCCCCGTTCCGTTGACAAAGTGAATTAAAATATCTCTGTCTCTTTCATTCTGTTTTATTCTTCTGTCTCCTTATACTAAGTTTAATTTCTTGTTCTTTTTTTTGTGGACTCCTTCTTTTAGCTTGCTTTGTCTCTATTTATTGGATGGACTATTTTTAAGTTTCGTTATCATTATTCTTACGATTAACTTGTCTCTTTTCTTATCAAGTTGTGTCACTATTAAGATTATTTCTTGATAATTTTTTATCTATTGACCGGTCTTGACTTCTTATATCATTAATTCTTCTTTTATGTGATCTCCTTTAATTTTCTCCTATCCACTATGTCTTTGTCAGACCTTCTATCTTATTACCTTTAACGGGTTAGTCTCGTTTTTCTTTTTGTTAAAAGAATTTTACTCTTATCGTATTCCCTGGAGACTCTATTATAGTTCGTATTGTTGTATGTGTAATAACCTCAGGGACTTCTTCTCTCTTATCCCAACTTTTACATAAACTACTTTAATACCGACTTTTAAAGGGTTTGTATTCTTTCCTGTGTAGTTCCATATCCTTAATGTCTCGGGGTTTGTTCTGCTTGGGTTTCTCTGGGTGTGTTTCGTTATAGTATTAATTTTGCTGTTTTCAATGTCTCTTTTAAGATTTCCGTTGTTCTCTTTTTTTCTCATTGTATGTTCCCTTGGGGTTTTCCAAAAGTCGTCTATAAAGTCCTCTTTGACACACCCGTTCTACCCTCACCGTACTACATAAATTTCGCGTCTTTCCTTTTCGGATATTGGATCCTGTGTGATGGATCGTTCCGATAGTAAGTCTCGACTTCCTCGTTAGTTCTCGAAGAGTTTGTTCGTCTTAAATTTCATGAAGTAGTTATGATTTGGGTGGAATTTTCTTCGCAATCTTCAAGCAGAAATTCACTTTTTCTTTTCCGGTGCTCTTCTTTAATCCTTAATATCCTTACCTTATTAGGGTGACCATTTCCGTTTATATATCACTTCCGATATGTAGTTGGTGAATTTATTCAATCATACTTCTGATTTTCTGTTTTTATTATTTTAGTTGATACTGATGTCGTTTGTTAATTCCCTATCTGTTTTTTCCACATTTTATACTGTAGTTTTTGTGTTTTGTGCCACCCCTCGTTTTTTACATCGAAATCTTAGGTGAACTTGAATTCACTGACTGCCGACTGACTGTTATATACGGAGAATCGACCTCACGAATCAGGTCAATGTAAATTATATTAATGACTATATGATCCAAATCCAATAGAAAACTATAAAACGGGAAGACAAAAAACAGGAAATAAGACGGAAAAGACGGAAGAAAACCTGATTAGTTCATACGAAAACAGTGATAAAAACAAGAAATCAGTGAATGAGTATAAATCGAGGAGATAACCGAAACATATAATAAGTAAACCATCGACTGTATCTTTGACGTTATAGAGAAAAAAAGGAAGTAGTGTCGAGTACTGACACTGTCCCGTTTCGTGTCGTGCCAAGGGATAGAGATCGCGTGAAGTCATGATCACAAATACAGAAGGTTTTATAGTACATCACAAAAGTAGTTGTATATCGTTAATTCACATACTGAAAAAAGACTCAAAGCAAAAAGGTCAATTAAGGTAATTAGTATCTAAGGGTATTCAACAATTCTTTTAGGAAAGACGGAAGAAGTACGTTGTATAATATGTGTAAACGAAGTAGTTCAGCAGGACGAATGTCATGTCCACAAGGTAATAAAAGACTGTGTTTATGGTACAAAGGTAGTACTAAATGACGTTTTTCCTTTGGTAGATTACAGACTTCATTTCCGTTATTCCTCAGTCTGGAAGCATAGTCATTGAGGGACAGGACATCTATGTAGTCGAAAGACTTGTAGTAGAATTATTAAGAAGTTACTAATATGTGACTTGAGTGTGAAAATGACACAGGAATGATTACGTGGTTTGAATCTTGTTGGGGAAAGGGCGAAGAACGGGAAACACGATGAGGACGGAATATAAAATGAAGGTGTACAATATTTTGGGTCTCTGTAAGAATGGCAGCAGTGACATCAGTTACAAGAAGTACAAATGAACAAGACCACCCGAAGTAAGGAAGGATATTAAAACACGAAGTAGTACTTAGTAAAAGGAAGAACACAAAGAAGAGTACATATATGTTTAAGAGAGTCAAACAAAAAGAAAACCTTTCAGAAACAAAGTAATAATCAGAGGTCATATCTTTTTTTCCTTTTGACGTAACTATAACGTTGTCTGACATACGTTAACACTTACGATTCGACTTCCTATTTATAAAATGACTTACCTATTACTTCTCGGGATTTCTTCCGACTCGTGACTTCTTGACTACGAAAGTTTAGCACCACGACCTCTTCTGAGAACTCCTAGGGAACCTGTCGTTCCGCTAATTTATTCAGTTAGGATTCCCTTTAGTTTGGACTTATAAGTAACCTCCCTGACTACGACTTCGACTTCGAAGGCATAAAACCGGTGGACTACGCTTCTCGGTTAAGTGACCTTTTCTGGGACACGACCCTTTCTGACTTCCGTTTTTCCTCTTCTCCCACCGTCTCCTACTCTGTCAATCTATCGTAGTGACTGAGTTACCTACACTTACACTCGTTTGAGACCCTCTATCACTTCCTGTCCCTTCGGACCGCACGACGGTAGGTATTCCAGTGTTTCTCAGTCGGTACTGAATCGCTGACTTGTTGTTTACTTCTCTGTCTGTGATTTAATCCGGTACGCTTGATTTTACCTGACCTTACCCACTTAAATTGAGTCTACTGGTAATATAGATGATGACACCCGTCCTTAGGGAATCTTCTTTACCTCATCGGTAGTACCAGTTGTTTTCTTAGGTTTTACGTGATGAACCTATGTTAGAGTTTTTACTGTCTACTAGAGACAAGCAAAGGTTCCGTTTGGTAAGTCATAGTGTCATTAGGCTCAGATACAGGGTTGGTCATTGCGACTTCTTCGACTTCAACTTGTCAAGAGACTTCTGAATGTTCTGGAAAATCTTGATTGTGGGTTTTTTCTACAGGAAAAGTAATATCCCTTGACCTTACGTTTTCGTCCTTCAGTTCTTTGTGGACCTCATTGTCCGTTTAAACCGGAACCTTATACCTTACTTCGTCCCGTTTCCGATTATCTCAAAACGGTTCTCTTGCATAACCAGTATCGTTTGTGGGAGAAGGTTGTTGTGTTCTCTTCTGAGATGTGTACCTGTAGTGGTCTACCATTACAGACTTTAGTCTAACTAATATAAGAAACGTCGGTTTCTACCTCTTCGAGATATGTCAGTCGTTTTTGTTCTGGCCCTCGACTGACACCGAGTCTAGTACTTGAGAAATAACGGTTTAAGTCTGAATTTAACTTCTTTCACCCCTTTTGGTGATGTGGTAAGTCCATACTGGATTTAGTTTAGGGAATACTAATATGTCACCTTCACTCTTTATCTAAATTCCCTGTTCTAGACTATCTACCTCATGGACTCCTTGATACCTTGTCCCCAGTTCTGGTAGGAGTACCTTTTCTTTACGTTTTTCCGTTTTACCGACAGACCCCTCCGGAATGTTTATCGACACTTATCTTTTCTTCGCTTTTCGTTTCCCCTTTTCCTTTCTATATTCGTAGACTTCCGACTCAAGGTTTCTTATCTTCCTCTCTATTCTTTCGGAAGGAGTCGTTAGTTACGTTTCTTTATCTCCTTTTGTTATCTTACCCTTTCTGATCTCTAGAGAAGTTCTTTTAATCTCTATGGTTCTCTTGTAAAGTACGTTTCTACCCGAGTTATTTCCTGTCTTTACCATACCCGGATTGTCTTCGTCTTCTATAATTCTTCTCCACTGTTCTTATGTGTCCTCTTGATACGTTTTTTCTAGAAGTACTGGTTCTATTAGTACTACCACACTAGTGAGTGAATCTCGGTCTGTAGGACCTTACACTTCAGTTCACCCGGAATCTTTCGTAGTGATGCTTGTTTCGATCATCTCCACTACCTTAAGGTCCACTCGATAAAGTTTAGGACTTTTTACTACGACATTTTCACGACGTGAGTTATACGGTCGTTTAAACCTTTTGAGTCGTCACCGGTGTCCTTACCTTTTCCAGGCAAAAGTAAGGTTAGGGTTTCTTTCCGTTACGGTTTCTTACGAGTTTGATGGTGTGTTAACGTGAGTAGAGTGTACGTTCTTTTCAGTACGAGTTTTAAGAGGTTCGGTCCGAAGTCGTTATACACTTGGTACCTGAAGGTCTACAAGTTCGACCAAAATCTTTTCCGTCTCCTTGGTCTCTAGTTTAACGGTTGTAGGCGACCTAGTACCTTTTTCGTTCTCTCAAAGTCTTTTTGTAGATAAAAACGAAATAACTGATACGGTTTTAGAAACTGACACACCTAGTGTTATTTGACACCTTTTAAAACTTTCTCTACCCTTATGATCTGGTGGACTGGACGGAGAACTCTTTGGATATACGTCCAGTCCTTCGTTGTCAATCTTGAGTTGTACCTTGTTGTCTGACCAAGGTTTATCCTTTTCCTCATGCAGTTCCGACATATAACAGTGGGACGAATAAATTGAATATTCGTCTCATGTAGTACTCTTTGCGACCCGATCTTCTTCGTGTTCGACCTTAGTTCTAACGACCCTCTTTATAGTTATTGGAGTCTATACGTCTACTGTGGTGGGAATACCGTCTTTCATTTCTCCTTGATTTTTCGGAGAACTACTTTCACTTTCTCCTCTCACTTTTTCAACCGAATTTCGAGTTGTAAGTCTTTTACTTATAGTACCTTAGACCAGGGTAGTGAAGTATCCTTTATCTACCCTTTGTCACCTTTGTCACAGTCTGAAATAAAACCCCCCGAGGTTTTAGTGACGTCTACCACTGACGTCGGTACGTTAATTTTCTACGAATGAAGAACCTTCTTTTCAATACTGGTTGGATCTATAGTATAATTTTTCGTCTCTGTAATGAAACGGTTGTTTCCAGGCACATCAGTTCCGATACCAAAAAGGTCACCAGTACATACCTACACTCTCAACCTGACACTTCTTTCGTTTCGCGGTTTCTTAACTACGAAAACTTGACACCACAACCTCTTCTGAGAACTCTCAGGGAACCTGACGTTCCTCTAGGTTGGTCAGGTAAGACTTCCTCTAGCCGGGACCCTAAAAAACCTCCTTTACTACGACTTCGACTTTGAGGTCATGAAACCGGTGGAGTACACTTCTCAACTGAGTAACCTTTTCTGAGACTACGACGTTCCCTAACCCCCTTCCTCCTCTTCCCCTGCTGTCTCCTACTCTACCGACCTACCGTAATGACTAAACTACCTGTACTCAAACTCACTTGAGGTCCTCAACCACTACCTGCCCTCCGGACCGTACGACGTTAAGTACCCAGCGTTTCTCGACCTGTGCTGACTCACTGACTTGACTTGACTAAGAGACGAATCAACGAGTCAGTACAGATTGAAAAACGTTGGAGGTACCTGACAACGGACGTCCGAGAAGATAGGTACCCCTAAGAGGTCCGTTATTATGACCTCACCCAACGGTAGGGAAGAGGTCTCCTAGAAGGGTTGGGTCCCTATCTTGGGTATAGAGGACGTAACGTCCGTCTAAGAAATGGTAGACTCGGTATTACCTTTGGGTTCTTATGACCTCACCCATTGGAGAGGGAAGAGGTCACCAGAAGGGTCGGGTCCTTAGTTTGTCCCAAGAGGACGTAACTTCCGTCTAAGAAATGGTAGACTCGATTGTCCCTTCGGGTTTAAGCCCGTATGTTACTCGAAATACCATTCAATGACCGGGTAAATCACCTTTCCCTTTGATCTTCATCCCTCTGGCTAACCTTCCAATAGTTTTCGATATCATTCCTACGTTTGAAAACTTCCCCAGTGGTGTCTTGATCTTTCTTCACTCGTTTAGTTTGTCTACTACTATTCCTTCTTATTCATACTAAATTCTTGATAAACCTATACCTGTTCTCTTTTACCGGTCGCTTTGTGCTAAGAGTCTGTAGTTTCGGTCATTGATTATTGACGACCATAATTGTGTTCACCCTTCAATTTTCCTTTTGAGTATAACCGTTCCCTCTACTTTATGACATATAGTCCAAAATCTTCGAACCCTTAAATCCACCTTTAAGGGTCTTCTATAGACCTTCAAAGTGTCTTTAATCTCTGTTTTTATATCCAGACTTTCTGTAAATGATCTCTATAATTGACTTTTATGTTCATCTTACCTTATATTCTTACCTTCGTCCCCCATGAAGGGACCACTAAGTCATCGATTCTGAGACGTGAGGATTATGTCCCCCGGACTCAAGTTAGGGACCAGTCCCCTTATCTAAAGTGTACAACGTTGCTTCTAGTTTCTAGGGCGTACGACGTTGATTCTGGGGTACGTCGGTTTATTTATTTATTTGTAAACAAATTAATGAAATAAGATATTGACATTAACAGTTTAGTAATACATGATGTGAACTTTGCTTGTATTAAACATACAGTTGTGATAAAGTTAATTTTTTTATGAAAAAACCTTTTTTCTTACCCTCCTATACTTCTTCTTAGATCTGTTCCATATGGGGAGAGAAGAGTAAGGTGGTTAAGGAGGAGGAGAGGTTGGGTGGTTAAGAAGAAGGTATCTGAAACGAGGTATATGATCCGAGTCGGACACTAGTCGACTACTTTAGTAGTAGCTAAAATACGTTCTATGATTTATCTACTGACCAGGAACCTTTTGAAAGATCCAAATCAAACATTGACCGTACACGAAGAAACCTCTAAACTAGTACTTTACTATTTTTAGACTATTACTTAGTACACGTACACTCGTTGACGAAAAAAAATATTCGGAATTAATTTACAAATAGTTACGATTGTTAATTAAGAAAAAAGAAAAAAGAATTATAACGATAACTAACGTCTGACCCTTACAGTACCCAAGGTATTATCGAACGTCTCATATGTAACTGTGTAGTTTGATTTCGTCAATATTGAAGTCAATGAATCCATTGGTAGACCCTTTACAGTCTTTCTAGAAGTCTACAAAATTCATATCAAACCAAGGGTGAACATAAAAGGATCGTTTGTAGATCTAGGAAGTATAAAAAATGTAATCGTTCAGTCTCACAGAGGTGTATAGTAAAAGTAAGAATACCACAAGTTTCCCGGTCAAGATTCCGTAAGAGAAGTTTGACGACTCTCTGACCGAATAAAAGTTAGGTTCTTACGTGTTACTATCCTCGATGTACCTTGATGGAATAGATTGTAAGAATTATATATGGTGTTGATAAATCGATTCCAAACAACTGAACAAGGTGACTGTTCAGTTGTGTTCAGTTTCGGGTTCAGTGGTTTTGTCATGGTCCGTAAACTAATATTCGTCCTGAGTTGTGAGGATCCACATTACACACTGGTCTGGTGAGATGGTATAAACTATGTAAGTACTAATTGGAGGAAACGTCGACGGTCAGACCTTCTCCGGTCGTCCTCGGACACTTCCCAGAATTCACTTGAGAGCCGGTGTGAGGGGTGTTCAGACGAGAATAAATCTATCGACACGTCTACCTGTATAGTGTTTGACACGAGGACTATACTTTTACACGGTTTTCCTCGTTCGTTTAGATTGAAGTCAAATCTTAGTTTCCATCCTGACGTCTATACTAGGTCCCGTCACGTTACGACTCGTCCGGTTCACCTCTCTGTAAATTACTAAGTAGATTGGTCCTCCAAAAGTCCTTCCTAGGTTTTCGTGACCGGAGGCTGTGAGAAGTAAAAACGGTGGTCGTGACGTCCGTGACTCTGTTTTTCGTACCTCGTCCATCACCCGATCCTTCTGTCTTCCTATTAACATGACAACTAACCCATGGTGGATTAAGATAAGGGGACTCCGATCTCTTTAACAAAGGAACTTGATGTATTTGAGTAGATAAATTTAATATAGACTCTATTCTGTGACCGTAAGAAAACCTCAGTTCATGTCAAGGAAAGTTGTTTAGAAGTACAGTCCTGAAAAGATTTCAAGTACAAACCCTTGCGTACATTCTTAATTTCTAAAATTTTAAATTTTTTTTATTTTTTATTTATTTATTTATTTATTTTTATTATTTCAAGATACGGTCTCGAAGTCACGATTTTAACCCTTTTCCAGGACAATATTTCTACGAGGAATTATTTAATGGAGAATTATTTTCAATAAAAGGGGAAAAACTCGTTGAATGGTACTCACCTTTATGATTCTTTTCTGGACGCTAGGGGAGGGGTTGGTATTATAAGTTGTCGGAGAAGATTCGGTGGGGTTTATTTATATGTTAGGATTCATTTGTTGACCCAACCAATATGTTTATGATATCCTTCAAGGGGACAAGGGGAGGGACTGTCGGTGGGGTTCGTACAGGATGTACCTTTAAGATCTTGGTAACACATGAGAAAGAAAAAGAAGAGAAAAGTAGAGACATAAAGAATTTTGAGGGAGTAAGGTTTATTTTTTGACATTGATCAAAGGAAGTTTTAGACCCTTGTTGTTATATGAATAGTCCTACCCAGTGATACTAACCTGATTGGGAGTCAGAAAGTTTCCACTCCGATATCAAGGACATCATTGTATCGTATCAGACCTATACGAAGTCTACAACAGAGGGTGGCCATCGGAACGGTCCTTTGTCAGTGGGTCGTCTTTCTACCCATGGTTCGTTCTTTCCTGTATCAAGGAGACTCAGGGATATCGCAAAATAAACACAATAATTATATAGTGAAATGTATAATATCTGTCGAAGGGACCACCGAGTCACCATTTTTTTTTTTTTTTTTGAGAGACACTGTGTCCTCTGGGTTCAAGTTAAGGATCCAGTCCTTCTAGGTAACCTCTTCTTTTACCGTTGGGTGAGGTCCTAAGAACGGACCTTTTAAGGTACCTATCTCCTCGGACCACCTGATGTCGGGTACCCCCAGTGTTTTCTCAGTCTGTGTTGAATCACTGATTTGTTGTTGTTGTACGTAATATCGTCTCGATTAATAATGATACAGTACAGAGGGAGCTAATATTAGATAGACTCCCGTTTTTAGGTATTGTATAAATAGTAATGCACTAATGGAGAAGTGTGTTTGGAATCGTGTGTCTTCAATATTCATATACACACAACTTACTTATTTATAGTATTTGATTCTGATAGAGAACATTCTTCCTTTGAGATGTGGTTTAAACTGTTAGTACGGTTGACTGACAGAAATGTTTTCTCCTAGCCACCTTATCTCTAGACTAAATCGACTTTTCCTTCTACTCTATTACACTACAGTTTTTTTTTTTCTTTTACCTCTTTTGTTTAGATCAAAAAAAAGGCTTTATGGTCGAAATACTTGATTACTTTGAGTATTTACATCCGTGTGTGACATACAAATTTTAGTGGGTAGTTCTCCAAAGGACCACCGAGTCACCAGTTCTCAGGCGGACGGTTACGTCCTCTGTACCCAAGCTAGGAACTAGGTCCTCCTAGAGTGTACGGTGCCTCGTTGACTCGACCACACGGTGTCGACGACTTGGACACGAGGTTTCGGACCCTTGGTGTTGGTGACTCGGGTGCGTGCCGGTGAGGATTTCGGGGGTGTGTGATCTTGAGTACGAGTCGCTGTTCTCTTCGGTGGTGTTACTCTTCGGGTTCGTGGTGTTCCTCTCTCACCGGGGTCGAGTGGCGTTGTCTCTTTTCGGGTTGTCGTTCTGGGTCATGCCGGTTTTTATTTACTTTAATAAAAAAAAATTTCATGGGTAGTACTTACACTAGTAAGACTTTCAAGACCGGAAGGTGCCGAACTCGCACCTCTCCACCTGTTCCGACGAGAGACTCAGTCGTACACCACTCGGTAGGTGTCGTCAGACAGCAGAACCGAAGTCCACAGTCACCCAGGTACCTCGTGCCACGTCCGTGTGACCCTTCTTTACTCTCGAGTCATCTCAGGAGTCCGATTCGTCTAGAGGACTCACTCTGTAGGGACGAGGATGGACCGAAGAAAGAGGTCGGAGGTCGTGACTTCGGTCACTGACAGGTAAGTGGTCTGGTTGTCACTAGAGTACTGTTTTTTCTTTGTTCCATGGAGGGTGGACAGTACCCTCGGTGTTCAAGAGTCAGTGGAGTAAATCCACTTACGTCTCGTCCTTGTCTCTAGGTCTATATTTCTTGTCTGAAACCTGTGTCGTCCCACCCCGTCCCCCACCCTCCATCCTTTCCCACCCTAAACTCTCTCATCGTCCCTCTGTATATGAAATGGTATACATTTGATTTATCGGTCACCCTTAGACAACATGTTGTGATCCTTGAGTCACATCACGAGACCCTGCTGACTCTTAGCCCTACCCTACCCCATCCCCCAACGCCCTCCAGGTTCTCCCTCCCCTGCATACATATGAATACCGCCTAAGTGTAACATACCGTCTTTGGGTGCAGGTCCCTCGTCGCCGACGCGTCAATGTCCTCCCGGCTCTCCTCGATGAGGTGCAGGTTCCAGTCCTCCCCTTCAGTACTCCTCTATGGGGAACAGGTTCCATTCCTCGTCACCGATGCGAAACGACCTCGTGGGCACTTCTCTATAGGGTATAGGTTCCTTTCTCTTTGGGTTCATTCTTCCATTCACGAAGCTCTCCCGTAGTCTCCCGTCTGTGTGACTTTGGTATTAGTGTCTTTCGATCGGTTAGACTAGGGTGCCTGGTGTCGGAACAGATTGAGTTACTTGGATTCGGTGTGGCACGCCCCGGTGGATTCTGCCCGCCCAGTACCACCTCTCCAGATTTACACCAGGTGACCTCTTCCTTTACCGTTTGGTGAAGTCATAAGAACGGAACTCTTGGGGTACTTGTCATACTTTTCCGTTTTACTATCCTATGACTTGCCCTTTGAGGGGCCCAGCTATCCACGGGTTATACGATGACCTCTAGTCACCTCTTTATTGAGGTCTTTCTTGTTTCCCTACCTCGGTTTCGTTTTTGTTATGGGTCGACACCTACACTGACCACTATCTTCGTTCCACGCTACGACATTTCTCGTTATAACGTATCCTTGGACCTTACAGTCCAGGTACTTACTTCCGTTTAACCTTCACCATTTTTTCCTCTCCCGTTCTCACTTGCAGTTGTAAGATCCTTAGTCGCTTGATTTTACCTGACCTTACCCACTTAAATTGAGTCTACTTTTAATATAGATGATAACACCCGTTCTTAGGGAAACTTCTTTACCTCATCGGTAGTACCAGTTGTTTTCTCAGGTTTTACGTCATGAACCTACGTTAGAGTTTTTGTTGTCTTACTAGAGACAAGTAAACTATGTCATAAGTAAAGTGACTATTAGACTTCATTCGTACAAGATTTAGTAGACCCATTGGTGTGTATTTCACCTTTAGGTCGACTTTGTCGTAAGGTCAACCTTAAGGTCAACTCCGATAAAATTTAGGATTTTCTATTACGACACTTTCACGACGTGAGTTATACGGTCGTTTAAACCTTTTGAGTTGTCACTGGTGTCCTGCCCTTTTCCAGGCAAAAGTAAGGTTAGAGTTTCTTTCCGTTACGGTTTCTTACAAGTTTGATGTCGTGTTAACGTGAGTAGAGTGTGTGACCATTTCATTACGAGTTTTAAGAGGTTCGGTTCGAAGTCGTCTTACACTTGGTACTTGAAGGTCTACAAGTCCGACCTAAATCTTTTCCGTCTCCTTGGTCTCTAGTTTAACGATTGTAGGCGACCTAGTAGTTTTTTCGTTCTCTTAAGGTCTTTTTGTAGATAAAAACGAAATAACTGATACGGTTTTAGAAACTGACACACCTAGTGTTATTTGACACCTTTTAAGATTTTCTCTACCCTTATGGTCTGGTGGACTGGACGGAGAACTCTTGGGATATACGTCCAGTCCTTCGTTGTCAATCTTGACTTGTACCTTGTTGTCTGACCAAGGTTTATCCTTTTCCTCATGCAGTTCCGACATATAACAGTGGGATGAATAAATTGAATATTCGTCTCACGTAGTACTCTTTACGACCCGACCTTTTTCGTGTTCGATCTTAGTTCTAACGACCCTCTTTATAGTTATTGGAGTCTATACGTCTACTGTGGTGGGACTACCGTCTTTCACTTCTTCTTGATTTCTCGGAGAACTACTTTCACTTTCTCCTCTCACTTTTTCAACCGAATTTCGAGTTGTAGGTCTTTTGATTCTAATACCGTAGACCAGGGTAGTGAAGTACCGTTTATCTACCCTTTGTCACAGTCTGATAAAACCCCCCGAGGTTTTAGTGACGTCTACCACTGACGTCGGTACGTTAATTTTCCGCGAAATGAGGAACCTTCTTTTCAATACTGGTTGCATCTATCGTATAAGTTTTCGTCTCTGTAATGAAACGGTTGTTTCCAGGTAGATCAGTTCCGATACCAAAAAGGTAACCGGTACATACCTGCACTCTCAACCTGACACTTCTTTCGACTCACGACTTCTTAACTACGAAAACTTGACACTACAACCTCTTCTGAGAACTCTCAGGGAACCTACCGTTCTTCTAGGTTGGTCAGGTAGGATTTCCTCTAGTCAGGACCCACAAGTAACCTTCCTGACTACGACTTCGACTTTGAGGTTATGAAACCGGTGGAGTACACTTCTCAACTCAGTGACCAGTTCTGGGACTACGACCCTCCCTAACCCCCGTCCTCCTCTTTCCCTGCTGTCTCCTACTCTACCGACCTACCGTAGTGACTGAACTACCTGCACTCAAACTCACTTGAGGTCCTCAACCACTACCTGTCCCTTCGGACCGCACGACACTAAGTACCCCAGAGTTTATCAGTCTGTGATGACTCGCTGATTTGACTTGACTTGACTATATTATAATATTTCGTTAATAGGAGGTTAATTTTTATTTATTAAAAATTTAGTGTTTTTTTATTTTTTAAAATTTAATGGACCTGTTTCCATTAGACTCTACAGTGGAATCAGGTTCTTTATCTTTTTAATAAACTTACAACTTACTGGACTTTAATTAGACAAAAACAAGTCCGACGATATTGTTTTATAGTGATGTCTGGTCACCGAATGTGTTATGTATGAATGGAATAGTGTGAAAACCTCTGACTTTTCAGGTTCTAGTTCCATAGCCCACTCTGGGGAGAAGGTCCTAACGTCTACCGACGGAAGAAGACCTAGGAGTGTACCCTCTGTCTAGTTAAGGGAATACAGAGAAGAATACTTCGTAATTAGGGTGAGTCCTCTAAAGGTGAGAGTACTGGATTGGCGTATGGTTTCGAGGTACAGGTTTACGGTAGTGTAAATGCTAGTCCCGAAGTTGTAGACTTTACCCAACCCTCCCCACCCCACGTTCCCTTTGTCTGTGTTTGTAAGTCAGGTATCGTCACACACTGAGTCAATTTCCTAAAAGGTAAGAATCAGTAGTTCTCTTCCGAAATCTTTCCAGAGAAGTGAAAGTGAAAAGTGAAAGTACGAAACCTCTTCCTTTACCGTTGGATGAGGTCATGAGAACGGACCTCTTAGGGTCCCTGTCTCCCCGGACCACCCGACGGTAGATACCCCAGTGTGTCTCAGTCTGTGCTGACTTCACTGAATCGTCGTCGTCGCCGTCGATGACGAGTTTTGACCAGGAAGTACTAGACTTTTAGTCAAGTGACCTTGTTCGGTTCTCATCTCTTATATTCGGAAGGAACCAAGGAAGGGTCCTCTAGACTGGTGTGAATTCTTATTAATTATTTGTTAATGTTTATTAATCTTTTACTTTATTGTGAGACTGAAACCGGAGAAAGAGGTGGGAGGTTATAAACTTAAAGTCACTGGTAAGTGTTTTGGTTACCTTAGTATCCATTAAATAGGAGGGACTTGTGTTACGAAATAGTGTGTGTTTACAGAGGAGAGGGTTTATTCTGTCCTTTGTATACTTAGAGTTATAAAAGTTAGAAAACGACCGGGTACATTTTCCTTGAAAAAGAACCCCTACCAGAACTAGGGACAGAGGACATGTTACAGTGTTTGAAGACAGGTATCAAGTAGTCCGTGAGATAGTCTAGCTCAGGGAATTTAGATAAAGAATGAAGGTGACATATTATCATTCCCTAAACTAAATCCAGTATGGACTTTCCAGATCACCAAAAGGGATGAAAGAAGTTAAATTCAGATTTAAACCGTTATTCCTTAAGTACTGGACTCGGTATCAGTAGAGGGCCAGAACTAAAACGACTGATATATCTCGAAGAGGTGGAGACCGACGTTTCTTATATTAGTTAGATTAAAGCCACAACTGGTAGACCACTAGAGGTACACATCTCAAAAAAGAACACAACAACCTTCTCCTAAAACGATACTGGTCACGTAAGAGAACCGTATTGAGATAATCGAAAACGGGTCTCACGGACTACTTGACATTTGTGTCCAAGTACTATGATATGTCCTCTGTTCCTAGTTCTTGTAGGGGTTCTTTTTCTTTACGTTTTTTCGTTTTACCGACAGACCCTCCGGAATGTTTATCGACACTTTTCTTTTCTTTACTTTTCGTTTCCTCTTTTCCTTTCTATATTCGTAGACTTCCGACTCAAGGTTTCTTATCGTTCCTCTCTATTCTTTCGGAAGGAGTCGTTAGTTACGTTTCTTTATCTCCTTTTGTTATCTTACCCTTTCTGATCTCTAGAGAAGTTCTTTTAATCTCTATGGTTCTCTTGTAAAGTACGTTTCTACCCGAGTTATTTCCTGTCTTTACCATATCTGGATTGTCTTCGTCTTCTATAATTCTTCTCCACCGTTCTTATGTGCCTTCTTGATATGTTTTTTCTAGAAATACTGGGTCTATTAGTGCTACCACACTAGTGAGTGGATCTCGATCTGTGGGACCTTACACTTCAGTTCACCCGGAATCTTTCGTAGTGATGCTTGTTTCGATCATCTCCACTACCTTAAGGTCCACTCGATAAAGTTTAGGACTTTCTACTACGACACTTTCACGACGTGAGTTATACGGTCGTTTAAACCTTTTGAGTCGTCACCGGTGTCCTTACCTTTTCCAGGCAAAAGTAAGGTTAGGGTTTCTTTCCGTTACGGTTTCTTACGAGTTTGATGACATGTTAACGTGAGTAGAGTGTGCGATCATTTCAGTACGAGTTTTAAGAGGTTCGGTCTGAAGTTCGTTAAGCACTTGGTACTAGAAGATCTACAAGTTCGACCAAAATCTTTTCCGTCTCCTTGGTCTCTAGTTTAACGGTTGTAGGCGACCTAGTAACTTTTTCGTTCTCTTAAGACCTTTTTGTAGATAAAGACGAAATAGCGGATCCGGTTTCGTAAACTGACACATTTAGTGGTGTTTAACACCTTTTAAGAAGTTCTCTACCCTTATGGTCTGATGGACTAGACGGAGAACTCTTTAGACATAATTCCAGTCCTTCGTTGTCAATCTTGACCTGTACCTTGTTGCCTGACCAAGGTTTATCCTTTTCCTCATACAGTTTCCACATATAACAGTGGGACGAATAAATTGACTATGTGTCTCATGTAGTACTCTTTGCGACCCGACTTACTTCGTGTTCGACCTTAGTTCTAACGACCCTCTTTATAGTTATTGGAGTCTATACGTCTACTGTGGTGGGAATACTGTCTTTCGTTTCTTCTTGATTTCTCGGAGAACTACTTTCACTTTCTCCTCTCACTTTTTTCAACCGAATTTCGAGTTGTAAGTCTTGTGATTCTAGTACCGTGGGTCAGGGTAGGGAAGTACCGTTTATGTATCCCTTTGTCAACGTCTGAAATAAAACCCCCCGAGGTTTTAGTGACGTCTACCACTGACGTCGTTACTCTAATTTTCTGCCAATGAGGAACTTTCTTTTCAATACTGGTTGGATCTGTCGTATAATTTTTCGTCTCTATAATGAAACGGTTGTTTCCAGGTAGATCAGTTCCAAAAAGGTCACCAGTACATACCTACACTCTCAACCTGATATTTCTTTCGACTCATGGTTTCTTAACTATGAAAATTTGACACCACAACCTCTTCTGAGAACTCTCAGAGAACCTGACGTTCCTCGAGGTTGGTCAGGTAGGATTTCCTTTAGTCAGGACTCACAAGTAACCTTCCTGACTACAACTTCGACTTTGAGGTTATGAAACCGGTGGACTACACTTCTCGGCTGAGTAGACTTTTCTGGGACTACGACCCTTTCTAACTCCCGTCTTCTTTTCCTCTGTTGTCTCCTAACCTACCGTAGTGGTTAAGTTACCTTTATCCAAACTCACCTAAGCTCCTCAACCACTACCTGTTCCTCCGGACCGTACGACGTCAAGTAACCAAGTGTCACTCGACCTGTACTGACTCCCTGACTTGACTTGCCTTGACAAGTTACTTAGAATTTAGATTAGGTCACTCGGGTTAAAGTGTAGTATTCGGTTTATATTATGTCCAGTTCTTCTTGTGGATGTATTTACTACCTCACTTTAGGAAATTCTAGTAACAATTGTTTATTCTTTATTAAAAGATTCTTTGAGATCTTTTCTTTACGTTTCATATACGTCGAACTCGTATAAAAGGAAATTGGGAAAGGGTCTTTATTTAATTGACTTTTTCATTGAGAGTTCACAGTAGATCTCAGTCTCTTTTGCTTTACGGTGGAGAATCTTATTGGTACTCACCGTTTTAGTGACCTCCCTAAACTCCTCGGTTTGTTCAAATAAAGCGTAGTAAATTACGGTCGTTTGATTTGTACTTGTGATTTCACACTTTCTTTTAAGAATTCGACTAAAGTTTAGTATCCGTATACAAACCGACCTTTTTGTGTAACTCCTTGTTTGTGAAGTTTCCTTTTAGGAAATCTTTACCTTAGTGACCGTGATCTGGGTGTCAGACAATTTAACAAACTGGTTTTTCTGACGAAGTTCTTAGGCGTCGAGAAATGAGGATATTGGTTTCGTCCTTATAAACCTTCGTCAGGACTTTGGTATTGAACTGAACGCTGTGTTAGGGAAAAGGTATTGAGACCGGTTTGTCAGATTGAGAGATTCCTTGATTCTTCGTTCGTCGGAGAACAAGGACTACATAGGTTCATCTTTCCTTAAGGGTCTCCATTAACACTATGTTTATCTTACATTTTGATGAGGTGTCTCCGTTGAGATCGAAACTATTAGTAACATAATGGTCAAAACAATAAAAGAACATCCGAGTAAATATGGAGTGGAAAGTCTACTCAGACATAAACACACACATGTATATGGGTGTATACATATTGTTTTTGAAGTTAAGTCCTGAATTACAGTCACTGTTGAAAATTTGGTGAACTCCCTTTCAAACTCTTTTAAAACAGAAAGAAAACAAGGTGTTTCATGTGTAAATTAAGAGATACAAATAACTTATTCGAATCTACCTTCTTCCGTTTGTCATCTCCTAGTCTTATTTAAGGGTAGGTCTTTCAGAATCAACCTTATATTTAATATCAAAACCTGTATTTAATATGTATCTTTTTGGTAATAAATGTATATACGTATAAAGACCCACAAGTGTAAGAAGTATTTTACTCATATTCTTCCCTGTTAAGAATATAGTAATCCACCGTCGTCGTAACTTTCGTAAATCATTATTTATTAGAAGTCTTCAAAAAGTCTTGGTTGACAAAAGGTCATGAAATACACATAATTCAAGAGGAAAGTAAGTCGATACTTAATCCTTTACATGTGGGGTGGTTCTTTTCAAAAGACACTACGATTCATCGAAGTGATAATAAAAGATGTGTTTTCGTGTATCGTAAAGGATAAAATGAAAGGTGGTCTAACACTCTCCTTCAAAAGAGGAAGATGTCGAGTGTACTCACAAGTAAGTAGGTCCGACGAGACGAAAGACGGAAAGAGAGACCGTCCGGAGTCTGGACGTCTTTAAATCCCGTAGTTTTTGAACTCTACTCTTGGAGATCCTCAGTTTGTCGGAGTGGGGACCACAAGTCTTCGTGATCACAAAACCCCACGGTTTTTGTCGTGTCCTTTCCCTTATGGTTGTTGCCTACGTGACGTACGATTTTTTCTTTTCGGGGAAGTTTTGTTGGCAAATGTATTTCGTGTTACTCTGAGGGAGTGATGGTAATGGTAGTGGAAAGTTTCTGACAGAGAAGTACAAGCGATAATGAGTTTTGACGTTAGTGACAGAACCTTAAGTAGTAAGAAAAGGGATGAACCTATTGTAGATTTCCCGATAGTACTGTCCTGGAGAAAGACTTGGGTCAATCTATCTTACTCTCCACCAAGATGAAGACGGTTTTCTTGACTTCTCGTTTCCCCTTATTAAGTCCCCAATATATTCTGTAAACATTGGGTCCAAACGAGACTAAGAGGTAAGAGTTCTGATCTGTTACGTTTCACTGTGTCTGAAATCGATAAGAGTAATATGAGGATCCAATAGTGTAGAGCCAGTGGTAGCCACCGTACAGAGTCGTTATCAACATTTTTACATTTGGAGAGACTGAAAACGAAAAGCCTTAAAAACTTTGATTTTTCGTTGAATGAGATCTTTCTTACTTCTATTTCTGGTTTACCGTTTACTTTATTCAATACACTGTCTATGAAAGAAGTTGAATTGTAATTACAGAAACAGAAGAAATGATTTGGAGTTTCTAGAGTGTACAGGGGAGAAGGAACGGGTTGGGAAAAGGTAGTGGGATGGGATGGGAGTTCAACCTTATTTAGGACAGGAAATACAAGGGTATTGTAAAACGAGTTTATGAATAGTATAGGACGATATCGATATGGTATTAACGTACATACAGACTGGAGGGGACACGTACAATTCAGTGAAGTCAGTACAGGCTGAGAAACACTGGGACGCCTGATGTCGGGTGGTCCGACGAGACAGGTGTCCTAAGAGGTCCGTTCTTATGACCTGACCCAACGGCACGGGAGGAGGTCCCGTAGAAGGACTGTGTCTATAGCTTGGGTGCAGAGAATGTAGAGGACGTAACCGTCGGGGTCCAAGAAAAGGTGATCGTGGTGGACCCTTCGGGGACTAGAGGGAGTGACCTCTCGTTTAACCAACTCTAGTCTCTTATCCAAAGTAAAAGGTTAAAAAGAACGGTCACATTCTTTATTTACAAATAAATAAACTTTACAAATAAAGTTTACAACGGTAAACTTTATTTGTAAACAACCTAATTTTAGTATAACTTCTATTAATTTTCATGACTTTTGTTAACTTAGGGATAACGGATATATCCTATAAATAATACTCCAACTTTTTACAGGTGTACATTTCAGACATCGTTTTTAACACTCTCATTGTTTACTCTGTCCTCTTACTGTCTAATCTTTAACGAAAGAAAAAGGAATCCTTCCTGTGTGATAATATAAATCTTCGGTTATATTTGTAGGACAATAGGTACACTTACTGTCAGATAATTGTAACCTGACGTACCTCGGAAAGACTTCATTTACCCATGTTTATATCTCTTCCTCAAATCTCGTTCCCAAGTCTTATTCCTGAGACTTGAATTTTCCAGAGGGAAACCGATTGTACCCCTTATGAACTCGTTGTTTTATATCATTATCTATATTGGGTATCTTATTTTATTCTTCAGTACATCAGAGACGACTATATTTATTACTGTCGTGAAAGAACGTTACCGTAAGGTGATTATTAACATCTTCTTTACCACCTTTTCAGTGGTCTGTCGTTCGTGGTGATAAAATGACAAAGTCCGTTGATAGCGATTGTCTACGGTTTTACGTTCCGTTCTCGTACTACTCTTTATCTTTTAAACAGAGTTTTACATTAAACTGTCGTTTCTTACTCTAAAGAAATTGTTTATTTTGAGACGGAAGTCACTCACCAGGACATTATAACGGAACTTTCTGACACATATGAGTGAGAACAAACAATGTGAAAAAATTTGATGAGAAAGTTTACAGTTTCCGTTTTTACCAGATAAAAGTTTATACCGTCTGTGGTGTAAACGGTTTACTAGTTTGTAGTGGTCACTGTCCGTTTAGTTTTAGTTCATGGAGACTATACTAAATGTTGTAGTGAAGATATCTTAAAACCGTTTTTTTTTTTTCTTCTTCTTCGTCGTTTGGGACTTAAATTAGTACTCCTTTATAATCTGTTTGGGTTGACTTCCGGTAAGTTACTTTATTAACCGGTCATGAGAATTTTTCATAGTACTCGTATTTTCTATTTTTTTTTTTTTCCTCCCATAGTTCTTGAAGGATCTAACCTTCTTTGTGATGTTGATTTGCGAACTCACTCAAACTGATAATTCTAAGAAGCATATTCACCAATAGGACGTCGTAAATAAAAAGACACAGACCAAATAAAGTGAATCGGATTATAGGAGGTGAAAGTATATACAACAACGTTTACCGTCCTAAAGGAAGAAAGAGTACCGTCTTATTGTGCACATATACCGGTCATCTTTATAGTTGTCGGAGTCTATACGTCTACTATGATGAGAGTACCGACTTTCACTTCTCCTTGATTTCTCGGAGGACTACTGACACTTTCTCTTCTCACTTTTTCAACCGAATTTTAAGTTGTAAGTTTTTTGATTCTAGTACCGTAGGTCAGGGTAGTGAAATACCGTTTATCTTCCCCTTTTTCACCTTTGTCACTGTCTAAAACAAAAGAACCCGATTTTAGTGACATCTACCACTGATGTCGGTATTTTAATTTCTACAAATGAGGAACATTCCTTTCTATACTGTTTGGATTTGTCATATAATTTTCCGTTTCTGCAGTGAAAGGTTTTTTCCAGACAGATCAGTTTCGATACCAAAAAGGTTATCAGTACATACCTACACTCTCAACTTGGTATTTCTTCCGACTCTCGACGTCTTAACTACAAAAGTTTAACACCACAACCTCTTCTGAGAACTTCTTAAGGAACCTGACGTTCCTCTAGTTTGTCGGTTGACTTTCCTTTAGTTAGGACTTATAAGTAACCTTCCTGACTACGATTTCGCGTTCGAGGCTATGAAACCGGACTACGTTTCTCCGGTTGAGTGACCTTTTCTGGGACTACGACCCTTTCTGACTTCCGTTTTCCTCTTCCCTCGTCATCTCTTACTCTACCAATCTATCGTAGTGGCTGAGTTACCTGTACTTAAACTCGTTTGACACCCTCTGTTACTTCCTGTTCCTTCGGACCGTACGACGTCAAGTGCCCCAGAGTTTCTCAACCTGTGCTGAATTACTGATTTGTTGTTGCTACACATGTGTGTGTGTTTGTGTGGTATAAGAGAAATAGATAAGGGTATCAGTTACCTCAATTCAACGACGTTGAACCGATAACGCTTAGTACGACGTTACTTGTACCCTTATGTCTATGGAGAAACTCTATAACTAAAGTAAAGAAATCCTATATATGTGTGTTCGCCCTAACGACCTAGTTTACTATCGAGATAAAAAATCAAAAAAACTCCCGAGACGTATGACATAGGGTCTCACTGACGTGGTTGAATATAAGGGTGGTTGTCACATGTTCCTAAGGAAAAAGAGACGTAGGAACGGTTGTAAACAATAGAGACAGGAAAAACTATTTTGGTAAGATTGATAATACTTCACTATAAAGTAGCGTCAAAACTAAACGTAAAGGGACTAGTCGCTATAACTTGTGAAAAAGTGGACGTTCGGTGTACCCTTTTACAGATAAGTCAAGGATACGGGTTAAAAATTAACAAATAAACCACAAAACCATAACTTAACACACTCAAGGAATATAAAAAACCTATCATTGAGGAATAGTCTATCTATCGAACGTTTATAAAAAAGGGTGAGTTTACCAATGTAAAAATAGATAAAATAAAAAACTAACAAAGAAAACGAAACGTCTTCAAAAAATCAAACTACATCAGGTTTGACAGATGAAAACAAAAACAACGGTTAGAAAAAACACAATATAGGTTCTTGAGTAATGGTTCTGGTTACCATTCTTTGTGAGAGTGGATACAATAGAAGATCCTCAAATACGAAAGCTCCGAATACAAATACAGAAATTAAGTGGAACTCAATTACAAACACATAAAACATTTTATTCCTAAACTAAAGTAAAAACCGTATACCTATAGGTTAAAAGGATTGTGGTAAATAACTTCTCTGAGAGGAAAAGGGTAACACATAAGAACCGTGGGAATAGATTCTATTCAACTATTATATACGGACCCAAATAAGGACCCGAGAGTTAAGAAATAAAAAATTAAGAATAAAAATAAACCTCCTATTGACGAAATGTTACAACACAACCGAAGACGGTATGTTGTTTCACTTAGTCGGCATTCATGTGTATGCAGGGAAGGGAAGACTTCGGGGGGAGGTGAGGGGTGGGTCAGGGTGGAGAGATCCAACAGTGTCGTATGATCCAACTCGAGGGACACAATATGTCGTTGAAGGATGATCGATAGACAAATTAGATGCCATTATATATACAAAGTTGCGATGAAAAAATTAAACAGGGTGGGAGAGGTACGGGGTGACACAGGGTTCAGACAAGAGATACAGACGTAGAGATAAGGACGGGACGTTTATCCAAGTAGTCATGGTAAAAAGATCTAAGGTATATATACGAAATTATACGTTACAAACAAAAAAAGAGAAGACTGAATGAAGTGAGAGTCATTATGACCCGAGAGTTAAGAATTACTGAAGTACGAAAAAGTTTTTCAGTCGGAGGGGAGTTTTCAATAAGTCTATACGATTGTCTAATTTTTTTTTAAAGTGTCGGAAGGTTTTTATTTTCACTTAATAACTTTATTCGTCTATCAAAGGGTCCTTTTCGTGAAACTTCATTGGTATAAAATGTATATATCTAATACTTAATTCAAAAAGTTTTGAGTCTTAAATCTGTAAAGCATAGAGTCAACATTTGTCATTTAAAATACTTGGTCTACTTGTCGTCAAAGACGGAAAAACATGACTGTCGTATGTTAACGACAAGAAATAAACTAAACTTCTATGTATTACTTTGGATTTGTAAAAGTTTGTTTATAAAGAAAAATACAAAGTTATGTAAATCACAAAACAAAACAAGAAAAACAAAGCTCAAAACAATAACAAAACAGAACAAAACGAAACGGAGATTTTTCATACGTCATGGATAGACCGAGCGACCGTCCTGAGACTTTAAAGTGTTTTGGACTCCACTTTTAACGTTAGGACTTGATTCTGAGGTTATTGTGTCCTAATATTTTTCAGACCATAATAAAGTTCAGTCCTAAAAGAAGATATAGGTTAAAGTGGGTTTCAGTTCATAATCAGTCAGAAGTGGAAAGTATGTCGTCTTTCCGCTAAACTAATTATACTAAAGAAACATCTTTTTAGATTCTTCTAATTCCGTGTCACTATATCCATTCCGTACGGGAGAGAGGTGTGCTGTAAGGAGTCGTGATATATCTCCAGACGCCTAGAACGTTCAGTAATCTAACAAGTGTGATCGACGTACACTTTCTCCTTTTTTAGATAGTAACCCCTCATGAAGGTAAAAGATAGTGTAAAATCAAAGGTAGAGTACTTGTCCAGTTGTTTAGACCTCCAACCATAACTAAAGTGAGATATTCGTCCTTTCACGCAGAAAGTTCGTTTGTAAACGTCTAGTAAAAGGGGAGTAGGTGGGGTGGGGACAAAACCCCCAATACAAAATACTATCAGAGTTTCCTTTTTTTAATTTCGTAAGATTTACTGAAGACATGAGTCACTTCGTACTACGTTTTATTTAGATTAACCCCACCAAAGGTAATTGATAAAAGGTAGACATGTAAGACTTTTGGATTATGACTGGTCCTCCGTATTAAAAGAGGTAAAGACTATACACCTTCATTTAAGTTCAGACCAATTTTGTATACACACACACACACACGAATATATATGTATATATATTTGAATTTATATTTAAATTGTATTTAAATTTTACAGTAAATGGGGAAGATGAAAATGAAATACAAACACACTTATATATATCTCTCTCTCTTTCTTTCTTATTTTACTTTCAGGGGAAGGGATCCGGAAGCGTTGAAAATCTTATACCCATAATATACGGATGACGAAACGAGTTTACATCTGGTAAACTCTTGTACTATCTGTTCCCTCATTTAATGAAAGTTATCTGGTAAAGGTTGTAACAAAAGAGGAGTCTGATAGTGTACAGTTAAACTAACTATACTTAGACTTCTAAGTTAAAGTTATCTTTTCCAATGTCCCAGTCTTAAGTGACACGTCGGTAGAAACATGTAGAGTCGTCGGGTCGATTCTGTGAAGTCACGAGTGCTGAATTTCTTGGGGATGACATGGTCAGTCCCCGGAGAAGTAGGGTACGGAGAGAAGTCTTTAGACTGTTCGGTACGTTCCAATGGATTTGTCTGTATTTTAAATGGAATAAAGAATTCGTCCCGTCACTCCCCCCGACTATTTGAACAATGAATTGTAGGTTTACTAGTTTACGTTAAATATGAAATATACTACTGTGTTTCTGGAATTGAGAACTGAAACTTTTGTATCGTCTAAAAATTTGTCGAGAAAAAATGGACAAAAGTGGTAGAAATGTCATGTCATCTTATATTACGATAATACAATTAATTTATCAGTCTATGAGGATGATGAGGATCAAAACTGTACTTAGGATCTTATCCATTTTATCTTTTTTTTTTTTTGTATTATATTGAGTAGTATCTTTTTCATAACACTAATAAACTTATCTTCCCTAAGTCATAGACAGGGGTCCATTTTAGAGTTCAAAAATGATAATTATAGTATTTCTTTCTATATATTTTGGTTCTCAATCGTAAAAATTATCTCTTTGTCATTGTTCGTTTCTTGACTGAGTAACCTTTTCTGGAACTATTACGGTATGTCACGTGAGGAATGACATAAACTAAAAAAAGTGAGTTGTCACGTGAACCCAACCGAACAACGAAGTACGATAACACACATCGTCGTTGGCAAGTAAGAGGAACGATTCTCATATAGTCTCTCATATAGTAACATACTCACAGAGTGTTGAAGAAATAGATAAGGTGACAACCTACTTGGTCTCACTAGAAAATTTTTACATCTATTCTAGTCCATTGCAGGGATTCATTTTGAGAAGTGGACGAAAGATAACGTAAATTTTCTAAGATTCAAGAACCGAATTTTCAGTTGTAAGTCTTTTGATTTGAGCACCGTAGACCAGGGTAGTGAAGTACCGTTTATCTACTCATTTGTCACCTTTGTCACAGTCTGAAATAAAACCCCCCGAGGTTTTAGTGACGTCTACCACTAACGTCGGTACGTTAATTTTCTGCGAATGAGAAACCTTCCTTTCAATACTAGTTGGATCTATCGTATAAGTTTTCGTCTCTGTAATGAAACGGTTGTTTCCAGGTAGATCAGTTCCGATACCAAAAAGGTCACCAGTACATACCTACACTCTCAACCTAACACTTCTTTCGACTCGCAGCTTCTTAACTACGAAAACTTGACACCACAACCTCTTCTGAGAACTCTCAGGGAACCTGACGTTCCTCTAGATTGGTCAGGTAAAACTTCCTCTAATCGGGACCCTAAAGAAACCTTCCTTACTACGATTTCGACTTTGAGGTCATGAAACCGGTGGAGTACTCTTCACAACTGAGTGACCATTTTTGGGACTACGACCCTCCCTAACCCCCGTCCTCCTCTTCCCCTACTGTCTCCTACTCTACCGACCTACCGTAGTGACTGAGCTACCTACACTCAAACCCACTTGAGGTCTTCAACCACTACCTGTCCCTCCGAACCGCACGACGTTAAGTACCCCAACGTTTCTCAACCTGTGCTGACTCGCTGACTTGACTTGACTTGACTTCAAGAATGGTACCATGATTGGGTGGGGTGGGTGAGTGGAAGGGTGTTAGGGTCGAAGACATTAAGGTACCGAGATCGGTGTGTCAGGAATAAAGACAAAGAAGAGAGACAATGTATGATTCGAGAAAGGGTTGTGTGTCGGAAGTATGTCCGATCAGTGAAAGACCTTACAAGAGGAACTGGTTTTGGTAACGCAGGAGGTGGGTTGGTCAAGTCAAGTCAAGTCAGCGAGTCAGTACAGGCTGAGAAATGCTGGGGTACTTAACGTCGTGCGGTCCGGAGGGACAGGTAGTGGCTGAGGGTCTCAGGTGAGTCTGAACGTAGGTAACTCAGTCACTACGGTAGGTCGGTAAAGTAGGAGTCAGCAGGGGAAGAGGAGGACGGAGGTTAGGGAGGGTCGTAGTTTCAGAAAAGGTTACTCAGTTTAGAAGCGTACTCCACCGGTTTCATGACCTCGAAGTCAAAATCGTAGTAAGGAAGGTTTCTTTAGGGTCCCAACTAGAGGAAGTCTTACCTGACCAATCTAGAGGAACGTCAGGTTCCCTGAGAGTTCTCAGAAGAGGTTGTGGTGTCAAGTTTTCGTAGTTAAGAAGCCGCGAGTCGGAAGAAGTGTCAGGTTGAGAGTGTAAGTATGTACTGATGACCTTTTTGGTATCGGAACTGATCTACCTGGAATCAGCCATTTCATTACAGAGACGAAAACTTATACGACAGATCCAACCAGTATTGAAAAGAAGGTTCCTTATTCGCAGAAAATTAAAGTACCGACGTTAGTGGTAGACGTCACTAAAACCTCGGGGGTTTTTTATTTTAGACTGTGACAAAGGTGACAAAGGGGTAGATAAACGGCACCTCACTACCCTGGTCTACGGGTGGGTTAGTTTAGTTCCGGTTTGTGTCCCGACCGAGATTGAGTCGAATATGGTTCAAGTAGAAAAGTTTGCACGGAAGAGATTGGAATTGGAGAAGGATGTTTATGGAGGAGTGAGATAAAATGTGATGGAACAAACAAAGTGAAACTGAAAAGTGAATTCGAGACTCGTTTTTTATCATACCTATATTACGGAAAATAAATGTCTTCTCTCTTTATCAATAAAATTTTAGTATCGAGGTTACTCCCCCCTTTTCCCTCTAAATTATAGGTCACACACGAGTAAACACAGGATAAGAAACGTCGGGGTACCTCACACCAGGTGGTCCGAGGAGACAGGTACCTTAAAAGGTCCGTTCTTGTGACCTCTCCCAACGTCATAAAGGAAAAGGTCTCCTAGAAGAGCTGGAGTCTTTGTTTGGTTGTAGAGAACGCAGAGGACGTAACCGTCCACTTAAGAAATAGTGATCCCGGTGGACCTTACCAATGTCAGTTTGGAGTTAAGAACCTTAGTTAAGTTAGTTACATTATCTTTGTAACAAGAGTTAGTAAATCTCTCTACAGAGTAATAACGACCCTAAGGGACCACGGAGTTTGCCATTTTCGCAGACGGACGTTACGCCCTCTGGGCCCAAGTTAGGGACCCAACCCTTCTAGGGGACCTCTTCCTTTACCGTTGGGTGAGGTCATGAGAACGGATCTTTTAAGGTGTCTACCTCCTCGGACCACCCGATGTCAGGTACCCCAACGTTTCTCAGTCTGTGCTGACTGGTTGAAGTGAAAGAGTAATAACGTTGGAGGTTTAAGGATTGATTTGAAAATTCCACGGAACGTTGTGGGGAACACCCTCATAAGGGACGTTTGGTTCACCGTGATTGAAGGGTGTTTTGGTATTTGTTTCTCAAGGTTCTTTTTAAGAATTCATCCGACTATTCCTCAGACTCCGGGACTTCCTCCTTACCCATATCCCAAGAGTTCCTCCTCTTTCCCCTCTTCCTGTTTGAAAAGAAAGATGTAGGGAAACAGAATCAGTCTTTTCTGTGAAAAAGAGATTCAGGTCTCGATTACTAGTCTGTTGTTTTGTTGAGTAGAACGAGTTCCCATACAAAGAGGAATTCGAGACATGATTACTAATATATTGTTACATTGAACGAACTCCTGGAAAGAGGAAGAATTGTTCCTAGAAGACTGATTAGAACGAAATTCTACATACAACACCCTCACCTAGACCATTTTGATATATTCCGGAACTATTCTGATGGTTGAAATCGGTACCCTTATTTCTGAAATAAAACCCCGAGGTTTTAGTGACGTCTACGACTGACGTCAGTACTTTAATTTTCTGCGAATGAGGAACCTTCTTTTCGATACTGGTTGGATCTGTCATATAAGTTTTCGTCTCTGTAATGAAACGGTTGTTTGTAGGTAGATCAGTTCCGATACCAGAAAGGTCATCAGTACGTACCTACACTCTCAAACTGATATTTCTTTCGACTCGTGACTTCTTAACTACGAAAACTTGACACTACAACCTCTTCTGAGAACTCTCAGGGAACCTGACGTTCCTCTAGGTTGGTCGAGTAGGATTTCCTCTAGTCAGGACTTATAAGTAGCCTTCCCGACTACGACTTCGACTTTGAGGTTATGAAACTGGTGGACTACGTTTCTTGACTGAGTAACCCTTTCTGGGACTACGACCCTTTCTAACTTCCGTCCCCCTGTTCCGTTGTTGTCTCCCACTCTACCAACCTACCGTAGTGTCTGAGTTACCTGTACCCATACTCGTTCGAGGCCCTCAACCACTGTGAGTCCCTTTGGACTACCTGTCCCTTCACACGACGTCAGGTACCCCAGCGTTTCTCAGTCTGTACTGACTCACTGACTTGACTTGACTGTTCTGATCGCACCACCCCCCGTGAGAGGAGAAGACTACTAACACAGTCCAAAGAGACAGGAAAAAGTGACATTATTTTGAAGACAGTGTGTGTGTGTGTGTGTGTGTGTGTGTGTGTGCTCAAGGTTCTTGTTTTAGTGAGGTAGACTTCTTTCTCTCCAAAATATATCTTTCATAAATATTACAAAAGATATTTCCATGTTCTACAAAATGTCTCCTTTTACTTTTAAAGATAAGTCAAAAAGTTTTGATTTGATATTAAGAGTTACTTGGTTGATCTCGTTCAATTGGTCGTATAAATATATTAAACGTTTAGGACCTGTAAAGATTAATTCGTTTCTTTCACCGTACCAAAACTTTTTCATTACACAAAAATTTCCCATCATCCCTTTAATTTACACAAGTCAACCCAAATTGAAGAAGTACTTTTATTCGAAGAATAAGACTATTCTTTACCCAGTATCGTTATTTTCACACGACATTTAAGTTGAACTGTTTACTCTTTTGCTTAAGGACTCCCATTCCGGATAATTTCCTTATAAAATTAAATTAGTACGTCACTTATAAAAACTCTTCGAAGATATATACGTTCTTTGACGGAATGTACAAAATTACTCCGTTTTGTATCATAATCGATTATATCATTATCGAATAAGATAATGATTGAAGAGTCTGTATTATATTTTTCTAGTTTATATTCCTGTTTTTACGATTTGTGGATATACTTCTACGGTCGAAGGTTATCAACGAAGATTTGAAGTTTTAAGTTGGTATACAATGTGGATATTGAACTTCCGTACACGTCTCGTAATCAGTAAATTCACTTGTCTTCTTCAGCCAAAGAAACTGTATTGTACACTACACTACGGTGGAATACCAACTCTTAATTTACATTACTATTCATTAGTAAAAAAGTCTATGTGAAAGAATCTGGGGACCCCCACTCCCTTTACCATGTATGATGATTTAGTCATTTTAAGTGTTTAGATTTATGTGTGTTGGTTGAATTAGGACCCTTCTTTTATATTTTAATTATAGTTACCATACTGTGTGTCCTTCTGACGTAAACCAGTTTCCCAGACGAGTAGACAGACGGATAAGATCCATAAGAATATCGTTTATAGTCAACCTAAAAAGGTCGAGTTTATTGACAAGAAATGAGAGTTCAATTTTCTTTGGTTGTTTTTATATTTCACTTTTGTTCACTTTTTAGAAAATTAATTGGTCAAAATTAAATGATCCGTAATCCCCCTTGTACTGGTAGGGGTTCTTTTTCTTTACGTTTTTTTCGTTTTACCGACAGATTCCTCCGGAATGTTTATTGACACTTTTCTTCTCTTCACTTTTCGTTTCCTCTTTTCCTTTCTATATAGGTAAACTTGCGTCTCAAGGTTTCTTATCGTTCCTCTCTATTCTTTTGGGAGGAGTCGCTGGTTACGTTTCTTTATCTCCTTTTGTGATTTTACCCTTTCTGATCTCTAGAGAAGTTCTTTTAATCTCTATGGTTCCCTTGTAAAGTACGTTTCTACCCGAGTTATTTCCTGTCTTTACCACACCTGGATTGTCTTCGTCTCCTATAATTCTTCTCCACCGTTCTTATGTACCTTCTTGACATGTTTTTTCTAGAAGTGTCTATTAGTACTACTACACTAGTGATTAGATCTCGGTCTGTAGAACCTTACACTTCAGTTCACCCGGAATCCTTCGTAGTGATACTTGTTTCGATCACCTCCACTACCTTAAGGTCCACTCGATAAAGTTTAGGACTTTTTACTACGACATTTTCACGACGTGAGTTATACGGTCGTTTAAACCTTTTGAGTCGTCACCGGTGTCCTGACCTTTTCCAGTCAAAAGTAAGGTTAGGGTTTCTTTCCGTTACGGTTTCTTACGAGTTTGATGGCGTGTTAACGTGAGTAGAGTGTACGATCGTGTTAATACGAGTTTTAAGAGGTTCGGTCCGAAGTTGTTATCCACTGGGCACTTGAAGGTCTGCGAGTTCGACCAAAATCTTTTCCGTCTCCTTGGTCCCTAGTTTGACGGTTGTAGGTGACCTAGTAGCTTTTTGGTTCTCTAAAGGTCTTTTTGTAAATACAGACGAAATAACTGATACGGTTTCGGAAACTGACACACCTAGTGTTATTTGACACCTTTTAAGACTTTCTCTATCCTTATGGTCTGGTGGACTGGACGGAGAACTCTTTGCCTTGTCTGACCAAGGTTTATCCTTTTCGTCATGTAGTTCCGACATATGACAGTGGGAAGAATAAATTGAATATACGTCTCATGTAGTACTCTTTGTGACCCGATCTTCTTCGTGTTCGCCCTTAGTTCTAACGGTCCTTTTTATAGTTACTGGAGTCTATACGTCTACTATGGTGGGAATACCGTCTTTCACTTCTTCTTGATTTCTTGGAGAACTATTTTCACTTTCTCCTCTCACTTTTTTCAACCGAATTTCGAGTTGTAAGTCTTTTAATTCTAATACCGTAGGTTAGGGTAGTGAAGTACCGTTTATCTACCCCTTTGTCACCTTTGTCACAGTCCGAAATAAAAACCCCCCGAGGTTTTAGTGACGTCTACCACTGACGTCGGTTCTTTAATTTTCTGCGAATGAGAAACCTTCCTTTCAATACTGGTTGGATCTGTCGTATAAGTTTTCGTCTGGAAACGGTTGTTTCCAGGTAGATCAGTTCCGATACCAAAAGGTCATCCGTACATACCTACACTCTCAACCTGATATTTCTTTCCACTCATGGTTTCTTGACTACGAAAACTTGACACCACAACCTCTTCTGAGAACTCTCAGGGAACCCAACGTTCCTCTAGGTTGGTCAGGTAGGATTTCCTCTAGTCAGGACCCACAAGTATCCTTCCTGAGTACGACTTCGACTTTTAGGTTATGAAACCGGTGGACTACACTTGTCGACTGAGTAGACTTTTCTGGGACTATGACCCTTTCTAACTCCCGTCCTCCTCTTCCCCTACTGTCTCCTACTCTACCAACCTACCGTAGTGACTGAGCTACCTGAACCCATAACCATTTGAGGCCCTCAACCACTACCTGTCCCTCCGGACCGCACGACACCAAGTACCCCAGTGTTTCTCAGTCTGTGCTGACTCGCGGACTTGACTTGACTCCCCTTTGTTAAACCTTCGGGGTCAAACTCCCTATTTTTACCAGCTTATAATCTTTACAGTATAGGAAAGAACATATCAAAAAACGAATTCGTCTTTACGTTTAAATTCCTTGAGTTTTTTGTTTGTTTATATTAACAACATAATCAGGTTATGCATCACAGCCAACGAGGAGTGACTTACTGTCTATTTGAGTCCGACCCAGGAAGGACACATGAGAAGTAGTCACCGTGAAGAGACTCCGTAAGACTAGAAGAACCCAGGGTGCGTGAGGGTATAGGAGGTGACTAGATACTAAGTGGAGGAACGTTCGTAACATCTTTAAGGAGTGAGTTAGACGTTAACGAGTCTCAGGGTTGAACTTTCATCTCGTAGTGATAGTTTGTTAAAAAAATTGGAAAAGACGGTGATAAAAGATTAACTTCCTATTAACGAAATGTCTTAAAACACCAAAACACAGTTTGTAGTTGTTCTTAGTCGGTATCCATGTGGGTACCGAGGAGGGAGGACTTGGGAGTGGTAGTTGGTGTAAAAAGATCAGGATCAATTAAGACAAAGATAAATATCAAGTGGTTTAGGTTCCTAAACCCCTTTACATGTAGAAGAAACTACAAATAAATCATTTTACGATAAACTTTTTGACAGACAGTAACGGTGTAACACTATTTCGGAGTTACCAAGGACTCGTCTTCTTCACGGAAGACCTGACTTTCAATGGTCTTTTCCGAGAGGAAAGTCAACTTTCAATAAAGAGGACAATACGATAGTTTATAAGAAGAAAGAAGAGAAGGAAGGAGAAAGTATCGTTACCATCGACACCCATTTTGTGAGGTCACTGAAATATTATCGTTAAAATCACAAGTAAATAACTTAGGAATAGTCTATACATCCAATCAGAGAGAACCGTCATTTAAAAACCTTTTACAATATCCTTTCACTATCTTTGTTTGGGTGAACATCTGTTCCGAGATAAATTCCCCATAAGTACGGAAATCCCCCTTGTCCAAGCTAAGGACCCATCCCTTCTAGGGGACCTGTGCCCGTTTGGTGAGGTCAGAAGAACGGACCTCCTCAGACACCTGTCTCCTCGGACCGTCCAGGTATCCCAGCGTTTCTCAGCCTGCGCTGACCTCCGACTCGTATTCCGTACGCACGTACGTAAGTTTGCCTGACGTTCTGATTTCTTCCGTTTCTCCTTGACGATTATAGTCCCCTTTGATACCGTAAGCATACCTTTGGTCGACGTAATAGAAACCTCGAAAAGATATCTAAATTTTAATAAAGTTTTGGTTTTCGAATAAAAATTTTTTCAAGTCACTTAGTCTTGGCTCGGGTCCATTAAACAGAAGGGAGGTGGTCGAAATGGTCTGACTCAGAGAAAGGGAGGAGGCGCGTAAATGAGTACATAAGATAGATGTGTTCTAGGAAATGTAGACGATTCTCTGACCTCGACAGCAGAATGAGGACTCCTCTTTCCGGTCGAACCACCGACGACCCAAACTTCAAGGGACAAGTTTACGGTCGCATCTATCTCTGTACTGATGAGACTCTCGAATCGGTCCAGTGAAGGGAAAGATACTAAACGAAAACAGAATACGGATTTCCCTGTCTATTACGAATGGAGGTGGTGGTCTTTTTCCTTTTTGCAATTTTACAATTAGACTTGTATAAAAAATTTTCCTTTTTGACAAAAGTCACGGTCAAAGTATATGTTATGTCTTATAATTATAGATGACCAAAACAGTCGGACTCGATCATTCGTGAAGTCCCGTCTAGGACGAAAAACTTAGAGTCATCGATGAGAACTCAGGAAAGTGTTTATTACTACGGTCAGGAATTTAGAGTTCAAAATTAAGACTTTAAATCCTAAGTGACTATCATCGATGATTGTTACGTGGATAACGGTAAAGGATTTATAAACAAAATGAAGATTGTCTCGTGTTTCTAGAGTTTTGAGACAAAAATATTGGGACAAATGTAGGACTCTTTCCTGAGCAGTGGTCTTAGTGTAGTATTGAGTATCTACGGATAAGTTACTGGGTGAACCCGCGAGGGTAAACCGACGGTAAAGCGAGAACGGAGAGAGAGACAAATTGGAAAACGGAGGAGGTCTCGTCAATCGACTTCGGCGTCCTACTCCTTACCTCCAAGAGTCTTCGGTCCCTCTAGTTTTCCCAGGTGGGACGTACTTGTCGTAGAGAGAGAAGGACCGTCAGAGACGATGACGACCCCTTCCCATTACCCCCCTCTAAAAAGATAAATAAGGATCGACTGTAGAAGTCTCGTCTTTAAATTTTCAAAGTATTGTTCTTCTTTACCTCTAATTACGAATGTCCACTACATATGGAGGAAGACACAATTCCTCTCTCCGTTTCGGATTTCTAAGAATCGGGTTCACCACGTGGTGGGTCTAATACGTACTCCTTTAGACAAGCTATTTACAATCGACGGATGGGAGGAGAAAGAAGACTGACGTCTGAACGAGAAAAAAAACTTTACTTCCTGTAAAAGAAAGGATGTCTAGGTCTGTTTTATTGTAACTGGGAGTTCTTGATTCTTTAGGGGTGGCAGTAGAGGAACTCGGGTAAGGTTGTGAAACGTTGAGGTTCTCTGTTCAGTGAGGGCGAAAGGTCTTTTGTGAGGCCCTGTCCCTCCCCGCCACCCCTCCGAGTTTCCCGTCCCTCCTGGAGGTCGAGTCCACGTTCTCTTTTAGAGACAAGTGGGAAGTAGTGGAATGACCGAGCCGTTGGGGCGGTTTTTGTATTACTTTTGGTGGACATATATACCTCCCTAGATTTATGTCAGTCTAAACTCTCGAGGTTGTTGTAAGTTTATGTACTTTTAAATCTTGATGTGACAGATTATGTCATTGGTAGTCGGTGTACGTCGATAAATTTAAATTTAATGAAATATAATTAATTTCTTAATACAGGGCTTAGTGTAATCGGTGATTGTCGAGAACACAACCTGTCGAGTTTATACTTCGTCAAGGTAGTGACGTCTTTCGATATGACCCGTCCTGACTATATTTACCATGTGTCTTCATGTAGACCTGAGAACTTTGGGACGATAGAGTAGAAACTAAGAAAAATGATTTATAAGTGACTCATAAATGCAGTACGTTCTGTGACCTTTTTTCAAGTTACTTCGTATGTTTCTACTTATGCTACTACTGACCCGTAGCCCTCGAATGTAAACTCTACATCTTTATATGTCTATGTTCTGACGGATATAATATTTTATCTTCCTACATGTTCTCGTTTTCTTGTCCGTTTAATAACGTGAATCTGTTTATCTCTTCCTACTTTGGTAAAGTGTGACTAGGAGCTGTCACGGTCCCAAGGTTCTATTGTTCGTGGTAGGACTAACTCTTTAGCGTGTAAAGGTACGACAGCCAAGGTACATTTGTCGTAAACTTGTGTAAGGTAGTTTTGACGAAACTTTTGAACAGGTTTTATTTTAAAAGAAACCACTCTTCTACATTCTTTGGATTCTCCATGGTGTACGATTACCTTCCTTGTATCCTAAGTTTCGCTCTTCTGGACAAACTGTCGGTTCAGGATGAAAGTGTTCGACACGTTGGAACTCATTCGAAAATTGAAAAGACTCGGAGTTCTAGAAGTAAAAGTTTCACTTTATTAAGTTTCTTTATTAAGGATGGGGTAGACAGGGGTTTCGATAATGACATTCTTATTGGTACTCTCACTTTCTTCGAGTCTTTGTCATCTCGCAGTATAATGATAAGAGTGACTTTCACTGTACTTTACAACCTCCTGTCTCTTCAGGTAACGACCGTTCATTGAAACCTGGCGTCCACCTTCCAAGTGTTAAGACGTGTTCCTATAGTTTAAGACTTAGACATTTAGAAATAAATCTAAATTTTCGTTTTGTGTGTGAGGGATAGTAGTATGGATTGAGAAGACAACCCCATTGTTGGTAACTAATTAGGGTCTCCCGTTAGACGGAGAACGGTCGTACTTCCTCCGGTACCGTAACTCCCACTTGAATGGTACTTACTGTTTAATTTTAAAAGGACTGATCCTGTTTAGTCGTTTACTTACCGTTTCACCCCATCCAAAGAAACGATGCCTCTTCTCTTACCTAGTCATCCTATTGACGGTGTTGCATGTTTACCTTTCTTTCCTCCGGAACCTTGTTAACGGTCTATACCCAAGACAACTAAAGTGCTCCTTAAAATTATTCTTAAAGTGTGAAACATTGGTGTTCGAAAACTCAGGCAGGCTCTTTTACGATTTACGAAGACATTTGCATTTTACTGTGGTGAAAATGAAAGGATGTTGAGGACCGTTATCGCGCCCTACTAAAGAAAAAGTCCTCTCTCACACTGATCTAACCCAAAAAGGGGTCTACACGTCCCTTACCAAAGTTAATGGACCACGGTACGAAAGTAAAAATTCGTGGGGGAGCTTGGATAACCCAAACCGTCAAGGTCATTTTCCCACCTTGGTGTCTCCCCGGGAAGATCGGTAGGTTCGATACCAAAGTGGTACGAGTGGTACATCGACCGTGTCTGAGTGTATGTTATCTGATCTTTACGAATATGGCCCTACGTTCCCTGACTTATCGTATTTAAAAGTTGTTCCTCCGGATTTCCAATTTTATTATTTGAAGTTCACTACATACGGTGTACACTGTAAAACCAAGGTCTGCATTGTTGGGTTTGGTTCCAGAAAACGAATGTTAAGGTTTTGTTATAATGAGAGGATCCAAAGACTAAAACTAAAACGGAGTTAACGAGTGTCTAATGTGAAACCGTTTGAACCTGTGCTGTATCCTGACAAATTTTGCGTGTACGGCCCCTTGGACGTTCTACTAGACGTGATTTAGTAGGGCTTAAGAAGCAAGGACACCAGTGAATTGGTAAAGGTGTTTATGCCGTGCCTGAAAAAGAAGTCCTCTTTTTAAACTTTATTAGTGAGATTCATTCATCATGTCGCTTGAGAGGGGAAGGGGCTTATTTTGTTATCTGTAAACAAGATTATATTAACCGGTAAATAGGGTCTAGAGTCGTTAAATACCGAGTTGACAGACTTTGACTTTAGTGTTAAAATTATCGTTTCATCTCTGAATAGTCAGTGTCTTTTCAGGCCTTTACCCGAGCTTTTTCCGGTTTGAAACCATACGTAAAGTATTGGATCAACTTTCCAGGTTGTCAGAATCGTCAAGAAGTAATAAAACGTTAATATCAAAAATTAATAAAACTTCTGAAACTTCGTGTATAAAATAGAACTTTATGAAGTTGTATTACAGGAATTCAAGTCCTCGTTCTTTTTGTCGCACCTTTATTGGTAAGAAATCAAAAGACAAGATCGGAGTAAAAACATTCCTTCCATTCAATAACTAATGGAAGGGAACAATGTAAAATTATTCCGATCATACTCTGGGTACTAGTGTTTTCACTAATCATTACTTTTGTTACCACTTAGGAATGCCTAAACGTCCACTGGCATAGACTTTTATGTCACTACCGAAGAGGGTATGAAATCAACTTGATGTATTCGTATCCATTTAAACATTATTTTTATGGTATATAATGTTATCATTTTATAATTTTCTCGTTACTCTTTCAGTTGGTCTGTCGAACATTTAGTGTGTCAATTGTGTCCGATACACTGATTTACAAAAAAAGAAAATTCGAGAAGTCTTTTTGACGACGACGATTCAAGTGAGGTCAGCACAGGCTGAGACGTTGGGGTATCTACCGTCAGGTGGTCCGAGACGGCAGCGACCCTAAGAGGTCTGTTCTTGTAACCTCACCCAACGGTAAAGGAAGAGGTTACGTACTTTCACTTTTCACTTTCACTTCAACGAACGAGTCAGCACAGGCTGAGAAGTGTTGGGGTACCTGACGTCGGATGGTCCGAGGAGGTAGGTACCCTAAAAGGTCCGTTCTCATGACCTCACCCAACGGTAACGAAGAGACAGTCTTTTTGATGAATGTCTTTTTTTTTTACATAGTGACCCCGTGTCCGTCTCACCTCTTTACGTTTAGTTTGCACTAGGTCTGTAAATGTCTATTTTCCGTTTCCTTCATTACATGAGACCTCTTTTCAGTTTCCCTCAGTTTACTGGTATTGTACAGTCTCGACTTTCCGGGACCCTCGAACGGATAGGATAGGGTCATAAAACATTTACTCCTTTTATTCCGAGTCTATTCCTTAATCGGATTTAATTCCTGTCCCTTTCTTGATGTTACTTCAGGAAAGGAGGATAAGTTGGTCACGAGTAAGATGATCTGGGTGAGAAATCAGGGTCAAGATTAGTCCTGTGAATTAACAGACATCCACTGTTACCCGTTTAGGGTTTTAGGAAGGTAGGTATGGAGACTAAGGAGGAGACATTTTCCTCCTATTATGGTTGATGAGGTAGCAGAAGTAATCTACTAACGTGTAATAATATATCTGCTAATCGTATTCTTTCAATGTGTGAGTTTTTTTACTTTTCCGTTTGTAGTTTCGTCAAAGGAAAAATTTCTAATAAATTTCAAGGTTTATCTATCCTTTAAGAGTCTCAAGTCCCGGGATTCTTCCGATCTCAGTCATCTGGGTGTCTGGTCAGTATTTTGTTTCTACAAAATAGAAGAACGTTTACGAAAAGGTTTGAGTAGGTTCAGTTTTACTAGTACTTCTTCTTTTCTTTTAGTACCGTAAACTTAATTATCGTAATCTGTGAACTTTGTGTCTTGACGTTATATATGTGTTTAAATTTAAATCCTTAAAAGGAAAACACAAAAGGAGTTTCAATAAGTACTATGTCCGTTATAGTGAACGTTCATTTCTATTTGTAAGATGTGACTACGGTCGTTTGTAAGAAACGTCGTTTTTAGATGATTACTTGTAAAAGAGTGGTCACCCAGGGATGGTGGATGGTTCTTCTTTTTGTTTGATTAATAGAAAGGACTCAAAAAAGTTAAAAATATAATAAAAAAATATATAATTCGTTTTTCTACTGACTTTCTGAGATCCGGGAAATTTAGTATAAAATAACGTAAAAAGAAATGGATCAGTATGATACCCTTCTTTATCGGGTAAGAATAACTATGCGGAAATACTTTCTATAACTATACACTAACAAAGTGAGTTCAATTATGTACTTCTTTGACCGTATCTTTATATAATAATCGAAACAACTAACCAACCAAATCAGTGATTCAACACAGGCTAAGAACACTGCGATACCTTACATCGGGTGGTCCGAGGGGACAGGTACCTTAAAAGGTCCGTTCTTATGACCTCACCCAACGGTAAAGGAAGAGGTCTCTTAGAAGGACTGGGTCCCTAGTTTGGGACCAGAGGATGTAACGTCCACCAAAGGACGTAACGTCCCTCTAAGAACTGGTTGACTCGGTGGTCCCTTCGGGGTATAATAATCGAATAAAGCAGTATTAATTACACGAATACTACTGATTTCTTTTATTCGGAAGAACGTACTGAGACACGGAACGTTCAAGAAACGAGTATTCTTTCGGGACAGGAAAGGCTTTCTAAGTTCGGAAAGGTCGACATCTCGTACCTTTATTCGTATCTAATGTTACTAAGGTTAATGGTGGTTATATTAGTCATTCAACAAAAATTATTTCCAAATAATCTTTTCTCAAGTCTTTACTTGGGTAGTGTATCCGATAGTAGATATACTAGACCTTAGAATTTATATAGTTCGTGTGTCGATGTACATGAGGAAGTCAATGACTACTCAATTAAAGTAAGATAAGAGTTACTGTCTGAATAAGAGACTAGGTATGGGTTGTGGACAGGACGAGTCTGGGAATCAGTATTCTCTCTGAACTAGTTTCATATACCACACTTTCGTTTAAAGAGTGGTGACGTCGTGACTCCACTCTAAGAAGTAACATCTCTGGGACACCATTTCATTACTCCTGATTTTTACCTTTTCCTGAGGGTGAAGACCGGTGGACCTCTTCTTTTACCGTTGGGTGACGTCATAAGAACGGACCTTTTAGGGTACCTGTCTCCGTCCGATGTCAGATACCCCAGTGTTTCTCAGTCTGTGTTGTCTCGTTGATTACGAAAACCAGTGGTGTCTCTTTGAAAAGGAGAATTTTAATAATTTGAACTGTTCTGTATACTTTATTGACAAAAGTCTACAACCTGTTGTCTGTTTTATACTAGGGACTTTCTACCCTTTACTTGTTCCACTCGGACCTTCATGAGACGTCTAGAGTCACACCTCACCCTCCTTTGTCTAGTCTTAAGTTCCGGTGACTCCGTCGACCTTAAGTGTCCCGTACCATGATCTGTCTTTCCCCGACCCATTAAACACACATGTTTATGTGTTAAGGTTGAACTTTTTTCACGATATGTCTTTATTTTCCTCAAGGTCTTTGGACGTGTCCCCGGGAGAACTCAGAAAGTGACTTATGATCCGTTGTCTACGTGTCTTGTTCTGAGGTGTTTCGGTCTCTTTCTTGTTGATATCTCTGGATACCTGACTTGTTGATGGTGTCAAGGGTGTTCTAGACCTTTACAAGTTCAAAGTTAGACGGTTTCATCTCTCTGGAGTGATCTGTGAGACTCGTAAACTGTTTGGGATCTTTCTGGTACGGAATCCTTCTTCTGATGAGATTCGGGACTATTTCCGTGAGACATAGACGGGATAGTTTCGACTTTTTGTTGGGGAATCACTATGTCCACAATTGATACGACGAATAGTAATTTAGTACTGGTCACACATAAATGCGACGCAATCTAGGTTGTTAGAATGAGTTGTAAATGTCCGTTTTATGATTCACTACTCCTTCACTTGATCTACCTTTGAAATACACCTGAGATAAGAAAGAATAGACCATAAAAAGATTTGGTTCCGTCTCCGGTACCAAACGTTTAAGGTGTCAGAATGTTCGTTTGGAACTTAGTTAGTTACCTGTCGTCACTCGTTGACACTTTGGATAGAGTCATAAAAGTTTTTAGGGTGTTTACGAGTAGTTGTCGTAAGAGGATTTTTATGATTAAGTGTAAATGTTCACAAACAACCCCGATCCGTTACACGACTCGAGAAATGTACGTAGTAGAGTAGAAGTGTTAACTTACTCTACCTTAAATATAATAAAGACAAACGTCTTTTCTCTCCGAACTTCACCAAACCATATTACATGATGTACACTGTCCACCATTCTGTACCTCCCTCCAGAGAGTGGGTGTCGACATCCTAAGGTTTAGGTCCGTGAATTTGTGAGTTGAGTAAGGGATACAACTTTCACTTGTAGACCTAAGATGAGAGTCTGTGAGAGTCTTAAGGGTGTGTTTTTAAAGGTGTTCTTGTATCGTTAGTCCCTTCATTTATTTTCAGTCTGGAACGGACTAAAGAAGGAGAGGACCCGTCGATCTCGTTAGATCCATCATACTTAAAAACAAAACTAGACCCGTCCGCAATTCCCCACACCATCGTAAAATTTTAAATTTTAATACCCTAAACTTATCGAAAAAGAGACAACATCATAAAATAGTTTTTTACCGTCAAAGGTTTCTTCCGGTTTAAAGAACTATATCAGACGAGATTGAGAGTAGATATTAAAAGTGACATCTGGTTATGAAAAGAATAACTAAGTCGATTAACAAATTTCTACGATATCTGTAAGAATTTTAACATCTGACACTACTTTCGGGACTAACGATGTTTTTGAGTGTCTTATCTGGAGCCGTTCCGTCTCCTAGAAGGGCCCGGTGTCAAAGAGACAGATCTTTCACTACTAGAACCCTGAAGGGACCATGCTATCAATTCTACGGTGTGAAGGTTACGTCCCCCGCGTTCAAACTAGGGACCAGTCCCTTGATTCTAGGGTGTACGACGTTCTACGTGTGGGTTTTTTAATTTCACCCCTAGAACTTTATGTAACCGTAAACGGTTTACTGTATAGTGTCTTATGGACAGGATTCTCTACGGGGTTCGTTTTCTTTAAGGTCCAGTTTGTTTGTCCTCTTTTCGATGTTTGTCAACGAGGGTAAATCTCTGACTACTGGGTAATCGTCACTTATTAGACGAACGTTTGATTTCGGAGTCGTGTCAGATCGTCATTTTTCTAGATAAATTGACACGAATTAAGACTTAAAGGGTTTGCACAAACTGAGATTCTGGTAAAGGGACCTTTTCACAGATGTTTGTAGGGTAACTGCGTTATAGGTAAATAAATGAGTATTTTGATAAATAACTCGTAGATGATACACGATCTGTCGTGTGACCCATAACTCTTATGTTTTTATTTATAGTAGGGACAAAGGGACCTCAGATCTCAAATGAACTCTCTTATCTGTTATTTATGCGTTTTCCATTTGTTTGTACTAAACACAATTCTTCTCATGATACTTCCTTTATCAAAAATTTTACATTTTATTTCTTTTTTCCTCGTATAAATTCAACCTATCACTCCTTTTTCGGTGAAACCGGAGAGATTGTAGTAATTTATAATAATCGTAGTAAATTCTTCTATAAACTTCTTACTCTTCCTCTAACGTACACTTCTCTCGATTCGTAGACACTTTTGGGGTCCGACACTTTGTCGAATTGTTCAAGTCTCTTAGTTTTCCGGTCACTCTACCTTCTCCTCCAGACTGAAGTCCTGACCTCTCTGACCCGTACGTCCCGAAGGCCCAGTGTCTCTTCTCGAACCTGAAATAAGATTCGTGTTACCTTTCCTCAAAGTTGACCCTTCAGTGGACTGTTTAAAAACAAAACAAAAAATTTTATACTTTTTTAGACGGACGTTACGTCCTCTAGTCCCAAGCGAGGGACCCACTCCTTCTAGGAGACCTCTTCCCTTACCGCTAGGTGAGGTCATAAGAACGGACCTCTTAAGGTACCTGTCTCTTTGGACCGTCCGATGTATGTCAAACACCCCAGCGTTGCTCAGCCTGGGTTGACTCGCTGATTGTTTGTTTGTTTTGTTTTGATATATATATATATATATATATATATTTAAAAAAAAAAATTAAAGAAACCGACGTGGTCCAGAATCCACGTCGTGAGTCCTAAAAGTTAGACCCAACGTTGTGCACCCTAGAAATCAACGTCGTGCGTCCTAGAAGAGTAACACCGATACACCCTAGTTCAAGGGATTGGTCCCTAGTTTGGACCCAGGGGACGTAACCCTCGTGTCCTAGAATCGGTAACCTGGTGGTCTCTTCGGGGTTTTAGACAAACAAAAAACAAAAGATTCAAGTAAGACCGATAGGACACCTCTTCTCAAAATTCTCGATCTTCTTATGAATCCTTCTTAAGTCTCTTTAACATAACCAAAAGTTAACTACGATCTTATTTGATAGTGCCTGAATCACCCACTTTGTTATGTTCAAATGATGGGATGTCGAGAGGTCCAGAGTACAGACTGCACAGAGTGATTCGATGTAAGTAGTCCTGATGTAAGAAAGGACCTCCGAGTTCCCCTCTTAGTTAAAGAACGAGAAAGTCCAACAACGGTCTTAAGTCAAGGGATACCGACATCTCGACTCGAGGGACAAAAGAACAGGGACATTCGAGTCTGTAAGAGTCGAAGATCTTCGGTGGGTGTAAGGAACCAAACACCGGAGGAAGGAGATAGAAGTTTCGGTCGTTGAGTTACCCAACTCAGAAAGAGTAAGAAGTTTAGAGAGGAGGAAAAACAAGGTAATGTAGAGAGACTGAGTCGGTTCTTTATAAGAAACGGAAATTCCTGTGTACACTAATCCAACCCGGGTAGGTCTATTAGGTCCTATTACATTTGTAGACTTCTAGACATTGGAATTAATGTAGCCGTTTCAGGGAAAACGGTACACACCATTGTATAAGTGTCTAAGACCCGTAATTGTGTCGTGTAGAAACCCCACTATCTTCCTCTTCATAATATGTCGGATGGTGTTTGACGAGGGTGAACCATCGTCAAGGTTCACTCTTTGTTCTATTTAATCTAGTCGCACCACCGTTACCCTTTTCCATCTGTCCAAATTCCGCATAAAATCTCAGTCTTAATCATCTGAACAACCACTACACAATAAATCCACCTCCCTGAGTCATCATTTCTCTTTCCTGAGTCACTATTTCTTAGACGGACGGTTTTGAGGACGTAACCCAAGCTAGGGACCCAGCCCTTCTAGGGGACTTCATCCTTTATTGGTGGGTGAGGTCATAGAACGGACCCTTTATGGTACGTGTCTCCTCGGACCGTCCGATATCAGGTACCCCAGTGTTTCTCAGTCTGTACTGACTTACTGACTCGTGCGTACGTATTCTCCTCCCCTAACGTCTCTGTGTGTTCTCCTCCCTTAGTTCCGACTGAGGATTTAAAGACTAGAAAGTCCGAATGTCCGACTCACGGTCCGCGAAAGTTTTTTGTTTCTTATAACCCTCATTTTGGTTAAAATCTCCTTTTTAGTTATCAAGACAAAAGATACATTATGATTTCTTTGTAATTGGTATAGTGGAGACTCTAGAGAATAACAATTGTGAAAGTCAAGTCAAGTCAGTGAGTCACTACAGGCTGTCTGTCCAGTCCGAAGGGACAGGTAGTCGTTGAAGGTCTCGAATGAGTTTGAGTACAGGTAACACAACCACTACGGTAGGTTGGTAGAGTAGGAGACAGCAGGGGCAGAGGAGGGTGGGAGTTAAAAAGGGTCGTAGTCCCCGAAAAGTTTACTCAGTCAAGAAGTGTAGTCCACCGGTTTCATAATCTCGAAGTCGAAGTCGTAGTCAGGAAGGTTACTTATAAGTCCTGACTAAAGGAAATCCTACCTGACCAACCTAGAGGAACGTCAGGTTCCCTGATAGTTCTCAGATGAGGTTGTGGTGTCAAGTTTGCGTAGGTAAGAAGCCACGAGTCGAAAGAAATATCAGGTTGAGAGCGTACACATGTATGTACTGATGACCTTTTTGGTATCGAAACTGGTCTACCTGGAAACAACCGTTTCACTACAGAGACGGAAAATTATACGACAGATCCAACCAGTATTGAAAAGAAGGTTCCTCGTTGTAGAAAATTAAAGTACCGATGTCAGTGGTAGACGTCACTAAAACCTCGAGATTTTTTATTTCAGACAGTGATAAAGGTAACAAAGGGATAGATAAAGGGTACTTCACTACCCTAGTCTGCGGTACTAGAATCAAAAGACTTACAACTCAAAATTCGGTTGAAAAAGTGAGAGGAAAAAGTGAAAGTCGTTCTCCGAGAAATCAAGAAAAAGCGAAATTGTGACATTTTTTCTGACTTTTATAGAGAAGATAAGTCCCCAGTACTTCAGACTTAAAAATATTAATATACAATAAGAATAATAGAACTCTTTTCTCACTGAACAAACACTGAGTAGTGTAAGAAGTTTCACTTCCTTGGGAATCATACGATCAATAGATAAGGACACAAATTTTTTACCGGGTTTTAAATCGTTGAACTTTGTTATATCAAAGACACCCAGTCTTTATGTCTACACATAATCGAACCAGCAGACGAAGTACTAGAGAGTACACTGATATTGGTTCTACAACCAATCCCGATCCCAGAGTTGGTCTTCGAGTCACCCCCTTCCTAAGTTAAAGTTCGAATAAATGTACCGATAACCGTCCTTATTAGCAACGTCATGACTCCCGGAGTTAAGGAATGACTGACGACTGGTCTTCGTTGGGGGTCAAGGACCGGTACACCCGGAGAAGTGGTGACGTTAAATAAAGTAGTTTCGACGGTTCTCTCTCTTTCAGACGGTCCTTAGGTGTTAGAAGAGATCGAATTAGTGTCTTTGTTGAAGGGGAGTTTTGACGGTATAAGATACTAAATCTTTGTTTCCCTCTCTTTATGGACCTTCGTCCCTAGTGACCTCAGGTAGTATCTCTATTTACCTGGTGTGAACCCTTAACTCCTTTGGTTTCGTCCTTTTTCCTTTTTGACTTTTCCATTAGAAGTAGAAGAGTCAAAAAAATCCTGTCATCAGGATTTGTCATAGGGAGTCGGTCATTTGACGAGGGTCCTCTCGACTAATCCTTTGATCAGTTCTCCATCTTTTCCTGTTAGGTTCTTCCTGACGTTCAGACAAACCGTTATTGAAGATTTCTAATATCGTCCCCCTTTTCTTTTAATTCTATTCAGTAAAATTTCATAAAATTAAGTTTTAATCTTTTTCTTCCGAAGACCGTCTTAACCTTGTTTTTATATTCTTCTTTTCCTGTTGCATAAAACCTTTTGTCTGATCAGTTAAGAGGCGTCATTGTCACTTTTTACAATTCATTAACGATTACCCGTAAAGGATTTTTGTCTTACGAAGGTTTAAGACGGTAGAACATGTAATAGGAGGTGTAACTGAGAAAAATTAGATTTTACTCCAAATAACGTAAAGTACGTCAAACTTCAGGTACGTCGTTTCCTCCGACAGTGTTTAAAGTTACATAAATTTTTATTTCAATTTTTACTCCCCGCACCCCCTCTCCCTTTTATGTGTTTCAAGATCAGAGGAACCCACGGACCTTCTCTTCCCAAACCCTTACTTTGGTAGGTGAGAGGTACCGTTTACTCAGAGAATTTACGTTCCTTACAAGGGTGGCGGAGACTTACGTTTCGGTGTCTCGAGACCCCGTCCTGGTCCCTGGGCCCCTCTCCTCGTGATCGCCTTTCCTTCGATGTGTGTAGTGGATTAAAATGGACTCCCGTCTTGTTCCACCGCTTAGGACTCCGTTGTCGACAAGATTCTCAGTCCTCTAATGTGTATCGGGGCTCCTCTAGATGAGGATTTTCTTCACCGCCACTCTTGGTTTTTTTCTTTTTCTTTTCTTTATAAAGAAGTCGGTGTGAGAAACTCTTTTACAGTATTTATACGATAAGTTATAAAAGTATAGTATCGTAACCTGTGTGTCGAGTTGTGTCACTTTATGACTAATGGACCTCCTTTTTTTTTTTCCCTTTTTTCCTTTATTTTTTATAACGTAGAAGGTAGAAAGACAACCTTTTAGAGTCGGGAGTTCGTGCCCTGGATCATGTGGTCTCTGGATCGGACGTCGTCCGCGACTCCAGGTGTCCCAGGACACACCTCCCTCCGTCACGGGTGGTAGACCCCGATTTACCGTGTTTTAACACAACCCACAGGAACCGGAACGGTCGAGTCCGGGAGGTAGTGCCCAGTAGACCCCCGAGACGGACGGTCTCGTGACCTGCCGACTGACCTACTTGTGGTCGATCCCCTCAAGGACCGACCCTCCGTACCACTGAGCGACCTAGACCATCTCGACAAAGTTCCCCACTCCTCTCTCACTCCAGTGGGACCCCTCTCTCCGTACGTCGAAGGATATCCGGAACCTCAACCAACCCCGGGGTCTATTGGGTTGGTTGTGGGTGACGTTCCGTTGCCTCCCTCCTCCCCTTCACCTCGAGACGACCCCGACCCTCGTTGGTTGTGTCCTCCGTTGACGTCACACACATCCCTCTCCCACACACACCACTCGCCCCTTCTCCACGCCCCCACAACGTAAAGGTCCAGAGACCTTGAAGGACCGAAGGTGAAGGGACCTCCGACACAGAGGTCAGCCGAGACTCGGAGCTCGAACGACATGCGACAAGGAGACAGGTAGGAACTTCACCGACTTGACAACGAGAACGACCGGGAGGGAGACGCACTAGACACTCGTGACCACCGTACGCATACCCAGACAGGGACGTGGTGCACCCCACGGATTCCCGGGGGAATGTCCCACCCGATTCGCTCATGTGACGTCGGTCGGCGGTCCGCCCCCGTGGTCCTAGACGACCCAGAACGGACACAAGGCCTACGTAGTGGCCGTACCAGGTAAGTCACGGCGAGACCCGGACGACCCGAACTGGAACACCTGCCCGGACCTGGACGACTGGAAGAAGTCGGACGTACCGGTGTCCACACCAGACCGGGACGACTCCGACACATTGTTACTAGACGGGTCCGAACTACCACCAACACCTCGACCACCAGACGACCGGAACGACGACGGGGGTCTGAACCAGCCGTCACCCGACGATTCGGTTGGACTTCGTCAGGACCTGCCCGAGTCGTTCTCAGTTTATGGTCGCGTCGAGGAGGACTGTGAAACGACGAAAGGTGAGTAGAGAGCCTTGTAGCCACTCTTTCAGTTTGAGTAGTGTAAAACACTAGCGGTACCGTTACAGTACGGAGACTTCTCAGACCGTGACCAAGAGGAAACACACCTAGGTCCGGGGTTCTCAGTTGAGACTATTTTTAGACCCGAAGGAACCGTTTGTTGTGTCCCCGAAGACGTAACTAGTAGAAGTGTAGCGGCCGGTCAAAGTATTAGAAGAATTATACTCGGTCACCCTCAAAGGCATGAATCTTTAGAAAGCGACAATTTAAGGTCTAAAGAGGGCACTGTGCTCCGGTCTTCCTTATGTCTCACGACCCGTGGTGACGACGATCGTGGTGGTTTAGGAGTAGGACCCCTGTAAGACTGTTTGTGGAGCTGACTCTTCAGGTCCCTGGTCGTCCTCGGCGGAGTCATGAACCCGTCGCCCCGCCCCGTCATACCCCTCCCCGTCATACCCCTCCCTACACCCCTCGTACGTAGTGACTCTTGGCTCTTGGTTCTTGGCTCTTGGTTCTTGCCTCTCGCTCTTGGCCCCCACCCCGCCCCTTCGGGCGTAGTATCTCTTGGTTCTTGTCTCTTGGCTCTCGTGGTCTTCGGCCCGATATTTGTTCCCCCGCCGGTACGACAAACGTGGTGTAGGGGGGACATGAGAGGGGGAGGGAACCGCGGAAGGTGTCACTAAGAAAATTCAACTTTATTCCCGTTCCTGGTAAAAAGACCGGAAGAGTTCTCCGTAGACACTGATACTAGTATACTAGCATGATACTGAAGGAAAGAAATTGAAATCCGAATAAATTCACGACGAAATAACGTGTTTTTAGGAATATATTATAGTTAAAACTTTTCGTTTACAATTTCTGTGTTTAGATTATTATTATTAGATGGATAACCAAGTAATTAATATTGTTTGCGTAGTATAATTACATTCTACAATTATTAGTACTTTTGACCCACACCCATCCCATATACCTTTGAAAGAAATCATAGAAATATTAAAAATACATTTAGATTTACACAAAAATTTTTATTACAAATGACCTCACCCCACGGTAACAGAAGATATATTTTGTGTGTGTGTGTGTTTAGGGTTTCATGTACAACCCTAACTTTTCATTTGACCTTTAAAAATTTTTTACTTATTTTATCTGAGACCAAAAATATATATATATATATAACCGTTTCTGAGAAGTAACGATACTTTATCCATGGGTCCGTCCCTGAACTATAGGGTCAATGAGGATGAGCTTCCGAAGTGGTCATCGTCCTGGGAAGGACCTGTCTTAGTCTGAGTCAAAGATTATAGACTTTTACGTAGGAGACAGAATTTTTTTTTTAGTCATATTGAGGAGTAAGGGATTCGATCGTTAGACCTTATTATGGACTTCCCTTGAAAGGACCTTTTTATGGGTTCCCTACCGTGTTCGACAGTGTGTGTCTCGACAACGAGGGACACAATAAATGTCGTAACCTTTTTATTCTTCAGTGATTCACAAATTTCTGTCGTTGTACTAATTGACAGAATTCCTGTCAGATTTGTGACTTTATGATATAGCGGTAATTTACTAATAATACTTCTAAGACAATGGACTCCCTTTCTCAAATGTTATGTAAATAATGTATTCTACTTAAAAAAAAAACTAGTTTTGTGTTTTTATAACATCCCGGAACCCTGAGAAGTGACGTCACGAGCGTGGACCTGTTTGTAGGGGAACCCGTTGTCTTATGTTTCTTTGATGGATTCCCTGGTTTTTATTGACGTACGTGTCGACCCCGTAGAATACTTGTTATTCTCTATCTTTCCGGTTTTCGGTTGACGATGAAGACTCCGCGACCCGCGTTTTTCTCCCAGGATGTGCACTAGGGACGTGTCCCGTGGAGGGTTTCCCGTCCGGCTAGTGGATTCGGTGGGGAGGTCGGGTCGGGTGTCGAGACGGAGAAGGGAGTGGGGTAAATTCCGTGGTCGAACGGGGATGGAGTCCCTCGGTCGTTCTCTCGGACGAGGAACAAGAGGGAGCACCTCGTCGGTCCCTTGGGTCCTTTCAGGACGGACTTAAGGAGTTGACCGGAGGGTAGTTAAAGACAACTAATTTCTCAAGTTCTTTGGGTCGACCATAGTCTTACGTTTACATTAAAAACAAACAGTGGTCTCAGGTCGAATAATTAGAATATTTGTTGTGGGGGAGGAAATCCTACAGAGAGTAAATGTTTGTAGATAATGGTGTGGTCCGTCGTAAGAAAAAGTAGTACATGGTTAAAACTTTCGTTTAAGGACTGTGTCTTAATGTCATTTACGAAACTCATTGTCTGTCACGTTGGACTGGGTGTAGTCTATAAACTCAGTAAAAGACCGTCCGTTTGACATTCATTCATTCATTCCGTTCGTCCAGGAGGAAGGGGTATCGTTGTACAAATGTACATATGAACATCGACTAAATGTTATAACATATCTTCTTTGATTGTGTTATAACGTTTCGTTAATGGCAGATCAATTTTTATTTTCATTTTTCCCTTTCTTCTTGGTTCTTTTTCATTTCGAACAATTTTGACTTTTTCGTTTGTTTGTTCGTTTGGACACGAAGAAAAGGGTTCAGAACGAGACTCTGAAAAAAGTTAGTAGGTAAGTCGTTTGTAAATGACTTATAGATGACACGAATCGACGAGTCAACACAGGTTGAGAAACACTGGGGCACCTGACATCGGGCGGTCCGATGTTTGTTTAGGAGACAGGTACCCTAAGAGGTCCGTTCTTATGATCTCACCCAACGGTACGGGAGGGAGTTCCCTAGAAGGACTGGGTCCCTAGCTTGGGTCCAGAGGGCATAACGTCCGTCTAATAAATGGTAGACTCGGTGGTCCCTTCGGGTTCTTACAACCTCACCCATCGGATGGGAAGAGGTTCCCTAGAAGGACTGGGTTCTTAGTTTTGGTCCCAGAGGACGTAACGTCCGTCTAAGAAATGGTCGACTCGGTGGACCTTTCGGGCTTACAGATGATTCACGATGTTTTATATGAGGCGTTTTACGACCACTAGGTTACCATTCGTTTTACCTGTACTGAGAACGGAAGTACCTTAAATGTCAGATTACACTTTATATTTACTAAGGTGGTTTTACATATCATCTTTTGACACAAGGATGATACTTTCTTATCATAATCTCCTGAAACATACCTCTTGGCAAAAACGCGTTCCTATACCGTGTATAATTCGTGGTAGTAACATCCGATAAACAATTGAACTTTGATAACTCCTGTTACACTCCGAATTTACAAGTAAGTAGAGTAAGTGTCTCTAAATGTTAGTGTAGAACGACTCCCAAAGGTTCATGTCTTGGTACGTGAAAGGATTGAAGATTGAAGAGTCCAAAGGACATTCAAGTAATTTACGAGGTCTAAGAGTAGTCCTTGTAAGAGTAGAGTGAAAAAGATCTCAACTGGAGTGATTTACACTCCTAAAGTGACGGGTATGTCCAGATATAAAAAAGAAAAAAATGGTGTGTATGTTTGACTCTGTCCCTCTTTCCATATTACCGACGTTTATGTCACACGTCTTGGAAATGTCGACCAGATGGACCGTAGATGTGGGGAGGAAAGAGACCTTACTGAAATTTTAAGTAAACCCCTAAATAGGGAAGGGGCGACAATCGACCTACCCTGTCAGAAGGGTCGAGGAGTCCACTTTATGTGTTGAACTGGGTTTCAGTAGCAAGTCCCGGTTTATACACTGTAATCGGTCAAGTGATCTTCGCAATAGAGTCCGGGATACGATTCTTGTCACCCTAATGGAGGATTCCAGTAGTTATTGTCCATGGGTTCACTGAATCTTCTTTTCAATGGTGGAACTCAAAACACATAAGTGGACTTATCAGTCCCTTGAAAGTGGATAAAATAAATCCAAAAGTAAATAAGTTTAAGGTTGGTCTTCGATTTATGTTATCCTTTAACTATTCGTAATTCAAAATGAGGTTTCCTCATCCTAGTAAGTCTAAATGAAGTCAATTTCATTCGTTGGGAATTTGTTTCGATCAGAAGTAAACTTTCTCTTTATTTTGGTTTATTTGGTTTCCTTTTTGTCACCCTATTTGTGAGAACGAGATAACGGGACCAAAACTTCGATCTTCCCCTAAATGGGTCCTTGAAGACTGTAGGTAGAACATTAATATTTCTCTTCTGGATAAATTCTTGTCTGACTTGTGTATGTGTGTGTGTGTGTGTGTGTGTGTGTGTGTGTGTGTGTGATGGGACTCTTTACCTCTTTCCTCTTTGTCTGAGACTATTATGAAACTCGGGGTTTGAGATCCGGTCAAAAGGGAACGTGTAGGGTGTAGACCAGGTGCCGTTTGTGAGAGTCATAAGAAACAGGTTGTAGGTGACCTTACTCTCAGTTAGTCGTATCGGTGAAGAGAAGTAAGGATGTTAATCTCGTAGATTGTCCGACCAGAGACGGAAAGTCTAAAAAGGTACATTAGCGGATGTGATCAGGTGTTACAAGGGAATTGTTGTCCCCTGTGTATACTTCAAGAGGTACGGTAAAGAATTTAGAGAAAGAGGACTAGACTCTACTTCTTCTTTCGTGGGAGGATTAGACGGAGGAACCTCGATCCTGAGTGGTGTTACGAGAGGTTTTTTTCAGGAATGTTTAGAACTTTGGAGGAGATGACAGAGTTTAAAAAGTACTAGAAATACACCCGTTCCTTAAATTCTTAGTACATTGTCCCTCTCTCCGAGTTCTCCCTTTCCTATGTATATGTCAATATTGACTAAGTACAACAACATGTCGTCTTTGGTTGTGTTGTAACATTTCGTCAATAGGAGGTTAGTTTTTTCATTTTTGATTGTTAGTACATTGGTCAAGAGTCAAATGAGGAAAACTTTAGGACGTATCCTTAGTGGAGGAGGAAATCTTGTGTCGTAATTAACCTAGAAACCTAGGACCGACTTTGTAAGTAAAATTGTAACAATAAACACACTTGTAATGGGTGGTCTATAAAATGTTCCGTTTTTGTGACTTTTAACGAAGTTACAAAAGTGTAGAGGATATCTCGGGTTTTATTCTTCAGACTGGGACTCTATTAGTACCTGTTTTTGTTTCAAGTATTAAAGGCATAAGTCTCGTGAAACTTCCCAAATCACCTTTCGTTAGTTCTACTGATTCCTCATACTTTTAATTCCTATTTCCTTAAAACCAAAGGACTTTCATTCATAGACTGGCATTAGGAATGAATGTTCTTACAGATGTAAGGACAGATGTGATGAGGTCCCCTCTCACAGTCCGATCGAGTAGATTTGAGTGTTGTTCAAAGTGAACCGATATCGTCTCGTTTACTTGGATTTGGGACTGTCTTTCCCAATAATTTATAAAATTACGCAATGGTTATCTCCGGTACCCAGGAAGAAACCTCAATAGAAATTTTTGTCTTTTAACAGAGAAATTCTATCGGATCGTCTACAGAACGAGATTTTATCTTGTACTAGAGAAATTGTAGGACACTTAGAAAACGTACATACCGGTAACGACTAAGAGGATGAGATCAAAGAAACCCAGAGGATGACCACTGGAAAGGAGATTAGAGAAAGTAGAACCCACAACTATGGAGGACAAAGAGTTGTAGGATGTGTTCCGTCTCAAAGACCAATCGAAGGGTGTGACAGAGTCAAATCTTACTTTTCACTTCTGTTTAAGAGGCAGGTATTGACTTTGTATTGTGATACGGATTAAAGACCAAAACTTCGGAACTCTACAAAAGAGTAAATACGGTGGGTGTCTTAAAGGAAGATTTAAGACTTACACCAAAATTATCGGATATCTTAAGACAGCAACCTCTCCTTCGGAAGTTTCCAAAACTCTAAAACGGTCAATGACCTTCCCAAAATAACCGACGTTCAATACTAACTTTAATGAATGAACGATAAGCCAAATTATACAAATCTCAGTAAAGATTTATCCGACGGAGTCCGAAAAGTCACTATAGATCTTATTACTACATTTTTGACATGTTGTCACACCCTTTACTTTCTATTCAAATCTCCTTTTATCGAGTTCAGGGGTTTCTTTTCGGTGAGGTCACAAGAACGGACCTCTTAGGGTACCTGTCTCCTCGGACCGTCCGATGTCAGGGACCCCGACGTCTCAGCCTGTGCTGACCGCACTGACTCGTTCGTGCGTGTGCGGGGTCTCTTAAGAAATTCCTTGTGCGGATACAAAGACAGTATGTGGCAGAGGAGGATAGAAAGTTAGAATCATAGATAATAGGGACGTAGTCCTCGAAGGTTCATCCACTCCTTAAAGCCGTGGGTGCCCATACTTACACGCACACACACACACACACACGCCCGTCGTAAACGTATATGTGTATTGTCTGGATTCTCGACCATCGTATATTCTGTATATACAGGAGGTCTGGGGTTACTTCTACTTTTTATGTAAAGACTCTTCTGACTATTAAACGTATATCTATCTATGACTATGTCGGTTGAGGCACGAAGGATAAAGAAAGTAGTAAGACTTGGGGACGTCGTTTCCATACGGATCGTGGTGTGTAATAAAAAAGAGGTATCATCTTTAATACTCAAACGTGTACACTTTTGTTTCCTATACGACTCAAGTGTACATTTTTTGGAAACACTCTTCTTTTTACGTCATAAGTAGTGACAGAAGTTGTCTTGTTTTTTCCAGTTTATTCTCTCCTATAATTTTTTTTTTGACTATCTCGTAACTAACTCTTGTAATTTACTAGGTTGGATTGTAAAGACGTTCTAGATTAACTGTCTGTAGTAAGGTGACTTTTCTTTTCTCCGAAGTAAAATATTAGGGAGAACGAGTCCTTCCAACCAAAGGTATCGGTGTCCGAACAGTCGGCCGACCGAACCAATTACTACTGGGATCCCTCGGTTGTTATACCGGAGGTGAAGGGGTAGAGATAAACGTTTGGTGTCGGTTTGACCAAGATCTTCAACAGACTCTTCCTCCGACACAGGGGTTTCTCCGATTATGACAGACTATTCGTTGTAGGAGTTATTTTTCGTCTCTGTCGTTAATAACGAAACAGATGTCAGACCATAAGAGAATCCCTCGTCGTTACCCCAGTACCTTAAGGGGAGTCAGACTCCTCTTCCCGTTCGTTTAGGTAGTGGGATAGTCTGTTGAACCTACGAAAAAGTACTTTTGGGTCTCCAGGGTCCCAAAGAAAGACTCGGGGTCGACGAAAGAGATATTTGCCCCTACAAACGAACCAGAGAAGACAAGGTTACACGACTAAGACGAGACACTGGATTGTCAAAGACGAGGTGGTATTTTTCAAGCGCACTGGAAAGGACGGAGTGAAGAGAAAAGGTCACCACTGGTGTGCTGTTTCGTGTTCATGGGTCTCATGGGTCGTCCTGTGAGAAGACCAAACAGTCCGGTTTTCGGGGTACTAAAGGGGTGGAAACATTGAGTGAGAAAATCGACATCGGACTAAACCCTTGGTTTGTGAGTTCTATATCTTGTGGTTCAAACAGTTTTCATGTAGTGTAAAGTTTTCCTGTCGTTCTTCAGAAACAACTAGTGAGGCTGGAAGGTTCAATAATAGGTCAAAGAGAGGAAAAGAACTGTTTAAATTAATATACCAGATGGTTTATAGTGGAGACGATGACAGTGGTTTGAGGAAAAATTTATGGATTCTAATCTATTGATAATTATGAGGTGACTATATAAGAGAACTTCCAGTTTTTACTGACTTAATCCGATTCCGACTACTCGAAAAGAGTCAGGAGTAATAAAAGATAGAAAAAGGTCGTAAACCGTGTCGATTACTGGAGGACAATAAGTTTAATACAAGGGAGGATCTAAAACACTACGACAGTATAGGTTCCCTAGGTAAGACACCGACGGTAGAGGTAGAGGAAAACCAAATTGAAAGTGGAGGACCATGGATTTACACACAAAAAGATTTCAGGACTGGAACAAGAAGTTAGAAAGTGAGATACGGGTTAGAGAGATTTTGAAGTAGATGGAGACAGAAGTTAATAGTAGAGATATAACTATTGGAGGTTTATCTGTAAACACTGAAAGTTCAGGTATCGAGAAAAGTACCGAGAAATCTAAATAAATGACCTTTAAAGAGGAAATTAGTAAGACAAGATTGAAAATTTAGTTTTATGGGTTTCCACTTCCGAAATAGAAGGGTCGAGGGTTTAGTCAAGTGACAGGTGTTGAAGAGATAAACCAGTCATCTTTGTGGATAAACCTCTGGACTTGTAGACGAAATGTAAAGTACACTTTTTTACTCTCAATCAGCGAGTCGGTACAGGCTGTGAAACGTTAGGGTACCTGACATCGGGTGGTCCGAGGAGACGGGTATCTTAAGAGGTCCGTTTTCGTGACCTCACCCAACGGTAAAGGAAGAGGTCCCCTAGAAGGGCTGGGTCCTTGACTTGGGTCCAGAGGAAGTAAAGTCCGTATAAGAAATGGTAAACTCGGTGGTCTCTTCGTACAAAGTACACCATTTGTACTTGACTACCAGAGAAAATACGGTCCGTCTAAAGATTCATGGTCTTTGTGTTGGTATTCCGGGTTAGGAGCAGGAGGGTGAGATGAATGAGATAGTATGTAAATAAGGTATAGGGAAAATTTAACCCTAATATTATAAAAGGGGGTTTAGTAGAGGAGAAACTAAAAGTGAAAAGGAAGGGTATGTATGGAGTTTTAAGATGAATATATGTTTCAAGATTTCATTAGGAAATAAAGAAGAAGGAAATGTGGGATGACCAAAGATCCAAGATAGTTTGAAGGAAACATTATAATGAGTACAACATACGATTCAGTGAAGTCAAAACAGACTGAGAAACACTACGATACCGGATGTCGGACGGTCCGAGGAGACAAGTACCCTAAGAGGTCCGTTCTTATAACCTCACCCAACGGTTCGAGAGGAGGTCCCTTAGAAGACCTAGGTCCCTACCTTGAGTGTGGAGAATACAGAGGACGTAACCGTCCGTCCAAGAAATGATGATCACGGTACCCTCTTCGGGAGTATGGGTTATCATTTGTAAATGACCCACAGAAGGTCGACGATTCGTGACACAATTCGGTCCTGTTCTGTTGCTAATTCATGTTGTTTTTCGGAGACGGAAGTTTTGAAGTCTCAATTATATTCTTTCTCTGTCCATTTAGTTATTAATGACATGTCGCCCTGTTTGTGATATAACCCGGATTTTCTCTTCGGGAATTGGACTGAGCCTGAATCCCCTCTGAAGGGTTTCTTTCACTGAGAACTCAACTCGACATTTTATAGTGTCACACAAGTGGGTGGTCTGACCCCGTAAGGTCTTCCTGTTGTCATTGGACAAGTCCTACTCGTGTGCCTCACTGTTCGTTCTCCCCTCTGACTCTTTCACCTTTCCCCAGTGTAATTTGTATCTCAGTATCGTAATATCCGACTTAACCCATGAAGTCTTTCTAGACGACTTCAGGAGGATCGGGGGCCATGAACATTTACACTGTTTATCCAAGAACCGTGTACATTAGTTCACTTCTACCCCAGTAATCCTACTCGGGATTAGGTTCTACTGACTACATGAATATCTTCTCTTTTTAAGTGTCCGTATCTTCTATCCGACCACCAACGGGTTCCCTCTCCGACCCCTCCCCACCTCACACCCACACCCCAATCGTCTATGTTCGACGGCGATTCAGTGAAGTCAGCACAGGCTGAAACACGCTGTGGTATCTGCCATAAAAAATATATTTTATATGTCTTAAATATTTGTTGTTCCAGGATGATATATCGTGTCTCTTGATATAAGTTTTTAGGATACTATTCGGTACCACCTTTTCTTATGATTTTTTCTTGCATACAGATGCATTTACGGACGTACGAGTCAGCGAAGCCAGTACGGATCGAGAAACGCTAGGGCACCCGGCATCGGGTGGTCCGAGGAGACAAGTATTCTAAAAGGGTCGTTCTTATAACCTCACCCAACGGTACGGGATGAGGTCCCCTAGAAGGGGTTGGTCCCTAGTTTGGGTGTAGAGGGTGCAGGAAACGTAACGTTTACCTAAGAAATGGTGACTAAGGGGTCCCTTCGGATATATATATTTATTGGCTTAGTGAAACGAGATATCGTCATTAATTGTTTTGTGACATGTAGTTGATATTGAGGTAAAATGTCTTACTTTTTTGTTTCTTCTCTTTTTAAGGTGCTCTTCCGTCTGTGTGAGCCCCTCTCGTGAGGTACTGTTACCTTAGTCTATGTCTTCGTGCCGTCGACGTTCGGTTCATTACGGGCTCCAATGATGTTCTTTTCCGGTCCTTCATGGGAGTGGGTCTCCTACTGGAATGGCTGTGGAACTAAAGTTCGGAAATCGGAGGTCATGACTCTCTCTTAAAATGACTCTCTCTTTCGACCGAATTTTGAGTTGTAGGTTTTTTGTTTCTAGTACCCTAGACCAGGGTAGTGAAGTACCGTTTATCTACCCCTTTGTCACCTTTGTCACTGTCTGAAATAAAAGACCCTGGGGTTTTATTGACGTCTACTACTAACACCGGTACTTCAATATTCTACGAACGGAGAACCTTCTTTTCAATACTGGTTAGATCTGTCGTATAATTTTTCATCTCTACAATGAAACGGTTGTTCCAGGCAGATCAGTTTCGATACCAAAAAGGTCATCAGTACATACCTACAAGCTCCACCTGGTATTTCTTTCGACTCGTAGTTTCTTAACTGCGAAAACTTGACACCACAACCTCCTCTGAGAACTCTCAGGAAACCTCACGTTCCTCTAGGTTGGTCAGGTAGGATTTCCTTTAGTCAGGACTTATAAGTAACCTTCCTGACTACGACTTCGACTTCGAGGTTATGAAACCGGTGGACTACGCTTCTCGACTGAGTAAACTTTTCCGGGACTACGACTCTTTCTAACTCCCGTCCTCCTCTTCCCCTGTTGTCTCCTACTTTACCAACCTACCGTAGTGACTGAGTCACCTGTATTCAAACTCGGTCGAGACCCTCAACCGCTACCTGTTCCTTCGGACCGCACGACGACGGGTACCTCAGTCTGTGATGATTCGCTGACTTGACTTGACTCTCTCTTATTTAAAGACATGTCGACTAACATAAATTTGGTTTCATTGTTTTAAATGTAAATTATGGAGATTCTACAGGGATGAAGACAAGTAGAGTAAGGATGAGTAGGAAGTCAGGATCGAGTTGAGAGTAAAGGTACTTCGGAAAACAGTAGTTACCTTACAACCTAAGATAAAGTGGTGGTAAGTGACTCGTGGATGGTATAAGTTATATGAACTACGAAGGGTCACCGTTTCTTAGACGGATGACCAAATAACCGTCTCAAAGGACATCTTCAGCATTCTCTACGTCCAAACTAAGAGTCCAACCCTTCTAGGAGATTTCATAAGTACGGACCCTTTAGGGTACCTGTCTTCTCGGACCGCCCGATGTTAGGTACCCCAAAGTTTCTCGATCTGAGTTTACTTACTGATTCGTGTGAGTCCATGTCTATTTTGTTTTAGTAAAAGTTTAGGTTTTGGTACGAAGGAAAGTGTTTTCTCAAATGTTTGGTTCGTTGTCTTTTGTCTGGTACCATAATAACAAAGTTGGTTGTCTATACATGACTCACGATGACATACACGTCGCACAAGTCTCAAAAACTACTTTGTCACTGGTTTTGATTGTTTTCACGAACACGATTACCGTAAATGTAATACATCCTCCGTCAGTCCTCGTCCTCGTCCCTTGTCTGATATTTTGTTTGTTTTTTTGTCAAATTTTGTATACCATATAGACTTACACTGTTCATGTTATTTATTTCGCCCTTTCCCTTTAGTCTCACCGAAGACGTTCCCACTGATGAAGAGACGTAGATTTTAGACTACCCCACTTGAATTATCACTTTCTGACTTACCGAGTGAGAATACTCTCCCTATTCTATTTTTGTAGGTAAGAGTGATGAAGATAAGCTGTAACATCATCCAAGATCTGTACCGTTAATCCCTTCTTTTATTTCATTTTCCATAGGTATGACCTTTCGTTTTTTATTCTAATATGGATAAACGTTTACTGTACTGGAACATATATCTTTTAGGATTCTCTAGATGAATTTCATAACCTTGATCAAACCATTCTACCGTATTATGTTCTAGTTATATGTTTTGTGTTAACATGAATTAATCATTACTCTTTATTCTTTTAACTTTCACTTTAATTTCTTTGTTAAAGTGAATGTTATAATCGTTTTCTATTTTATTATTTAAATTGTCCTCACATTATGAATTATTTAAATTGTTTTCCTTACGTTTTGAAGATGAGATCTTTGATATTTTATAATGAATTTCTTTAATTTCTTCCGGATTTATTTACCTTTATATAGTCACAAGTACCTTATCTCTGTTTAATAATTCTACCGTAATCATGGGTGTCACTAGATGTCTAACTAGTTTTAGAGATGGATTTATGGTCGACCGAAGAGACGTCTTTAACTGTTCAACTACGATTTTAAGTATACCTTTAAGTTCTTTGAGCCTTATCGGTTTTTTAGAACTTTTTCGTCTTTTGTAAGGACTAAAGTCTCAAAAGAAGTTTTGATGTCATTAATTTATCATCCATGATCGGATTCTTATCTATGTATCTAGTTATCTTATCTTAACTCTCAGATCTTTATTTAGTAGTGTAAATGTCAGTTAACTAAAAACCGTTCCCACGGTTCTGTTAAGTTACACCCTTCTTTTTGGAAAAGGTTTTTCACTACGACCCACTCTGTGGAATAAGTGTACGATAGCATTGAGTGTAGTATGTGTTTTTATTGAGTTTACAGGTAGTTGGCTATTCATCTATTTTACACCATATAAGTATGTTATCTTATAATAAATTGTTATATACTTCGAGACTACGAACGATGTTGTACCTACTTTGAACTTCGGTCATATGATTCACTTTCTTCCGTTAATATCTGCTTAATAATATATTAAGGTAAGTTCACTTTACAGGTCTTATACATTTAGATCTGTTTGGTTCTCATCTTGTCTCAACGGATCCCGACTCCTCCAATCCCCTTACCCTTTACCGACGATTACCTATACTCCAAAGAAAAACTCCACTATCTTTACAAAATTTTAGTCAACACCTACCAATACGTTGAGAAACTTATGTGAATACTGTTTACTTAACATGTGAAACTCACTTGACTTACCAAACACCTAGTATGGAGTTATTTTGACAGTATAAAAAATTAACTAACCAACTGAACCAGTCTACGGAGGTGGAATCGACGTTTCTTCGCACCCTTTCACTGATAGACCGAAAAAAGTAGAAGGAGGATGGTTTTGAGTATACCATTTCTTAAGAGGTTTAGATCTTCCTATTGAGTCCAGGACGACGACGACGACGATTCAGTGAAGGCAGCACAGGCTGAGACACACTGGAGTATCTGCCGTCGGGTGCTCCGAGGGGGCAGGGACCCTAAGAGGTCCGTTCTTGTGACCTCACCCCACGGTAAAGGAAGAGGTTACGTATTTTCACTTTTCACTTTCACTTCAGCGAGTCAGAGCAGACTGAGAATCGCTGAGGTACTTGACGTCGGATGATCCGAGGAGGTAGGTACCCTAAAAGGTCCGTTCTCATGACCTCACCCCACGGTAACGGAGAGGTTATGAAGTGACGATTGTCAATATGAATTATGACGTAACTCCGTTTCGTTGTCCCGTATTTCTATTTTGTGGTGGACATAAAGAACACCCGAATGGGAAAGAAAGATTTCAAACATAAATTCAGTGAAAGTTAAATGAAGAAGTTTTATTAACGTATCGATTAATGGGAACTATAAATTAGTGGGTGTCTCGAACTTCACGGGCGGAGGAAAAAAAAAGTGTGATAGATATGGATCTTTGCGAATACCTTTCATTGTTGTTGTATTTTTCGTCTACAAAAGTTTAGGAGTGAGGTTAAATTGCATTCCCTAGGAATATGTAGGACTACGTTAAAGTTGAGTTCGTCGGATTGATGGTGAACATTCAATACTTTAAGGTTTACAACCGTAAAATTAGACATGAATTCTTCGAGATTTATTGAATGTAAATATGAAGAAAGTTCAAAATACACGAATCTCAGATTATGAGAGAGAAGTTTTCAGTTGTGTTTTTGTCGTACGAAAACATTTATTCTACACGTAAGGTTGCTACTCGTAAATAACCCATTAGGAAGTCAAAAACAAAATGGCATTGGTAATGACACTATAGTAAGTGTTCACAAAAGGATGAGGTGTCGATCACGAACCTTGTTACCTATTACATTTACACTAAAGTAGACAAACGACTTATAAAGGTTGACTTGTTCCTTATAAAACAAGAACTAGAGTCACAAGTCTTTCTCACTCTAGTCACAAAGAAAATCGAAAAAAATTCGATCCTATTTCGTTTATTAGGACCCTTTTAACTAAGACGATCTAGTATTAAAAAGAAAGAATCACTTTAGATGTTTGACTCATGGATTAGGAGATTCAGTCGGTGACCTGAAGACGATATGATAGAAGACGACCATAAGATTTTTGAGTTTATAACATCCCCCTCTCCCCCTAGATCTTTCTTACCGTACTAAGTTTCCCTAAGTTTATATTACTTGTAAACAAACACCGTAAAAATATGAAGTAAACTCTTTCTATTAAAAGAATGGTGTGGGATTTACTTTGGTCAAAACAAGGTACTAGAATTGAAGTTCGTATAGTGAGAGACTGGCCGAGTGAGACAGTGTGTAGGTTGTACTGTGGAGACCAGGTAACTTGGATGGTGGAGAAGTGACAGGGACGGGGAGTAACATGAGTGAAGAGATGAACTTCACTTCAGCGAGTCAACACGGGTTGAGAAACGCTGGGGTACCTGTCATCGGACGTGGTTCGAGGAGACAGGTACCCTAAAAGATCCGTTCTCATGACCTCACCCAACGGTAAAGGAAGGGATCCCTTAGAAGGGATAGGTCCCTAGTTTGGGTCCAGAGAGCGTAACATCTGTCTGCAAAATGGCAGGCTCGGTGGTCCCTTCAGGGTGAAGAGATGAATGAGTCGTAGTTGAGGTCTCGGTTAGTGATTTAGTAAGGGGACTCACTGTGAGCTGAGAGAAAAGGGTAGGAAGGAAGAGATTCAGTGAACCGTTTTGGAGTCGGGAGTAATTTAGGATGAGATGGACGAGGTGTGTCGACTGGCTAGAGTGAAATTTAATACTGGTGATTAGGATTCACCCGGAAGGCACGACGGACCATGAGTGTATTAAAGGGGGTAACTTAGTAACAGGGTGAGAGGATTCACTGGCGTGTAGTAGAGATGGTCGAGGGAGAGGAAAGAGGTGTGAGAGTCGGCTACTGGAACGAAGGATAAAGTCACTTCCTCAGTGTCACCAAGAAAAAAAATAAAAGATTAACCCATTATTAATGTTATTGCGACATAACCAAAGACGGCACGTTGTTACGTTTAGTCAGTATTGCTAAGAAAATTTTGTTTAGTTTGTCACGAGAGAGACGAGTCGTGAGAGGTCGCGAAGGGGAAGGGGGAGTGTCTTTTGTGGTGTCAGGAGTGTCGCCGAGTGTTTCGGGACGCACTAGACCGGGGTAATGGAGAGACTGAGGTCGGGATAGAAGAGGGGAGGTAATGACAAGGACGGAGTAGTCGGAGGAACGACAAGTCGACTGTGTTAGTTCGTGAGAGGACCGGGTCCCGGCGTCGTAAACAGCAAAGAAGGCGGATCTTGCGAGAAGAGAACCTATATAAATGTGCCGAGTGAGGAAACGAAGGAAACAGAAACAGAAGCCACTTCAGAAGAGACTGGTAGACTAAATCTCACCTTAAGGGAGAGAAGTAGGCTCGTGAGGGAATGGGGCAAGCACAAAGTAAAAAGAGGTATGTTCAATAATAGTAAACGTATGATACAAAACTAATAAACAAATCAAGAAACAGATATAGGTAAGTGATCTTCCATGCAAACTCGGATACCCGGTTCTACCACCGGACAAAACACGTGACGACTTTAGGGTCGGGGATCTTGTCGTGGACCATGTAACAACAATGACAAGTCAGCGATTCAGCACAGGTCGAGAAACGTTGGGGTGCCGGTCCGAAGGGACAGGAAGTGGTAGAGCATGACAAACAACAAATCAGTGGGTCAGCACAGGCTGAGACGCTGGGGTGCCTGACATCATGCTGTCCGAAGGGACAGAGAGTGGCAGAGGGTCTGAACCGGGCTCAAGTATGAGTAATGTAGTCACTATGGTAGGTTGACAGAATAGGAGACAGTGAGGGAAGAGGAAGACGGGAGTCAGAAAGGGTCGTAGTCCCCGAAAAGGTTTCTCAGCCAACGAGTGTAGTCTACTGGTTTTATGACCTCGCAGTCGAAGTCGTAGTCGGGAAGATTGCTCATAAGTCCCAACTAAAGGGAATTCTAACTGACCAAACTAGAGGAACGACAGGTTCCCTGAAAGTCCTCAGAAGGGGTTGCGATCTCAAACATCTGTAGTTAAGAAAGCTACACCACGGAGGTCGTGGTGCCAAGTTTCCGTGGTAGAGCATCTCCCATGAATTATGTATAAACAACCTTTTTACTTACTCATTTACTCACTTACTTACTTACCTCGTAGAAGTGATTTCCTTCAATTCAGATTTGGAGTGGATAACCGAACGATCACATACAGTCCAACAACGGAGACATTAGTGATTGTTTCTTGTGAATCTAGGTTTAAATATAAGCTAACCGTTTTTTCTTTTCAGTCTCTTAGTACTTTATTATAAGTGACGGTCTCGTCTCAACGACACTGGTTACGACACAGATCGTCCTCGTAGACACTCGTCAGAGGAAACGGGGGGGTTTTTTTCCTTACCGACATCAAGAAAGAGTCGTCAATAAAGTATTTATTACTGAGCATTGAGTTTCGAAGAAGAGATTAGTATTCTGAGTGTTTTTAATATAATCCGGGTACTCTAAACGGATTCCGGACAAGTGTAATTGATTATGATGAGTAGAGTGATGTTTTTACGTAGAATTCATTGATTTCCAACGAAGGTACAGTTTTCAATAACTGTACAGATTCTTTTTTATTATAGTTAAAATAACTATAATTATAAACTATAATTAAAATTAATGATAAAATAGTTATATATAATTTGGTTTAAAATAGTATCGTGTTTAGTGAGTTTTCACAAAAGAATAATAGATAAAAATTTCTGTCTTAATTTAGTACATCTACATATGGTTATGTAATGTTAGACCTCACGACTCAATCTTTAAAATTGATTCATCACTAAACCCTTAAAAAGACTTCCTTTTTTTTGGTTCTAGGTAAAAGTCGAACGTCTGAAATTCATCCATTATACTTTCAGTGCATATAGTGGACGAAATATTTAGGGAAAAATTCAAGGGAGAGGGTAGAGTCGTGAGTCTTGTTGTTAGGTCGACTCGTGACTCTTTGAGGAGTTTAAATTTGGTAAGTTCACTTTAGACAGAGACTTACAAGCTTTCCTAAATGACATTTTTATAGTCAAACTCTAAATCAGTCATTTTAATTAGTGAGTACTGGGACTTCCTCGTTTTACCACCTCCTCCCTCGACCTTTTGTGATATCTTAAATTACGACGAGTTCTCTACCCTGAACCCTCTAATGATCTCTAATGTGGTTTCGATTTAAGTTTATGTTGAAAAGAAACACAAAAAAAAAAAAAAAAAAACCACAGAGAAAAAAAGTTAGTAGTTTTAATTGGTGTTTTATCGGTGATCTTTTAAGAGTGACCCTACATAATTAATGTATTCGATCAAATTTAGATATATTTTCAAAATTCTGTTTAATCGACTGAATTTACGGTTGATGTCGTTATACGAGTTGACTAAATAAATAAATAAAAACATTTCGATAAAACGTCAACTATTGGTTTCTACACTTTTTGTGGAGGGACCACCGAGTCGACCATATCTTAGGTGGACGGTACGTCCTCTGGACCAAAGTTGTCGACCCTACCCTTCTAGGGGACCTCTTGGCTTGTCGATGGGTGAGGTCATAAGACCGGACCTCTTCTCTCAGGTGTCTCAGTGTTTCTCAGCCTGTACTGACTCGTTGAAAGTGAAAGTAAAAATGAAAGACATGATTGGTAACAAATGGCTAAGGTTTTGCACGTTATCGAGGTATCCCTTCTGTCCCTCGCTACTCGACTCTCTCCGTCGGAAGACAGAGGACCATCGTGAACGTCTGTCTGGGTGAGTCGAGTGGGCGGTAGACCATAGTGAAGGACAAGACATCACGTACAGAATAGAGGGGGTTCTGACTTGGATCTCGGATGCAGGAGACGACAGGTACACAAGAAATTCGAATCCTGGTGCAGTCTAAGCGGAAAGATTTAGAATGTTTTGATCGAAGTAACTTCAGTACCTACATATAAAAGGGATGACTTGTTGTTCGGAAATTTTTTTATTTTGTGGGTCAGAAAATAAGGGATTGTGTCATGGAATTTGGATCGAGACACACACACACACACACACACACACACACACACACACACATTATAAACTCCGACTTACTTACTGACTTTTTATTTATTTACTTATAGTTTATGAGATACTGGAGAACTATTTACGGGAGTCTTTTTATGGAAGATGTATCGTGTCACTGAAACACCAAGTTCAAGATGGGGTCGACGGACGAAGTCTCTACCTCTTTAGTCTTTATAACTAGGGCGTCATTGAAAGTACAGGATCTGGATCAGGAAAATTCGACCATTCTACTTTCAGTTAAAGAGATCGTAGATCACGGTAGGTGATCTACCGTGGACTTAATCGGTTCCGAGATCAAACCCTTCCCCGAGACAAGTCTTTCAGGAAACCATTTATACATTCTACTTTGGACTTTTGTAAGTAAAATTTTTTATCTATTTTCTGGGGGTCTTTTGAATTTAACATTGATTTAAATATTGTACGGAATGTCATGGTCAATGTCTAGTGGCGTTATTTCACTCAGTGTGTCTTAAACAAAGGGTCACATATACTTTCAATATGACATCAGATAATTCCCACATTATCATAGTACAGATTTTCTTATTACATGTGTGGAATTAAATTTTATTAAATAACGAATTTTTACGATTGATAGTACACTTTGAAGTCACTCAGTATAGAAGAAGGACCATCTCCCCAGAACGGACCGACAACTACCGATGATTGACTAGTCCCACCACCAACGCTTTCCAACCCGACTGAGACCTTTAAAGAATTTTATTCTAGGAGGGAAAGTACTTGCTAAAAGGAGACATCGTACACTACGACAAACTGTCGTAAAATGGGTGTTATCCTGAAGAAAGTTTTAACCTCAGTTAAACGAAGTCGGGACGACGGTGAAATAATTGATTTAAATACATTATAAAGTTTTGAAAAGAACAATAAAGTTGTCGAAAGTGTCATAGTAGTGGTCATCTAAGGTAAAGTTCTTCGGTGGACGAAATGTGTAAGTATCCTTCGTTGAAGAGTAGGTAATTTCCAAATAATACTCTAATGTCGTTAAGTCAGGATAGAAGTCCGAAGTGAAATTTAGGATCAAGAGAAAGATAAAGGTGGTGTAGACGTCAAAGAAGGAGGTGGTTGCAGAATTTGGTGGGGGGGGGTGGTTTTCAGTAGGTACTCGTAACCTAAGTTGAAGAACGTTTGTTGACAATTACGACTTTAAAATGGAGAAGGGAACTTAGTGTTTCGAAGAATTACTGTAAATCTTATCACTTAGTAAAGGTCTTCGAAAAAATAAATGAAACGGGTCTAGGTAATCTCCTTAGTGAGAGATACCGTCGATATTGGAATATTCTAAACAAATAATTACACAAATAATTATATTTGTGAGACAACTTTAATGAGGAACTGGGTACCCGACGTCTTACCTACAACACAATCGTCCGTTCTTTTGTTGTCATTAGAGGACACGTAGAAGCAGTCTCGAGTACCCTCTGGTCCACGTAACAGTTGCTCGTCACTATAAAACTTTCCTTAGAATAAAGGATTCGTAAAACAGAGTTGTCACCCGAATTTTATAAGTCACTTAGTACAACATTTGTCTACGTGACAGTTGATTTGAAGTGACAACGTAAATGCTCTCGTGTCCGTTGAGATAATGCTCTCATCTATCTCGTATTAGGATTTCTCGGTATCCTAGAAACCTTACTCTTTACTTGAAGTTGAAGTTCAGTAATGGACGTACTAGGGGATTTGTTCTCTCAGTCGGATAGGAAACTGCGAGACCACGGTCTGTAACTGAAGAGAGGTCGATACATTCAGGATCTTGCGTAGAAGAAGGTTATCTTCCGACAAGGTAGATGTGACTTATAGACAACAAATCACGTCAGTGGAAGTAATTAATAGAGTCGACCTAGAAGACCTATTGAACGACGTCGAAGACGTAGTCGAGAACGACGAAGTGAAACATAAAAATACAATACCTCCACCGAAAAAAGGAATTTGGAATACTTGGTTGTGAACGATTGGAGATTGAAAAAAAGACTTCGAAGGAGTAGAGAAAGTCGGAAGTATCTTAACTCTCAATCCGGGAACGAGACCTAATCCGAAACCGAATTCCCTTACAACACGGACCAAACTAGACGATAGGTCTTGTAATTTTGAAAGAGGGATAGTTGTTATTCCGACAAAATGAAAGAATAGGAAACACACAAGTGACCTCATCGTTTAAATTAACGAAAGTTCTTGTAAAGGAAGTGTAATTGTCGAACCGACAAACTGTGTTCTCTAGATCAAAAATCAGATAGAGTCAAAAGGTGTACGGAAGGAGTGATTCGAATTAGTAAAGATCGAAAACTGAATTTCATTCTCTGTACACTGAGGAAAGTGAACTTGTGAATCTTCGGTAACATTATAATAATTAACCGAATTAAAGTTATAACAACACAGAGTCCCTTATCCCTCCGAGTCCCTCTCTCTTTCTCTTTTCCTTAGTCGAGCAGCTACCTCTTCATTTTTGTGTGTTGTAAATAGTTAATTCAATTGGCGGATTGTACCCGTACCAAGTGCCGTGGGTTCTTACTGATGTTATCTTGTAGTTTCTAGTGATTAGCGTCTAGTGATATTGTTTATGTTATTACCGCTTTTTGAAACTTTATGATTTTAGAATGGTTTTGTTCTGTACCTCTGTACTTCACTTGTTTACGGCAACCCTTTTGTTGTGACTATCTGAACGAGTTGCGTCCCAATGGTGTTTGGAAGTAAAACAATTTTTTGTTTTATTGAGGGTTCACGTTATTTCACTTCTCGTTGTCTTGTTACATACGGACATAAACTGTTGAGAGTGATATCCTCTCCTTCTTTCGTGTGTTCACTAATGCGGTTCGGAAACCCACGGGTTTCCTGACGTCGTTCTTATTGGATGTAAAGTCTTTTTCTGGGGCTACGACCCTTTCTAACTTCCGTCCTTCTCTTCTACTGTCTTCTACTCTACCAACATACTGTAGTGACTAAGTTGCCAGTACTTGAACCCGTTTGAGTCTCTACCACTCCCTGTCCCTCCGGACCGTGCGACGTCAGGTACCCCAGTGTTTCTCAGTCTGTACTGACTCACTGACTTGTTGAGTTGTTGTCCTTTGGGTCTGAGTTTGAGGGGAACCTTCAGAGGGGAGTCCTCGTCTCTGACGACTCTACCTTACCTCGGAGGATCCTGATGTCTGTCTCTTCCGTTACCGTAGGATGAGGTCATGAGAACGGACCTTTTAGGGTACCTACCTCCTCGGACCATCCGACGTCAGACACCCCAGCGATCCTCAGCCTGTGTTGACTCGCTGAAGTGAAAGTGAAAAGTGAAAGTACGTAACCTCTTCCTTTACCGTTGGGTGAGGTCACAAGAACGGACCTCTTAGGGTCCCTGCCCCCTCGGACCACCCGACGACAGTTACCCTAACGTGTCTCAGCCTGTGCTGACTTCGCTGAATCGTCGTCGTCGTCGTCGTCGTCGTCGTTCTGATGTCTACTCGGAACCCAACTCCGTCCGTTCTGATGTCTTTGTTTTATCTTGTCTTATCTTTTGTCATGTCTTTTACGGTCTCACGTGGCATATATCATTTTCATTAATAACATAGGAATTGTTGTCCATGCTTTAAAAGTGTAACCATATATACACGACCATAGTGTAGTAGTACATTTTATGTAAAGAATAACTTCACGGCAGTTTGTGTTTCCATCGACGGGAGTCACTGACATTCTCTATTTATATTCAACCTTTACAATCATAGATATCATACACTCATATAGATAGATTCGTAGAGGACGAGGGGTCATATATAGAATACGTATATATATATAGATATAGTATATACGTACTAGATCTTATCAGACCGACATAAGAAAAGAAAGGACTATTTCATAGTCTGGTGTCAAGAGTCTACGAAACGTCGAAAACGTCGAGACATCCTAACACACTGATCAAGAGTGATCACCTTACATCCCTTCCTCTACTACACGCAGTGGAGGTCACTCTATTAATTCTCGTACCCATCTCTGAAGGGACTACTAGGTCATCGATTCTGACGTGAGGGTTCCGTCCCCCGGACCCAAATTGGGGACCAGTCCCTTGATCTATGGTGTAGGACGTTGATTTCTACGACTCACGGTGTTGATTTTAGACCACGTCAGTTTAATTAAATTAATGTTTTGTTCTCGAACCCCTTGAAGAGGTGTGAGAGAGGGGTGAACCAATCTTCCGACTTTCTGGAATCTGCTATAGTCTTGTTAGGTGGTTTTTTCCGAACCTGAGGACGTACTACGTTTCGAGGTCAGATAGGGACTGTTTGGCGTAACCGACACTGTACGTACCTTTTGTAGAAAAAACACAACTCGGTGTAAAACCCAACAAATTGATTGGACTGATGGTACTAAGATAAAAATAAATATGTCTTTCGTTTATTGAATCTTCACGTTTATATGAGTTCAGTCATATTTGACGGTGTTTTGCGTGAGACATTCTCACGTGACCGGAACGTGATGGACGAAGTCCTTACAAAAGATAATATAATCGTATGACTACCATAAATGTAAATGGTTACCGAAACGTTAACTCCAAGAAAAACATATACGATTAAGAGTATACTTAGTATTATCCTTTTATCACTAACAAACATATAACAGTAAATATTCGTTTTTCAAACCTTGACAATTAAGGTCTTATCACTCCTTATTTATAGGAAGGTGTATTAGAATATATTCTTACGTCAGAATATACGTAAATCGGAGTGGACAGAAAGAACTGACCTCTTCCCTTACCGTTGGGTGAGGTTACAAGGGCGGACCCTTTAGGGTACCTGTATCTTCGGACCACCCGATGTCAGGTACCCCAGCGTTTCTCAACCTGTGGGACTCGTTTGATTGTGTGTGTGTGTATAGAAAGAACTGTCACCCTAATTGAGAGATTTTCTAAAATATTTTCATTGAGTTTTCTTACGTCAATTGAGTACTACGACGGGTGGAAGTGGGAGATAATGGAGGTCCTCTTCTCGGTTTACAGTGTCACACAGTACGGGAAGTGTAGGAACGAGTAGAGGGACCTGTGCCAGTGACACCGGGACAGGAGGGTGTGACTTCGTCACGACTCATTGGACGTCAGACGTGTCAGTCGACCTTCGGTCTACGTTTCCCGCCTAAAGACTTGTGATCAGAATTCTCAGCAGAAATCGTCTAAACCCAATTCTGGGACCCGAGACTTAAAATTATTTATAGGGTCCACTAAGGTTATGTCCACTTAATATTTAGCGGACAACTCTTTATGATAAAGTTTGTTTACTATTTTCAGTAATTGTGATTCTACAAAGTGTTTTAAAATCATTATTACGATGTTTTACGTAAAATTATGGAAATTTCTATATTTTCAATGAAGTATAATTCAATATTTTTATTGATCTCTCATATAAAGATTTTATCGATGACTTTAGATTTTATTGATTTGTCGATTCAGTAGAAAGTGAAATTAATACTTCTCATAATTGATAAGATTGAAGTTGACTTTAAAATTTTTTAAAACTTGGATATATATGTATTTATATAACCTAGTTGAAAATATAATAAATCCGACTGAACTTTTTTTATCTGTCATCTTTATATTTATCCAGTATAATGATGGACTTAGTAGTCCTTATTTATTAGTGTCAAATTTAAGTTATCCTTTTTGTTGACGGAGGTTGACGGTCATCTATGACATTAGGGTGTCACTCTCGGTTTTGTTTTTAAGTAAAAAGTTGTAATATAACATCAACCTTCTTCTCAAGGTGTATGAACTTGAGTGGTACACGACACGACACGAATCAGTGAGTCAGCACAGGTTGAGAAACGCTAGGGTATCTTACATCGGGAGGTCCGAGGAGACAGGTATCCGAAGAGGTCCGTTCTTATGACCTCACCCGACGGTACGGGAAGAGGTCCCCTAGATAGGTTGGGTCCTCAGCTTGTCCCCAGAGGACGTAACGTCCGTCTTAGAAATGGTCGACTTGATGGTCCCTTCGGGTTTGAGTGGTACGAGGTGATGTTAAAGGACTGGTAATCAAATCAAGGGTCTTCATAATTATCCGATAAAAATCGATTTAAATCCCTGTTTCTGGATTTAAAAGTAAGGGATGAAGTGAAGTTAGAAGACATAAAATCGTTTAGTGAAGATAAAGGAAAAATGTAAGGAGTAGATATCATATCCTGATTGTAAACGGTTATCGGAATTCTCACTCTTTTTTTATTAGTATATAACTCCAAGATCCTTTATTTAGTGGCTTATATTCACGTTTTACATTAATAGGACTTTCAAAAGGGACAACGTCATAACCATTTCGTGTATAAAGTTTGTATTTACAACTTTTTCTAGCAAGAGTACTAATTGTAATTATTTATAAATAACTCCGCGGGTAACCCATAAACCGTTGCATGATCAGTCACTAGATCACTAAACTAGTCTGCAGTTTAGACTTTAGCTAAGTGTGACGTTTCTTTATATATAAGATTTAATCTCAAAGTCCTTAACCTCTGACTGACCCAAGAGGAGACCCTTTTTTTATTAAGATTATGTACTTTTCGACTTGTGTTTAGAGTTACCGACTCGATTTGGTGAAAGAGTCGACAGTTAGGATGTTTGTAGTAAAAGTCTGAAGAAGATATTTCTCCATGTTGGTGTTAGGGGTCCTCTGGACTTCCTCGTGCAGGAGACTCCAGATCCTGAAGGAAGAGGTTTCAGATACTTGGTGTAGTCGAGAAGAGGTGTCGGGAGATTCGTCCCACCGGGTTTCCTTAGAGGCAAAATTATTTTGGTTTTCGGAAGGGTGTCTCGTAGGAATAAATCTTAAGGTCTGCACCGAAGAATCTAATCCCTAAGAAAAATTGGTTAAACATCTCGAAATGAGCTCTGTCCTTTGTTGTGCAACGTCTCATTAATTCGGTTTTTGACACAGTTTCCAAGTTTTCGGGTAAGATGAAACTGAGTAGGATCCTGGATACTTCCACTGAAGTGAAGAGACCTTGAGAAAAAAGGGTAGATCTTTTACCTTTCTACTTACGATTGGACGAAACTAGCGTCCTAACAACGTACTCTCTCTTTACGTAAACATTTCCAGAAACCTTTTATGTTTCTTGATATCTTTCCAATCTATTATGTCCAAAACAGATTCGTTCTGACCTTACCGATGAAGAGAAGTAAAAATGGGAGACAACTTGAGTGGAAAGAAAAGTCCGATGTTTTCTTCCTTAGAACATAAAGGGAGGATTCCTTCAAAAAAAAAAAAAAAAAAAAAAATGTCAAAAATTTACGGAAAAGATAAGTACAAAACTCAAGAGGCCCTTATCCGAAAAAAGGAGGTCGTAATATATAGGTTGGTTCTATTACTCCTTAAGTCTTCTTGGTGGACGAATACTTTTGTAAATATCGGACCGGACTACGGGTTGTTTCTACTCAGGTTAGGTATTCGTTGATCTCTTTGGAAGGAGAAAGATGTGTTTGTCGACCCAGATAGTAGAACATCGTGTCCGAATTCCGGGTTGTTGTGAAATAGTGTAAGAGTACCTTCTCCTTATGGAGAGGGTTCCCTAGACTTAAAACTTATCCGACTTAAAGAGTGGTTGAATCCTTGAAGAGGTAAAGACCGAATAAAAGATTTTTATTAAGTAAATGAAGATAAAATGTCAAATGTTTTTCGGGACCACCGAGTCTATCATTTCGTAGACGGACGTTATGTCTTCTGTGTCTAAGCTAGGGACCCACCCCTTCTAGGGGACCTTTTCTCTTACAGTTGGGTCATAAGAACGGACCTTTCAAAGTACCTGTCTTCTCGGAGTACCCGGTGTCAGGTACACCAGTGTTTCTCAACCTGTGTTGACTCACTGATTGTAAAAGTGTGAAAGTGAAAAGACATATAAAATCGTGTATATGTTGGTTTCATATACCATCTCCTCATGATGAAATTACTTAAGTGTGTATACACACTTTACTAGACAGATGGGTTCATTAGTTACCTATCGGAGTCCTGGTACATTGTTTTCTCTATGTACAAGATGGAATGGGGGTTTAAAATTTCGGTAACATAAAACACAAAGACTACCGTTTCTTTTCTCTTTGTTAGTTCTATAAAAATTACAGAATGAAGTGGGTAGAACTTTGTTCGATTTAGTACTTTATCTTTTTATTCTGTATTAAAACTCAAGATTTTTCTCTATAGGGGAACTTGGGAAGGTATTTATGATTTGTTTACTAACTGTCGTTAATAAAAAGTGTACCCTCGTGGAAAAAATTTTTCGTTTTGTTTTTTGTTTTCTTTTCTTGTGATGTACACACCGGTGTGTAATGTCAATCTGTCTTAGAATCTTAAGAATCAAAAGTGTAATAAATTAACTTGGAGTGTTGTTGGGACACCACATTCGTCTGTTCGACAATCATAGGGGCAAAGGGTCTACTCGTTTGACTTTAAGTCTCCTCGGTTTCCTGTTCCGGAACACACGAATCACTATTCGCTATTTCGATCTTCAGTTTGGATCCTGACCTGAAAATTATGACTCGTCGCGACGAACGAAACCAATAAAATCCATCTCATCTTTTATTCTGACTTTTCCGTTCACCCCTGGTCTAGTACCTCCCAGAGCTTACGGTCTGTTACGGTTTAGTGAGTTCCTAGTGACAACAAAACCCGACCCCACCTCCACAGTAAAAAACCAAACACAAAATTTAGTCTCCACTCGACGTTCTTCTCATTGGACCGTCTACATATGTATTATCTAATTTCCGTTCTCTCACGTAGTAAGACACACGTGAGTCCTCTGTCTTTGGTGTGTCATTAAACGTCTTCGAATCGAAATCTCTTAATAAATCGACACTATCTCCTTCCGTGCACGGAACTTGTCATGTGTTCTTCTTTAGACCTACCTACCAGAGGAGGAGTTCCGGACACATTTCTAGAGTGACTTCTTCGATACCAACGTCGGGTGACCTATCACCTCTACAAAGGACCAGACTGCCGGTCTCAACCAGGTGTCATTGTCCTCTCGTTCTCTATTGGGAGGTCCCTCATCCGTTTGTCTCCGAGAACTCACTCGGGTGTCTTCCTTCGTCTCGTGATGATGACCATACGTCGGACCCCGTGTCCGCAGTACCGTCCTGGTAATGTCCCCGCGAGACTCGAGTGCGTCCGTTCCGACCACCCGTGTGTGCTTCTTCGGTCCCACGGTGACGGTCGTACTCTGGACCCCATATGGTTCCAGTGGACCCTCCCGACTTCGTTCGAAGGCTTGTCTAGACACTGCGGTGGTTACCTGACGGGTAAGACCCCGTGGAGAGTCCGTCTCGTGGTCATCTACGGGGGTTGATACGTGTGTGTGTGTGTGACTGTCTGGGGTTTCGTCCTCGTTCCTTTTCGTTGTACATCGTCTGCCTCGTCCCTCTCTTCGGGAGTGGAAGTCCGTCACAGGGAGGTCGTTGGAGATGACTGTTTCGAATTGTGACACAAGCGACACTGGCTCTTTACGAGTCTCGGGTCAGGCAATGGGGTTTGTCCATACGCCTCGACTTTCAGTAGTTGACTACTGACCCTGTGTCTCGAACCTTCAGGAAGAGGGGAGGGTCTCATTGTTCTCTTTGACGGTGACTGACCTTGATACCAAATCATTCGCGGATGTCGGTAAAAGGTCCGACTCAAGAACATTGGCACTAGAAGTTAAGGAATTTTTATGAGAGGATAAATAGTGAGATTTCATTTTAAGATCGAGAAGTCTTCGAAAGAAAAAGAAGGTAAAAACCCTCTTCCGTTAATATTTTTTCCTTTCCCTTTCTACCGTAGACCCCGCCCCCCCCACCTGCAAGTGAAGTCGTAGGACGGTGTTTGGTGGTCTCGACTGGTACCGTTATTCTAGTCAAACTTTTGTTGACCATAAAGTCAATTTTTGAAGAGATGGGTAGTGACTGTCTAGGAGAACGGGTGAGCTGTTTGTGAAGAACGAATTTCATCCCCCTAGTTTTTGGAAAAAGGTAACTAGAGAAGTTCGATCAGTGTGGGTAAGTCCGTACTTTCTCTGGTTTCCCTTTCCCGCCTAATTCCACCTATCATAAATAATTTGTTTGTAACGTTTTTCATACAAGAACGAGTCTCCAAACATTTATCCCTTATAGATCATGTTCGAAGAGGTGGGTATTACATTCATTCACCTAAAGACATTCAAGAAATTACAAAACACGAAAATTTCAGAAATTACTTCCTCCTTTCGGGTTCCTCCCCTTTTTTTGTTTTGTTTTATTATCTTTTGAGACTCAAGAAGGTAGATATAACTTTTACAATTTTTTTTTACACGACGGAAAAAATGTTCTATAGTTTATCAACTGAAAGGAAAAATTAACACATTATCACTAAGTAGAAAATGTCATTCTCGTGGAGAGTTTATAAGGTGTACATAATTGATTCTTATTTTTAGTATAAGAAGTTACTGTATTAAGGTAAACTATAACAACTAGTAAATGGAGAAGACCACCGAAGGTATTAAGTTATGAGAAGATTAAAAGGAGGATGGAGAAGGTATCTCGTATTCAAAGAGTCCCAAACGATATCCGGAGAAGAAAGGAGTAGGATGAGTAGTCACTAGTTGACGTACCAAAGTTGATGATGGATGTACCTTGACTGTACAAAGATGTCGGATCTGGACAAAAGGTTCGTTGTCTGACTATATAGGTTGACAGAGATTTGTGTTATACTTACGGAGAGTCCGTGGAGTTTTCGTCGTACATATTTTGATTTCAGTAGTGGAACGGGTATTCGAAAATAGGAACTGAGAAATAGAGACACTTTCCGTGGTGGTATGTGGGTCAATGGGTTTGTCCTTTGAATCTTTGATAAGAGTTAAGGAGGAAGGAATAGTTAAGGGTGTTCTTTAAGATGAAGGGTTTATAGAGACTTTAGATGGGAAGAGACAAAGGAGGTCGTTGAGGGGATTGAGTATCGTGCTAGCAGACTGTGGGAGAGCCATTTCTAGAAAGGTAAGTTGGGTAAGAGGTGTGTCGTCGGTGTCTGTATGTAATCTTTAGTGTAGTGTCCTAAACGACGGTAACAAGTCAGTGATTCAGTACACACTGAGGAACGTTGGGGTACCTGTCGTCGTGTGTCCCGAAGAGAGAGGAAGTGATAAAGGGTCTCAAACGAGTTTGAGTACAGGTAACTTCATTACTACGGTAGGTTGGTAGAGTAGGAGACGACGGGAGAAGAGGAAAACGGAAGTTAGAAGGGTCGTGGTCCCAGAAAAGGTTACTCAGTCGAGAATTGTAGTGTACTATTTTTCCCGAATTTTGGACAGTCAGTGAGAATCCTACTTCAGATTTGAATTGTACTGAAATTTTCAGGAATAGAACGGGTCAGATGGAGAGGTGTGATCACATAAAAATAAAAAAATTCAACGGTATATCGTAAGGTAATGTACTAACGTGGTCAAACCAATAGATAAGTGAACAAAAAAGGTTTTACGAACAAAGGTCAAACCTCAATAATCTTTATTTCGACGATAATTATAAATGGACATTCGGAAACAGACCTGTAAATAAAAGTAAAAGAGTTCCGTTTCTGGAGGTTCATCCGAACGACCTAGTATGTTAATCATATACAAATTGAAATATTCTTTGACAGTTTAACGAAAGGTTTCACCAAAAAGTAAAACGTAAAAGTGGTCATATTATGACCGCTGTCAGGATCAACGAGATAGAAGAACAGTTGTGAAACTTAGTAGTCAGTAAATTTAAAATCGGAGAGTTCGTCCATATGTCACCAAAGTGTACCAAAACTTTGAGATGACGGTGAAACGTTAAGGTCACCAAAACTAAACGTATTTGCGACCCGACCTTCTTCGTGTTCGACCTTAGTTCTAACGGTCCTCTTTATAGTTATTGGAGTCTATACGTCTACTGTGGTGGGAATACCGTCTTTCACTTCTCCTTGATTTTTCGGAGAACTACTTTCACTTTCTCCTCTCACTTTTTCAACCGAATTTCGAGTTGTAAGTCTTTTACTTCTAGTACCGTAGACCAGGGTAGTGAAGTACCCTTTATCTACCCCTTTGTCACAGTCTGAATTAAAACCCCCCGAGCTTTTAGTGACGCCTACCACTGATGTCCGAACTTTAATTTTCTGCGAATGAGGAACCTTCTTTTCGATACTGGTTGGATCTATCGTATAAGTTTTCGTCTCTGTAATGAAACGGTTGTTTCCAGGTAGATCAGTTCCGATACCAAAAAGGACACCAGTACATACCTACACTCTCAACCTGACACTTCTTCCGACTCGTGGCTTCTTAACTACGAAAACTTGACACCACAACCTCTTCTGAGGAATCTCAGGGGACCTGACGTTCCTCTAGGTTGGTCAGGTAAGATTTCCTCTAGTCGGGACCCACAAGAAACCTCCCTTACTACGATTTCGACTTCGTGATCCTGAAACCGGTGGAGTACGCTTCTTAACTGAGTAACCCTTTCTGAGACTACGACCCTCCCTAACCCCCGTCCTCCTTTTCCCCTGTTGTCTCCTACTCTACCGACCTACCGTAGTAACTGAGCTACCTGCACTTAAACTCACTTGAGGCCCTCAACCATTACCTGTCCCTCCGGACCGCACGACACTAAGTGCCCCAGCGTTTCTCAGTCTGTGCTGACTCGTTGACTTGACTTACTGACTCCTACGACTCACAGAAAAGTATATAAAGGAACGGTAAATAAATAGAAGAAATCATTTCATGGATAACTAAAGAAAACGGGTAAAACATAGTCTAAGGAACTGTAGAATAATTACTCAACATTCAAAGAGATATATAAGACTATGTTCAGGAAATAATTTATACAAAACTTTTATAAAAAAGGATCAGGTTCTGGAAGGAAAAGTAAAAAAATTATCGCAGAAAACTTTTCGTTTTCTAAAGTTAAAACTACACCAGGTTAAATAGATAAAAAGAAAATATAGTGTCAGGGAAGGGGGTCTGTGACTGACTCCCGGTCATTGTTGAATTTCGTAAAAGTTCATCCAGTGACTCCTACAATGGTTAACGTATAGGGTATACTCATAGGGAATACTCATTTTCACTGTCATAATAGGGTGACAGTGTGTCTGAAGATGATGGAAAAGAAAGAAATAGTCTCGTTTGGGGAATCTGTTGTCAGTTCTGGTCTGGACTCAGTTAATGAAAGAAAATCTATGATATAAAACTGAAAACCGGTGTTCAAAACCCAAAAATTCGGACTGGAAGACGAGACTGGTACGGGTCTTTGTCAAATCAGGGGATTGGGTCATACAGAGAAAGGTTGAATGACTTATTAAGTTGTCTATAAACTCAGAGAATTATACACAGTCTGTGATACAATCAGTAATCCTTAGGACTTAGACCCGTCTTCCTCTAAAACTCAAACTAAAAACCTCAGACAAGAACTATCTTTACCATCGTTGCAAGGTGTCGTCAACCTTTACATCTGGACCTGGAACTCTTTATCTCATATACTCGCACGGTTCTCTCGTCTTCTCTCCCCCTTTTTTTTCGATTCGGAACCAATTATTGGTTTGATTTCTTATATCTTTTCTATCGCGTTAAAATCTTCTCCTCCTCCTTCTTCTCCTTCCTCTGTCTTTTCTTTGTCTCCTTCCTCTTTCTTTTCTTTGTCTCCTTCCGCTTCATGTATTTTCTTCTAGGTCCTGTTACGTGACAGTATTTTATGTAATCTCGTCTCTTAAAGTTCTTCCCTACTCTTCTACCTTAAGTTGTCACAGTTTGTGACCCCTACGCCCCGTAATTACAGTCTTTGACGTTGTTGTACTTCCTTTTAGTCTTTACTTTTTAGGATAGAACTCTATTCACTTACTCTTACTTGTTTATAAAATTCTGACTAAGTTCTCTTTTTATGTCATTTTTATTACCAAAATTAAATGTTAAAACTTTGTAAAAATTGTTTCAAACGTTTTGCAGAGAGTCCGGTTCACAGTTGTCTCCCTTCGTCTACCTTTTCTGTCACTGGTCTTCAATCGGTCGGTCGGTCAAACCCCCGGAGTTCTTCTTTCCGTACATCGTTCCTTTTTTTTTTGATCAAAAGACTTTAAGGACGATAACGAATCCTTTTTGTGTTGTGAAGAAATTTTCAATCTTTTGTAAAAGTTACGAAGTAAAACGTCTAAACCTTTGTCATGGGATCTCTCCTAAGTCAAACTTCCTTTTTCTCGGGTTTTTCCTTTTTTTGTTTTTGTTTTGACCTAACGAATTCATCGGTTCTAGAAAGAAACTACCGTGAGTTACCCACAAGAGACTTAGATGTTATTCCCCGAAGATTAACTATTTCGAAACTATCGTGTTTTCCAGTGGCACCTAATGAGTCGGGACGAAACGTTGTATGGCACTAGAGGTGGTTGTGTTCGTTAATTGGTGTTATTTACTACCGTACTTAGTGGGGAAAGTTTGTGTCCTGTTGTAGGACTTCGAGGAATGAACGTCATTTGTCTCATCCTTGACCGGAAACAACATTTGTGAAAAGTAAGGTGTCAAGTTAAGTGGAGACTTCGAACGGACTATAAAAAAAGGGTAAATTGTGTTTATTGAAATGTACCCTAGATCCAGAATAAAGGGGTCTACTATTCTTTGGTATAAAAATTTATTTTAGAGACATAGTATTCGTTATATTCATACTTGGACGGTGAAAAAAAAAAAAAAAAAAAACCGACGTGGTCTAGAATCACTGTCGTACGTCCTAGAATATCAACACCAGACACCTAGGTCAAAGGGTTGGTCCCTAGTTTGAGTCCCAGGGACGTAACTCTTACACCTCAGAATCGGTGACTTGGTAGTCCCTTCAGGGACTTGGACGGTAATTTTTTTTTTTAGAGAAATTAATTTAATATGGTAGGATATTGGTTCTTACGAAATAACAGGATTACTAAATAATAAAATTAAGTCAGGTTGACCACTCTTTCCTAATCCATGGTAAGACAACATTGTACAGTGTAAGGGTAAGGTTAAAACAAACGTTATTCACACGGTGTCAAGGAGGTGACCGTCGGGTCCTCTGAAGTATGTTTTCGTCGTAAATGAACGTCAATGTTGTCTCGGTTCGTTATGTATGCGATAAACTGTCAGACCTTATAGACAAAAGGTCGTAAGTAGACCTCGACAATAACCTTGGTAATTTTAATAAAAAAATGTCAAAAATTTCCGGGTTCTGTATAATTAAACAGGACTACCTACCATTTTACGTGAGTACATTTTCTTTTTGTTCATAATGTATTTTGTACTGATTTGACCAGTTGGTGGAAAGAAATGGAAAGAAAACTGAGGTACATAAATTAAGTAAGAGGTACCTTTTACCGTTGGTCATTTTTTTATTTTGTGGGTAAAAAATAAATGAAAAATAACTCACTATAAGTGTGAGTAATGGTGTTACTCGTTACTCGTTACGGTAAAAACTAGGTTTTATTCTAACTTTGAAAATGAAAGTGTGTTTTCATTTGTGTCTACGAGACTATTTCCATCTCTTGAACCATGTTTGACGGAGCAAATTTTCCGGGTAAATTACGGTATAAAGTCTGTTCGAGAGACTGTTCCTCGGTTAGAAATAGAAATAAATTTTAGCTCCTCACACCGAATAGACAGTCATATTTTCTGGAATGGAAGAAACGTGTCCCCGTCTGCAATTTCGATTCCTCGTCCTACCCGGAAAATTGGATCAGTCCGGTTAGGTTAAATGTCTGACATAGGTTTCCAAGAAAACAACCAGTAAAATGGTATCTTTGTTACAATATGAGTGACCAGTCCAGAGAATCCTTAGGACATATTGGGTGTTGTATCGACACGATTATCAAATTATCATGGTTTACGTGGACACGATTTATTATGGTATCTTGACACGTGTCTCAAAAATACTCTTTAAAGTAACCCTGCAGGGACCATCGCGTCAGATTCATCCTTGGGTGGACCATTACGTCCCCTGTACTCGAGCTAGGGACCAGACCCTTCTAGGGTGTACGGCGTCTCGTTGATTCAGACACATGGTGTTGATGACTTGGACACGAGGCATTGGTCTCTTCGTTGGTGTTACTCTTCGGGATGTTCCGCTCTTTCTCGTCGGGGCCGAACGGTGTTGAGCTCTTCCGGATACGTTTTCGTTCCTACTGGGTCACTGCGGTGTGTATTTATTTATTTATTGTTTTAAATTTTTTTTCTTTTGAGTAACTCTCGAGGTTCAAAAATGCGGACACTGTGTCGAAGGGTCCTTGTGAGAGAAGTCAAGAAGACCGTCTGAGTGAAGGACAACTCGTTGACCTCAACCTGAAGGAACGGGATTTATGTTCTGTGGTTACAACGGACCCTTTCTGACTCCCGTCCTCTTCCCCCGTTGTCTCCTACTCTACCAACCTACCGTAGTGACTGAGTCGCCTGTACTCGAACTCGTTTGAGGTCCTCTGTCACTCCCTGTCCCTTCGGACCGCACGACGTCAGACACCCCAGCGTTTCTCAGCCTGTGCTGAATCTCTGCCTTGTTGTTGTTGTCGCAACCGGTGATGACAGACCTCGGCGGTACCTTCGTCCTAGTGTACACCACCCACTTCTGTCTCCGCCCCCAGCTCCCACCTCCACACCCCGTCACAGATTAATTCCGATCTGCAGAGAACGGTCGTAAGTGAAGTCCGGTGTGAGGACTAGAGTGAACCCTTGGTAGTACGAAAAGACTCTTAATAAGACGGACTAAGTGGAAGTTAACGATAATGGACAACGAAGATAGTTCCAAAGAGAGAAGGTGGATTCAGATGACGTGGCGTTTTGTCGTCAGAGCCGAAAAGAGGAAACAAGGACACACAGGAAAACTTCAAAGGATTTCTACCAATATCGACAATTGTTTCCTTCAGCCCTTTATTTTCTCGAGAGGACTTGATTGAAAGGTGTAGAAAAAACAACAACAATTGAGTCTGATTGGACTCTTTCTGTTTTCATGTGGACCTACTATTGTCATCTAGACCCCCTGTTTTGTTCCATACTTACACAAGATGTTGTAGGTTCTCGTTCGATCTAATGTTATTTACCTATACAACCTACATCCTTTTTTTTAGATCGAATCGGAGGATCGTCAGTCTCCATAGTTCTATAAGGTTATGTGTGGACTCTCTGACGGAAGTTGGGGAGTTGTGGGGTCACGTTGGAACTCCTGTCCCATTTAGAGAAGAAGACTGGGAGTCAAGTAGTACCAGTGTGTACTACAAGTTACGACTTCGGGTGGTCAAGTTTCTGTCCGGTGTCGTAAGTGACACAGTCCCTAGGTAATTCAGTCGACGGCTTTGTTAATATTCACGAGGGACAGGTGTCGTAGTTGTTCAGGGTGGAATTGAAGGGTATTCTAGAGTGAAGTTCACATTTCATGTGTCTGAGGTAGATGAGTATTTCGACAGTGGATCTAACCGTGGGGTGGGGTCAGAGATTTTCGCTTAGGGTGAGAACGGTGAAGACATGGGGATCAAGAGGAGTCGTTTGTGAGTCTGAAGTACAAGGGTAACGATGAGAGAAGGATACAGACATAAGGGTTTTGTTTTTGAACCCACCACCCCAAAATAAGATCCAATAGTTCTTTAAGGATAAAAATAGGTACAAGAAGAAAAGTCTGGAAGATATGATTCCCGACAAATATTGTAGGACTTCGATCCTTCGGGTCTTAGTCATGTATGGTTGAAGACCCCTAACACCTTTTTAAAATTTAATGCAGTCATTTAATAGGACGGTTTATATAAAGTCTCCTTGAGGTTCTGAGACCAGAAAGACATCCCAAAAAAAAATACTATTCAACCGATATTTGGTTCTACCTCTGTATTCACTATGTCACTCTTCCAGATTGTAGGTATATTGACCTTAGACTCTCGTCTTCCTCTCTTACTTATCCCGTCTTTTTTTCAGACTTCTCTATTACAGACTAATAAAAGGTTCCGACTTTTTATATAGTTCTATGTCTTTATTCTTACGGTACTTAAGATTCGTCCTATTCTTTTTCTACTGATGTGAATCCGTATAGTTGGTCTTTAAAGAATACATACTATCAAAACTCTCCTATGCTATCTATTTAAGTCATCTATTTGACCTACGTCAGAGTTTTTACTGTCTGACTAGAGACAAGCAAAGGTTCCGTTTGATGAGTTATAGTGTCATTAGGTTCAGATACGGGGTTGGTCATTGCGACTTCTTCGACTTCAACTTGCCAAGATACTTCTGGATATTTCTACGGGAAAAGTAATATCCCCTGACCTTACGTTTTCATCCTTCAGTTCTTTGTGGACCTCATTGTCCGTTTAAACCGAAACCTCATGTCTTACTTCGTCCCGTTTGCGATTGTCTCAAAACGGTTCTCTTGGGTGAATAGTATCGTTTGTGGGAGAAGGTTGTTGTGTTCTCTTCTGAGATGTGTACCTGTAGTGGTCTGCTGGTTGTGACTTTAGTCTACCTAATATAAGGAACGTCGGTTTCTACTTCTTCGAGATGTGTCAGTCGTTTTTGTTCGGGCCCTCGACTGACACCGAGTCTAGTACTTGAGGAATAACGGTTTAAGTCTGAATTTAACTTCTTCATCCCTTTTGGGATCTGGTAAGTCCATACTGGATTCAGTATAGGGAATACTAATATGTCACTTCACTCTTTATCTAAATTCCCGGACCTAGACTATCTATCTGTCTCCCGGACTACTTGATACCTGCCTCCAAGTACTGTACCATGTCGTCTGTCCCTCGTTCTGGTAGGGATTCTTTTTCTTTACGTTTTTCCGTTTTACTGACAGACTCGTCCGGAATGTTTATGGACACTTTTCTTCTCTACACTTGCCGTTTCCTCTTTTCCTTTCTATATGGGTAAACTTACGTCTCAAGGTTTCTTACCGTCCTTCTCTATTCTTTCGGAAAGAGTCACTAGTTACGTTTCTTTATCTCCTTTTATTATCTTACCCTTTCTTATCTCTAGAGAAGTTCTTTTAGTCTCTATAGTTCCCTTGTAAAGTACGTTTCTACCCGAGTTATTTCCTGTCTTTACCATCCCTGGATTCTCTTCGTCTTCTACAATTCTTCTTCACTGTCCTTATGTGTCTTCTTGACATGTTTTTTCTAGAAGTGCTGAGTGTATTTGTACTACCCCACTAGTGAGTGGATCTCGGTCTGTAGGACCTTACACTTCAGTTCACCCAGAATCCTTCGTAGTGATGCTTGTTTCGATCACCTCCACTGCCTTATGGTCGACTCGATAAAGTTTAGGACTTTCTACTACGACACTTTCACGACTTGAGTTATACGGTCATTTAAACCTTTTGAGTCGTCACCGGTGTCCTGACCTTTTCTAGTCAAAAGTAAGGTTAAGGTTTCTTTCCGTTACGGTTTCTTACGAGTTTGATGACGTGTTCACGTGAGTAGAGTGTACGATCATTTCATTACGAGTTTTAAAAGGTTCGGTCCGAAGTCGTTATACACTTGGTACTTGAAGGACTACAAGTGCGAAATCTTTTCCGTCTCCTTGGTCTCTAGTTTAACGGTTGTAGGCGACCTAGTACCTTTTTCGTTCTCTCAAGGTCTTTGTAGATAAAGACGAAATAACTGATACGGTTTCGGAAACTGACACACCTAGTGTTATTTGACACCTTTTAAGACTTTCTCTATCCTTATGATCTGGTGGACTGGACGGAGAACTCTTTAGACAACGTCCAGTCCTTCGTTGTCAATCTTGACCTGTACCTTGTTGTCTGACCAAGGTTTATCCTTTTTCTTATGCAGTTCCGACGTATAACAGTGGGACGAATAAATTAAATATACGTCTCATGTAGTACTCTTTGTGACCCGACCTACTTCGTGTTCGACCTTAGTTCTAACGGCTCACTTTATAGTTATTGGAGTCTATACGTCTACTGTGGTGGGAATACCGTCTTTCACTTCTTCTTAATTTCTCGGAGAACTACTTTCACTTTCTCCTCTCACTTTTTCAACCGAATTTCGAGTTGTAAGTCTTATGATTCTAGTACCGTAGACCAGGGTCGTGAAGTATCGTTTTTCTACCCCTTTGTCACCTTTGTCACCGCCTGAAATAAAAATCCCCGAGGTTTTAGTGACGTCTACCACTGACGTCGGTACTTTAATTTTCTGCGAAAGAGGAACCTTCTTTTCAATACTGGTTTGATCTGTCGTGTAATTTTTTGTCTCTGTAATGAAACGGTTGTTTCCAGGCAGATCAGTTCCGATACCAAAAAGGTCATCAGTACATACCTACACTCTCAACCTGATATTACTTTCGACTCACGACTTCTTAACTACGAAAACTTGACACCACAACCTCTTCTGAGAACTCTCAGGGAACCTGACGTTCCTCTAGGTTGGTCAGGTAGGATTCCCTTTAGTCAGGACTTGTAAGTAACCTTCCTGACTACAACTTCGACTTTGAGGCCATGAAACCGGTGGAGCACGCTTCTTGACTGAGTAACTTTTTCTGGGACTACGACCCTTTCTGACTCCCGTCCTCCTCCTCCCCAGCTGTCTCCTACTCTACCACCTACCGTAGTGGTTAAGTAGCCTGTACTCAAACTCATTTGAGGCCCTCGGACACTACCTGTCCCTCCGGACCACACGATGTCAAGTACCCCAGTGTCTCTCAGTCTATGCGGACTCACTGATTTCCCTTGAATTGACTTGACTTGTCTATTTAAATTTTTAATTTCAAAATCATTAAGAATGGAAAACCTGTATGTATGAGTCTAAATACAGACTTTAATATAATGTATTTTTATTATTTCATTATGTCTTCGACCATCTTTATTTCTTATTTATCCTTATTTGACGATTAGAATAGTACTGAACAATTAACAACTTCAACTTATTACCCATTTAGTTATATATTTAACTTCACTTCCTCTTTCGATAAACTAAAACAAAAATAAAATTGACATCATTTTATTTTATAATAAATGGTAGAATTGAAAAAAAAAAATTAAAAATGTGATAAAAAAACCAATATTACGTACCAAACTCCCTAGAATCAAGGGATTGTTCCATAACTTGGGTGAGGGAGTCGTCGTTTTCACATTTCAGGATTGTTGACCTCGTAGTTCCTTAAGGGGGTAGAATTTCTAAAAATTCACATATAAAGTCATTACAATCCATATAAGTGTAGCAACACGTCGGTGAGAGATCTTGAAAAAGTAGAATGTTTGACTTTAAAATATGGGGGTTTATGGTGGTGGAGTAAAGGGAGGTTCAGGGATTTTTGATATTAAGATGAAACACAAAGATATTAAGTCTTATGATAAAAACTATGGAGTATTGTCACCTTAGTATGTTTTAAAGAAAACACTGACTGAATAAAGTGAATGGTATTACAAGAGTTCCAAGTAGGTACAACGTCGTACTGTCCTAAAGGAAAGAAGAATTTCAACTTATCATAAGGTAACATACGACGACGACGATTCAGCGAAGTCAGCACAGGTTGAGACACACTGGGGTGTCTGCAGTCGGGTGATCCGAGAGGGTGGGGACCCTAAGAGGTCCGTTCTTGTGACCTCACCCAACGGTAAAGGAAGAGGTTAAGGTAACATATGGATACGGTTTAAACAAATAGGTTATGAGACAGTCATCTATGAATCCAACGAAGGGTGGAGAATCGATGATACTTATTACGACGATTTTAATGTCCTCACTTTCAAGGAGAAGTTCCAGGACGAAAGTCAAGAAAGTCTACATATTGGTCTTCGTCTTAACGACCTAGTATACCGTTGAAATAAAAATTAACATCTATTTAACAGTATGACAAAAGGTATCGTTCACATAGTAAAACTTGACACCACAACCTCTTCTGAGAACTCTCAGGGAACCTGATGTTTCTCTAGGTTGGTCAGGTAAGACTTCCTCTAGTCGGGACCCTAAAGAAACCTTCCTTACTACGATTTCGACTTTGAGGTCATGAAACCGGTGGAGTACGCTTCTCAACTGAGGAACCTTTTCTGAGACTACGACCCTCCCTAATCCCCGTCCTCCTCTTCCTCTGCTGGGTCCTACTCTACCGACCTACCGTAGTGCCTGAGTTACCTGTACTCAGACTCGCCTGAGGTCCTCAACCACTACCTGCCCCTCCGGACCGTACGACGTTAAGTACCCCAGCTTTTCTCAGCCTGTGTTGACTCGTTGACTTGACTTGATTTTCTAATCATTTCGGTAGAACAAAAGATTTTATCTGGGTTTACTGAATACCCTCAACGAGTCATCCACTTAGACCTTTGTACTTCCCGTACCAATCCAGTTATGATATCAATGATATGATATGATATGATATGATATATGTGATATCGGAGTAGATGACGAATCTCAGGACAACTATGTATACACATATGTGCTCTGTTTCATTTACCAAGACCAAGATTAGAACGAACAAGTCTAATTAACGTCATCGACTCTCACCGTATAAGAGTCCCCTTTAGTGATCTTCACACCATGTATATGTGTTACCTCATAATGAGTCGGTAATTTTTCTTATGTAAACTTAGTCAAGATTACTCTACCTACTTTGACCTCGGCTAATATATCTCACTTCATTCGGTCTTTCTTTTTGTGGTTATGTCATATGATTGTGTATATATACCTTAAATCTTTCTACCATTACTATTGGGACATACGCTCTGTCGTTTTCTCTGTGTCTACATATCTTGCCTGAAAACCTGAGACTCCCTCTCCCTCTCCCACCCTACTAAACCCTCTTACCGCGACTTTGTACATATGATAGTACATTCCTTGCTTAACGGTCAGATACAAACTATGTCCTATGTCCTACGAACCCCGACCACGTGTCCCTACTAGGTCTCTCTACTATACCCCACCCTCCCCCCTCCCCCCGAGTTCTAACCCTTGAGTACATGTGGGCACCGCCTAAGTACAGTTACATACCGTTTTGGTTATGTCATAACATTTCATTTTATTCCATTTTTATTTTTAATTTTTTTTTTTTCTTTCTTTAGTGATCGTCACTTCTGTCTTCTCTTTGTTCCCCACCTATAACAATCCTTTGTTAAGAGGTGTTCAGAGTGCAAGGACATGTGCAACGTTCGACTCCGTGATTGAAGGAAACAAGACCTGATAGACAGGTTCCTGTAGATATGTGACTTATCGGACCTTTCTAGAACCTTGTCTAGAACCTTCTATCTCTATCAAGAGGTAAACTTCGAAGTTTTCTGTTAATCCAAATGACCGGTAATATTTTCGAAGTCCGAAGGATTTGAGTCCCCCAAAGAGTCCCAAAGAGAGGATATTACGTGACACATATGTCTACAGTGGACCGGGAGAAGTGTAGTAGAACCCTTTTCACCCCGAGTCCCTTGACCGTGTTTATAATTAAGGACCTGACAACATTAACGACACTCATTATTTGTTGTGAAACAGAGACTGGGTCCTCAGTCTCGTAGGTGTTTTGACACTGTCCGATGGAATAATGGAAACTTTTATCCTATTTTCGAGTCGAGAGTGCTAAAAAGTGTTTACGTATGTTTTATTTTTATTATTTTTACTATATGTCTTGAATTTTCTATTTTGTTACGAGTCTTTTTATTTGTATCAGAGTCTTTTGAGGTAATTACCAGTTTTTTTACTTTTACTTACTTAACGTGTAAGTCGAGTTCTAGAATCTTTTCCTGTTATTTTATTTGTTCTTTTCGTTTTATTTCTATTGTCCTTTTTTGATTTGTCTTTTACCTTTTTTTATCGTCGTACATAAAAATTACAGTCAAGATTTCTATTTATGAAATCGATTTGTAAGTACTAAGATTGAATTTACCTGATTCCAAGCAGATCAGGTCCGATACCAAAAAGGTCACCAGTCCATACCTACACTCTCAACCTGACACTTCTTCCGACTCGCGACTTCTTAACTACGAAAACTTGACATCACAACCTCTTCTAAGAACTCTCAGGGAATCCGACGTTTCTCTAGGTTGGTCAGGTAAGACTTCCTCTAGTCGGGACCCTAAAGAAACCTTCCTTACTACAATTTCGACTTTGAGGTCATGAAACCGGTGGAGTACGTTTCTCGACTGAGTAACCTTTTCTGAAACTACGACCCTCCCTAACTCCCGTCCTCCTCTTCCCCTACTGACTCCTACTCTACCGACCTACCGTAGTAACTGAGCTACCTGCACTCAGACTCACTTAAGGCCCTTTACCACTACCTGTCCCTCCGGACCGCACGACGCTAAGTACCCCAGCGTTTCTCAGCCTGTGTTGACTCGCTGACTTAACTTGACTTGACTTGAATTTACCTCTTTTTTAACATAAAAAATTCATTTTAAGTCTTTATTGATGTCTTCATCTCTTATAATTTTCTTGTTGTCTGAGGAAACGAGTGTAAGTACTTTTATTTAGTATATGATTATTGTCATAGTAAAACAAAATTACTTCGGTCGTTTTGTGACTATGGTTTTGAGTTGTATATAATACTTTTTTTTTTTGATACATTTAGTTAATTTAATATTTACATATCTTCCTGTCCTCTCGGACCGAACGCTTTCAGGTACACCACAGTCTCTGAGTCTGTACTGAGTCACTGTCTTGTTGTTGAATATTTAGAATTAATTTAGTAATCGTTTACCTTAAACCGTCGTGTAATTTTTTTATTATGTAAGACCAGTCGATACAAGTATGGTTCTACTATCTATGAGTGATAATCGTTTACATAATTAGATTAGGTAGTATAATTATTTGACTTTTCTTTTTAGTATTAGTAAAGGTATCTAATTTATCATCGTAAACTGGTTTAATTATAGATAAGAAATTCATTAAGAATTATTTTTTCCCTATTTCAGAATGAAGTGTGTTAAAATATTGTAGTATATGTAGTACGAATTAACTCTTTATGGTTTGCGTAAAGTTAACTTCAATTCTTTTTCTGACAGATAATGATCGTACTAATAAATTGTAAAGATATTTTCATAGTCGACTGTTATTATTAATCTCTTTCCTTACACTTTTTATAATTCTTTTTTATTCACTTATTTATTTATCGGAAAGACATACTTTGTTACTCCCGAAGTCAGTTAATGTTTTGTTACTTAATATAATTATTCTAGGGTAAATAATTTTGATATCGTTATTATTCTAATTTACGGATCATTATTTTAAATCGTTCTTGACACAGTTTCGATATATTTCTTTTTGAAATTTTACGATGTTCAGTGTGTATGCATCTTTCCTATTTACCTTTGTTATACTATACTGTCTATTATCATTTCTTTACTTTGTTTATAAAGAACCATTTCTTAATAAATTGTTTACCACAACTTTACCTAGTTTAAAATTAAAAATTAGTATTTCGTGATCTTCTTTTGTACCTCTTACTAAAATATTATAACCTTACACTTTCGGAAAGATTTAGTACTTTCTTTTTGATTATTTTGGTGCAAGCACGTTTAATTTCATGAGATGTACTTTTTTTTTTCTAATTTCAATTTTCAATCCCTTTTCTTGTGTCGTGATAATGTCGGATTTCCGATTGAAGGAAATATGTGTTTTTCCAGGACGTTTTTCTGTTTCTTAAGTGAACACTCCCTATTTACTACTTGTCCGTGTTCTGTTAAATTTCTTTTTCTTTATGTACTCCGAAATTTATATACTTTTCTACGAGTTGAAGTGAGTATTATTATAGTTAACAGTTTACAGTTAACTTCAAACAATAACAATAAGTCAGGTTGAGAAACTCTGGGGTACATGACATCGAGTGGTCCGAGGAGACAGGTACCCTAAGAGGTCCGTTCTTATGATCTTACCCAACGGTACGGGAGGAGGTCCCCTAGAAGGACTGGGTTCCTAGTCTGGACACAGAGGACGCAACCGTCCGTCTAAGAAATGGTGACTCAGTCAGTGGTCTCTTTGGGGTCAACTTCAATCCTCTGTGGTTAAAATGGATTGTCTAACCATGACTATTTTTTCTTTTTGGATGACAACCACTTTCTCTTGTCCGTAGGAGTGTATAACAACCGTCTATCTTCACACACACTCGAGAATCAGTGAGACAGCACAGGCTGAGGAACTCTGGGTGACTTGACATCGGGCAGTCCGAGGAGACAAGTACCCTAAAAAGTCTGTTCTTATGACTTCACCCATTGTTGAGGGGAGAGGTCTCATAGAAGGGTTGGGTCTCTAGTTTGGGTGCAGAGGACACAGAGGAAGTAAAGTCCGACTAAGAAATGGACGACTCGGTAGTCCTTTCGGGTCTTTATATTATCTATGGTATCCGTTAAGTCGTTGTAGATGGTTTTAAAATTTACGTGTATAGAAACTAGGTTGTTAAGATAAAGAGTTATAAAGGATATCTATAAAACATGTGTAATTTTTTACTGTACCTTTCTGTAGGGACGTCTTTTTAAAAATGCCGTTATCTAATTTACGGGGAACTAATTTTAATCAATTTATTTATTACCATGTGGGTAGGTTTTCAAGACGATACGTCGGTAATTATTTTCTTACTCGTCGAAGAACACATGAGTATTTCTTACTAGGAATTCGATATTTTTTCATTTAATCTTCATGTCATTATGTACGAACACCTTGTTTCAAGACTCTAACGTTTACCAAATCTTATGTTTCACTCAACTCCGTTGTTACACATTTAACTACAAGTCCTAGTTCATTGTCCTTAAGACCTTAACATGAAACCTCAGATCCTTTCTCCCCATTCTGTGTTTTCTTCATTTTAGTCTCAGATCTTTTTCTATTCAGTATACTGTCTTTCAATCACGGATACCTATCTATCTAACATTTTTGAAAAAACAGAACCTCTTTATTGACCATTCAAGAATCCTTTTTTTTTTGACATTTATTTTCGTTGTCGAGTGACCTACTAACATTTTAGATTAGTTCGTCCAAAATATTGGTAGTAAGGTCCATCAAAGATATGTCCAAAAGTCTACATTTTCTGCAAAACTTTGACTCGTGTTTTTAAAGTCCCCGGTGGAGTAATTGTCTTACATTTTTAGAGTACCGATGTCTCCTGGATTTTTTATTTTTATCCGAACGAATACAACAAACTTCTACCCAATGGTCTGTATACGTACTCTTGCCATACTGGTTTGAGAGATAACGATACCTCTCTGAAATAATCGTCTTGTATTCCAGATTTCAACGTAAGAGGTTATACCATTCGTGATCGGTATATATCGATTAATTTAAATGTAAAATTAATTAAATTTTTTAAAAAATTATTTTAAGTCAAGGAGTCAGAGAACTCGGTGTAAATTTTATGAGTTATCGGAGTACTCCATCACAGATGATCTACATTGTCCGTCTCGTTAAAGGTGACAACGTCTTTGAAGATAACGTCTCGTGACCAGATTTTTTATCGTGTCTATGAATGAAAGAACTAATTATGACAGTTGGGAATAATAATAACTAATAATTATTTATAGAATACTTAACTTCAATTGTAAACTGTAGGTCTTCACCATAGGTTTATTCAGATTGTCTATGTGTTGTATATCGTTTTCTTATATATCCTTTTCTCACATAGTTCCGACATATAACATTGGGACGAATAAATTAAATATACTCCTCATATAGTACCCTTACGGTCTGATGTACTTCGGGTTCGACCCTACTTCTAACGGCCCTCTTTACAGTTATTGGAGTCTATACGTCTACTATGGTGGGATTACCGTCTTTGTTTCGATCACCTCCACTACCGTAAGGTCAACTCGATAAAGTTTAGGACTTTCTACTACGACACTTTCACGACGTGAGTTATACGGTCGTTTAAACCTTTTGTCGTCACCGGTGTCCTGACCTTTTCTAGTCAAAAGCAAGGTTAGGGTTTCTTTCCGTTACGGTTTCTTACGAGTTTGATGGCGTGTTAACGTGAGTAGAGTGTACGATCATTTCATTACAAATTTTAAGAGGTTCGGTCCGAAGTCGTTATGTACTTGACACTTGAAGGACTACAAGTTCGACCAAAATCTTTTCCGTCTCCTTGGTCCCTAGTTTAACGGTTGTAGGTGACCTAGTGCCTTTTTCGTTCTCTCAAGGGCCTTTTGTAGATAAAGACGAAATAACTGATACTGTTTCGGAAACTGACACACCTAGTGTTATTTGACACCTTTTAAGACTTTCTCTGCCCTTATGGTCTGGTGGACTGGACGGAGAACTCTTTAGACATACGTCCAGTCCTTCGTTCAATCTTGACCTGTTCCTTGTTGTCTGACCAACGTTTATCCTTTTCGTCATGCAGTTCCGACATATAACAGTGGGACGAATAAATTGACTATACGTCTCATGTAGTACTCTTTACGACCTGACCTTCTTTGTTCCACCTTATTTCTAACGGCCCTCTTTATAGTTATTGGTTGGAGTCTATACGTCTACTGTGGTGGGAATACCGTCTTTCATTTCTCCTTGATTTTTCGGAGAACTACTTTCACTTTCTCCTCTCACCTTTTCAACCGAATTTCGAGTTGTAAGTCTTTTGCTTCTAGTACCGTGGACCAGGGTAGTGAAGNTAACGGTTGTAGGTGACCTAGTGCCTTTTTCGTTCTCTCAAGGGCCTTTTGTAGATAAAGACGAAATAACTGATACTGTTTCGGAAACTGACACACCTAGTGTTATTTGACACCTTTTAAGACTTTCTCTGCCCTTATGGTCTGGTGGACTGGACAGAGAACTCTTTAGACATACGTCCAGTCCTTCGTTCAATCTTGACCTGTTCCTTGTTGTCTGACCAACGTTTATCCTTTTCGTCATGCAGTTCCGACATATAACAGTGGGACGAATAAATTGACTATACGTCTCATGTAGTACTCTTTACGACCTGACCTTCTTTGTTCCACCTTATTTCTAACGGCCCTCTTTATAGTTATTGGTTGGAGTCTATACGTCTACTGTGGTGGGAATACCGTCTTTCATTTCTCCTTGATTTTTCGGAGAACTACTTTCACTTTCTCCTCTCACCTTTTCAACCGAATTTCGAGTTGTAAGTCTTTTGCTTCTAGTACCGTGGACCAGGGTAGTGAAGTACCCTTTATCTGTCCCTTTGTCACCTTTGTCACAGTCTGAAATAAAACCCCCGAGGTTTTAGTGACGTCTACCACTGACGTCGGTACTTTAATTTTCTGTGAATGAGGAACCTTCCTTTCAATACTGGTTGGATCTATCGTATAAGTTTTCGTCTCTGTAATGAAACGGCTGATTCCAGGTAGATCAGTTCCGATACTAAAAAGGACACCAGTACATACCTACACTCTCAACCTGACACTTCTTCCGACTCACGGCTTCTTAACTACGAAAACTTGAGACCACAACCTCTTCTAAGAACTCTCAGGGAACCTGATGTTCCTCTAGGTTGGTCAGGGAAGACTTCCTCTATTCGGGACCCTAAAGAAACCTTCCTTGCTACAATTTCGACTTTGAGGCCATGAAACCGGTGGAGTACGCTTCTCAACTGAGTAACCTTTTCTGAGACTACGACCCTCCCTAACCCCCGTCCTCCTCTTCCCCTAATGTCTCCTACTCTACCGACTACCGTAGTGCCTGAGCTACCTGTACTTAGACTCACTTGAGGCCCTTAACCACTACCTGTCCCTCCGGACCGCACGACGCTAAGTACCCCAGTGTTTCTCAGCCTGTACTGACTCGTTGACTTGACTTGACTTACCGTCTTTCGTTTCTCCTTGATTTCTTGGAGAACTACTTCCCACCTGTTCGACCGAATTTTGAGTTATAAGTTTTGTGATGTTAGTATCGGAGACCAGGGTGATGAAGTACCGTTTTAGTCAAGTCGGCGAGTCAGTACAGGTTGAGAAACGTTGGGGTACCTGACGTCGTACGGTCCGGACGGACAGATAGTGGTTGAGAGCCTCAAATGAGTTTGAATACAGATAACTCGGCCACTACGGTAGGTTGGTAGAGTAGAAGACAGCAGGGGAAGAGGAGGCGGAAGTGAGAAAGGGTCGTAGTCCCCGAAAAGTTTACTCAGTCGAGAAGTGTAGTCCACCGGTTTTATAACCTCAAAGTCGAAGTTGTAGTCAGGAAGGTTATTTACAAGTCCTGACTGAAGGAAATCCTACCTGACCAACCTAGAGGAACGTCAGGTTCCCTGAGAGTTCTCAGAAGAGGTTGTGATGTCAAGTTTTCGTAGTTAAGAAGTCGTGAGTTGAAAGAAATATCAGGTTGAGAGTGTTGGTATGTACTGATGACCTTTTTTGTGTCGAAACTGATCTAGTTGGAAACAACCGTTTCATTACAGAGACGAAAAATTATTCGCGAGATCCAACCAGTATCGAAAAGAAGGTTCCCCGTTCGCAGAAAATTAAAGTACCGACGTCAGTGGTAGACGTCACTAAGACCTCGGGTTCTTTTATTTCAGACAGTGACAAAGGTGACAAAGGGGTAGATAAACGGTACTTCACTAACCTGGTCTACGGTACTAGAATAAAAGACTTGCGACTCAAAATTCGGTTGTAAAAGTGAGAGGAGAAAGTGAAAGTAGTTCTCCGAGAAACCAAGAAGTAGCGAAAGACGGTATTCCTACCACAGTAGACACATAGACTCCAGTAACTATAAAGAGAGTCGTTAGAACTACGGTCGAACACGAAGTAGGTCGAACGGTAAAGTGTACTACATGAGACGTATATTCAATTTATTCGTCCCACTGTTATATGTCGAAACTGCATGAGGAAAGGGTTAAACCTTGATCAGACAACAAGGTACAGGTCAAGATTCATAACGAAGAACTGAACGTGTGTCTAAAGAATCCTCCCTCCAGTCTACCAGACCATGAGGGTCGAGAACTTCTCAAAAGGAGTCAAACAACACCAGGTGTATCAGTTGCCGAAATCGTATCAGTTATTTCGTCTTTATCTACAAAAAGACCTTGAGAGAACGAAAAAACTACTAGGTCACCTACAACCGTTAAACTAGAGATCAAGGAGACGGAAAAGATTTTGGTCGAACTTGTAGACCTTCAAGTACCAAGTACGTGACAATTTCAGACCGAACCTCTTAAAACTCGTAATAACATGATCGTACACTCTACTCACGTACATCACGTACACTCTAACACACCATCAAACTCGTAAGAAACCGTAACGGAAAGAAACCCTAACCTTACTTTTGACTAGAAAAGGTCAGGACACCGGTGACGACTCAAAAGGTTTAAACGACCGTATAACTCACGTCGTGAAAGTGTCGTAGTAGAAAGTCCTAAACTTTATCGAGTTGGCCTTAAGGTAGTGGAGGTGATCGAAACAAGGATCACTACGAAGGATTCCGGGTGAACTGAAGTGTAAGGTCCTACTGACCGAGATCCACTCACTAGAGTGGTAGCACTAATAGACCCAGTACTTCTAGAGAAAACATGTTAAGAAGACACATAAGAACGGTGGAGAAGAATTGTAGAAGACGAAGACAATCCAGGGATGGTAAAGACAGGAAATAACTCGGGTAGAAACGTACTTTACAAGGGAACCATAGAGATGAAAAGAACTTCTCTATAGATCAGAAAGGGTAAGATAACAAAATGAGATAAAGAAACGTAACTAGTGACTCCTTCCGAAAGAATAGAGAGGAACGGTAAGAAACCTTGAGACGTAACTTTACCCATATAGAAAGGAAAAGAGGAAACGGAAAGTGAAGAGAAAAGTATCGACAAACATTCCGGAGGAGTATGTTGGTAAACCGGAAAAACGTAAAGAAAAGAACCCCTACCAGGGATAGTGACGGAGGAGGTCTTACAGTACTTGAACGTAAGTGTCAAGAAGTCCGTGAGATAGATAGTCTAGATTAGGGAACTTAGATAAAGAGTGAAGGTGACATCAACATTCCCTAAACTAAAACCAGTATGGACTTACCAGATCACCAAAAGGGATGAAGAAGTTAAATTCAGACTTAAACCGTTATTCCTCAAGTACTAGACTCGGTGTCATCCGAGGACCAGAACAAAAACGACTGACATACCTCGAAGAGGTAGTACCGTTTATCTACCCCCCTTTACCTTTTGTTACTGTCTGAAATAAAAGAACCCGAGGTTTTAGTGACGTCTACCACTGGCGTCGGTACTTTAATTTTCTGCGAACGAGGAATCTTCGTTTCAATACTGGTTGGATCTGTCGTGTAATTTTTCGTCTCTGTAATGAAACGGTTGTTTTCAGGGAGATCAGTTCCGATACCAAAAAGGTCATCGGTACATACCTACACTCTCAACCTGACACTTCTTCCGACTTGAGGCTTCTTAACTACGAAAGGTTGACACCACGATCTCTTCTGAGAACTCTCAGGGAACCTGACGTTCCTCTAGGTTGGTCAGGTAGGATTTCCTTTAGTCAGGACTTATAAGTAACCTTCCTGACTACGACTTCGATTTCGAGGTTATGAAACCGGTGGACTACGACCCTTACTAACTTCTATCTTCGTCTTCCCCTGCTGTCTCCTGTTTTACCAACCTACCGTAGTAGTTGAGTTACCTGTACTCAAATTGAGTCCCTCTGTCACTTCCTGACCCTTCGGACCGAACGACGTGAGGCACACCATCGTTTCAGACTGTGGTGACGTCCTGACTTGTTGTTGTTATATCGTTTAGTGTACTTTGTTGACTCCATTCCTAACTTCCAATTTTCTGTATTTTTCGTGATGTAGGACGTCGATCTCTACCCCCTTTCGTGTTTTTTGTCCGAATCCCTTTGTTTGTTTTTAGTCTTTCCATATCCTCCTCGTCTCTTATTCGTCGTCGACCACCTCCCGAATCTTCCGTCCCCGACCGTATAGTAGTCTCCTGTTATCACTTTGGAGACTTCTTGGGGACAAGGTGGAGACTGGTGTCCTAGCGGTGTCGACCGGTGACGGTGGAAGAGCTTTATAAGACAAGAGGATCCAAGGTACCGAGGCTCCTCGGAATCAAAAAAAGGGAGTAGATTGGAGTTTTAAACCTCTTGGAGTCGGACCCAGAGTGTGACATGAGAAACGACGAGGAGATTTGGTAATAATTCCTAAATTTATAATAAACATACGGTAACAGAGACTATTTCCACGTTTTTTTTTTCCTTTAATTAAGAGAAGGTTGGAGGTAAGTATATAAGTTTACCGAATAGACCGTACGGATGGACTTCAAGGGAGGTCGTAAAAAACAGACCAATTCCCGAGGAGTATTTATGGTCATTCGTAATGAACCTCGTGTCACCTTTATTAAGTGTTGTCCTTCAGACGTCCAACGGACTAAGAGAACAAGAGATCGGTAGGACACCCCTCCGGACGAACCCGGTCACTCCTTGACTTGTGTGACACTCATGTAGGAGGTCGTCTCGTTAGGACGGGGGAAGGTGATAACGTGAACCAAAACACCCACGTTCGGGATCTAAACCCCGTGGACCAAGAGTTCTTTGTCCAGACGGTCATGAGCCTTGTGAGGACCGTAAGAAACCCCCTCTCATCATCTCACGTCGGAGAGGATGAGTCCCTTTTTCCTCGGTCCAGTAACGGTTGATTAAGTGTCCCCACTGGTCCAACAGAGATGTATGTAAAGTTCTAATAGTACAGATTTCGACTCAGAAATAAGGGAGATAGAATTTGGGAAAGAACGGGAGTTAAACAAAGTAGAGTTTTCTATGATGGTGTATGGGTAGTAAGTTTGATCTTCATTATCCCAATAGGATCTTAAGGGAAAGAGTGATTAAGGAATGTAGGTTACCTGGTGGTTTAAGATATGTCGACATAATAGATTATAACCGACAGTGGGTGCACACCGGTGACTCATGAATTTTTCCCCGACCTGGTTCGACTCTACACGAATTCATATTTTATGTGTAGTCTAAAACTTCTGAATCAAGTTTTTTCTCTTTTCGTTGATTATTAAAAATATAACTAAAAGACAAGTTCATTATTATAAAAATTATATAACTCAATTTATTTTATATAATGATTTTAGTTAGATAAAGGAAAGTGAAAAAATTATACCAGTGCTCTTTAAAAATTTATATGTAAACCGAGCATAACCACCAAGTGTAATATAAAGACAACCTATCACCACGATATCCCACATAGGTAGTTGTAAAAGGTTTAGATGACAGTGGTGTGACTTCCAATCGTGGAAGTGGGTTCAGTGGTAGCAAAGAACGGACTTGATGATGTTACCGGAAGAATAATTAGAAGTACGAAGAGGTCACCAAGGTAAGATTGACTAAGTGAAATTCGATATCTTTAATAAAAATTTACATTTATAATAATATGAAGATTTATAATAAATGGACGAATGAGAGAGAGTCACCAAAGAATAACAGGAATTTTAGGTTCAAAGGATAGTATGCCTGAAACTCCGGGATGTAAACTGTACTAAGATGGAGAGATACACGGACGGGTAGTGATAGTGTAGAAGATTTCGGTGAGTCGTCCGTGAGTGATAAGAGGTCGACATGGACCGTAGGAAGTCAAGGTTTCTGTATGATGGTCCCAGAAGTGTAGTCGACAAGGGATACAGACTTTACAAGACGTGTCGAGAAACCGACAGAAGAGTAAGTCCAGAGTAGAATATAAGAGATAGGTTCTCGAGACGAAGGAAGTGAAAAGAGTTAAATATCAATCAATAAACGTACGAATTGCCGCATAGAGAGAAGGAGACGACCTGACATTCGAGGTACTGACTGTCTCGGTCCAGACAAGTCGGATGGTCACAACTAGTTCCTTAAATAAAGTCCCCGTCATATATCTTTCAGGGTCTCATCCCAAACCAATTTCCACTTTTCCAATCTCCACATTTTTTTACCCAGGTTCTAACGGATCTCTTGTTACACGTACGAATCGACGAGTCAGCACAGACTGAGATGTCTGGGGTGTCTGACATCGGGTGACCCGAGGAGACAGGTACCTTAACAGGTCCTTTCTTATGACCTCACCCAACGGTAAAGGAGGAGGTCCCCTATAAGGTCTAGGTACCTAGTTTGGAAGTAGAGAACACAGAGAACGTAACTGTCCGAGCAAGAAATGTTGACACTGTGGACCCTTCGGAAGATCTCTTCTTATACAGTTTTAATTTCCATTAACTATGGTCTTCGAAGTTAAGACTTAGTAGAAACCCTTTTAATCTAAGTTTATATACTAGATCTTCATAAATTACAGAAAATATAGATTTATCAAGTGATAACCGGTACTCTAGATTAGTAGTATAATAGTCTTATAATTAAATTGTATACTAAACTTCTACTAAGAGTTTATTATGGAGAGGTTCATGAGGAGAACGAAAGGATAGTCAGGAAACTACTGGAAAGGTCCTTGAAGACAGTATGACTCACCTTTGTTATTTCCTAAGGAAGTGGTTCGAGACCTGTATCATAGTGTACCACTGGACTGTTTGAGTCTGGTCCGGAGGAACCTTCGGTCAAGAGAAGGGAACAACAAAACGACAACAAAATCAGTGATTCAGTTCAGACTGAGAAGTACTGGGGTACCTGACATCGAACGGTCCGGGTAGACAGGTCCCCTGAAGGGTCCGTTCTTATGACCCTACCCAACGGTAAAGGAAGACATCCCCTAGAAGGGTTGGGTCCCTGACTTGAGTACAGAGGACGTAGCCGTCCGTCTACGAAATGGCGACTCGGTTTTCCCTTCAAGGTCAAGAGAAGGGATAACGAGAGTTTACCGTATAAGGGAATTGGTGTCACCTCGACCCACCAGTTCCGAGTTTAATTAGATTTTTGTCTAATATTTACCACACGCTAATCCCTCTTACGCGTATCATGTAAATATTCTTACAAATTTTGGCAATGTTATTAGGTCACAGTTTGTGTTGTCATGTGTTAATCATAAGTTGTTTACAATTTAATAAGTAAAATATCTTTTCTCTAAAAAGTGTGTATTATTACGTATACGTATTCTTTCTTTTCTGATCTTTCAATATATGGTTTTATAATAGTTCACGAGAGAGAGCTTATACTCCTAATATCCATAAAACACACAAAAGGATATAACAGGTTGTAACACATTAATATACTAATCATACGTTAGTCCTTTTTTACAATAAAAATAATTTTTTTGTTACTAGTTTCGATGATGACGTGAGAATATCCGATGGTTGCCGGAGTTAAGACCGTCTCTGAAACTGACACCATTTATATATTCATAATCAGACTGATCCTTTTCTTTCCTCTTCCCCTCTTGAATCTAAAGACTCCCTAGATCAACCAGCTCGGTAATACGTTTACTGAGGAAACAAGTGACTGAGATCCCTTATTTCAACGTCTTATGTTTCGTTTCGAATAGATTTATCCATGATTGGTCGACGTCTCCGTCCTTCTCTTTTTTTGTGGGAAGGGACATACTACTGGTAAGACAAGATCTCAAACAACAATTCAAAGGTCTACGGTCCATCTCACACCTGGTCTTAAGTCGAAGTACTTCCGCACTACGTCTGTCATTTCTGTACTTTCTATCGTAAATTGACGTCTCTAAAGTTGGAGAAAACATCCATGGTCTTGTTACATCCCATACGTGACATGTATACCACGAAATATATTTCCATAAAATGTAAAGAAAGGTTAAGATGGTAAGAGAAAGTGTGTGACTAGGAGTTTTGATCTTGACAAGTCGGTTACTCTCAATAGTTACTTCACTAGTTTTATCGGACCCTCTGGGTCCTCGTGTGTGTGAACGTATGCGTCCCAGAAGAGTTGTTGTGTCTTTGGTTCCCACCAATCATTACACAGACAATACATTGTCAGAATGTTGTTTTAGACTAAAGGAGTGAAGTCTACCTTAGTAATTTTAGAAATGATTTTTGTTTATTCGTTTGTTTGTTTTTTTAGCAGTTCAAGGTTTTCTTACTTTCGATTGATTGGTATAGTTGACGTTAGTACACCTCTGGTGTGATGGAATACACTCCAAAAAATATGTCTGTATATTATTTGTAGGAGGTTCAAGTTTCTACTTATAATTTGTTCTTGCCTCCTAGACCGTCATTTTGACTTTTTCAAGTTTCTGTAGTGACGTATTATGATTCTCAACTCTAACACATTGTTTGTTCTTCTCTTGATGTTTGAGTCCAATTTTACGTTTTTCACGGACTTAGTATAGTAAAACCTTGACGGACTTTGTTGAGTTGTCATTGTAAACGAATTTTCCTTTCTCATTGGTAAGTTCCTTATATCGAAAACATAAGAAAATTCGTTTGTAATTAGTCCCCCTTTTTGACATATGTTCTCATAGTCAAATAAAGAAGGTCGAAGTCTCGACTGTCTTAGATGTTTACTTTACTAGGGGACGATTGAAAGAACCATAAATTTCCTAAGAAATGAATCAAACTTAATAGTTCGGTCTGAATGTCGACTACGATCTTTTGACATATTCGGTTTGACGACAGATGTCAAGGGGGACGTCAAGTACTTGTAGACACGTGTTCATGTGAGTCCTACTGATCCGGAATCAAAATCAAAAAATTGTCATTAATAAAAATCAATAGTTGATTTATATATTAGACATCTTGAAGATTAATAAAATTGTATGTGTGAGTCGATTTGAAATTAAAACACGTATGTAATAGTGTAAAATCGATTTAATTGTTCGAAATCAGTTCACATAGTACGAATGTACTTTACGTCAGTCTATACCGAAACCAGTCCTCTTTTTTAATAAGACTTCTTCGACTCGTTCAGACATTTCTGTGTAAGGGTGCACGTCCCCTTATTACTTCTGGGTTCGCGTATGAAGACGGTATCTGTGTAGTCGACTACGAGTCTCACATTGCTGTTGGTCATAAGGGGTAGACGTTCTTTCGTCTTTCCTTGCTTACGGGGATTGAACCCGGGTAGTCGTACTCAGTCGGCATTCATAGGAAGACAGGAGAGGGAGAACTTGGAGGGAGGGAGGAGGATTGGGTAGCGTGAGGAGATCCAATAGTGTCACTAGAAACTACAAGATAATACTAACAAAACACCACGGTGCTTAGTGCGGGTGTAGTCCACCACTTGAATTGACTATTTATAGCAAATACAAGACTGATGAGGTCACTGGTCGACCGAGGGGAAGAGAAAGGGAGAGGAGCCCAGAGGAATAAAGGACTCTGTGTCGTTATAACTTTAATCCGGTTAATTGTTATGATGTTACCGGAGATTCTCAAGATTACTTTCCTTCTAATTGGACAGAGAGTGAAATTTAGGTTTCGAATCTCTCCTTCTGTGTTCTGTCTGACTTACGATCCGGAGAACGTGGTTGTCGATTCGACACTTACGTTTCCTTTACAAGAACTTTCGTTAATTTACACGATGAGGTCACTTATGTGTTACCTGTTCTTTCACTGTGTCGGAATAACGACTATACTTCTTTCAAAATTACCAGACCTATCTAGTTTGGTCGGTGTTGTAAGGAAATCCGGTTTCGGACCAAGTCTCGTTCCGGGATTGAGAGTCAAGATTGAGTGTTTCCGACGCTCTCCACTCCTTCGACATCTTCTTTTCAACCTTCAATCGTCCTCAACCGAGTGCTCCAAATTCCCCTTTTTTACGACAGAAATATTTTCACGTTCCACTTCGTCGTTCTTGACTACATCTTCAACGTCGTTCAATAAATCTTCTAGATCGACTCTATTAATTACTTCCACTGACGTGATTTGTTGTCTAAAAGTTACACCTGCTTGTCGGAAGATAACCTTCTTCTACGTAAGATCCTGAACGTATCGATCTCTCTTCAGTCACGGGCCGAGGTTTCGAAGTTTCCTGTCCGACTGAGAGAACAAATCCCTTAGTACGTCCATTACTGAACTTCAACTTCGAGTAAATAGTAAGGTTTCTAGGATACCGAGAAGGTTTAATACGAGGTAGATGGGACGGACACGAGAGTATTTACCTTGTTGTTTCGAACTGTCACGTAGACAAATGTTGTACCAAATGACTTATAAAATTCAGGTGACAACTCTGGTTGACGAGTCCTTTGTTCTAAGAAAAGTTTTATAATGACGAGTGACTGTAACATAAACCAGAGGGTTCTCGAGACTGCCTCTACGTGTCCGTTAATTACAATAAAAGAACGAACGAATTGTGTTGTGGGTAATACGTCCGGTACCTAGTTCGGTGGTATGTATCGTTAAGGAGACTATGTAGACTCGTTTCATTTAGTTTTTGAAAGACCTTTTCTAAGTGGTAATTCACATCATGTCAACTTATATATATAAGAAAAAGTATGAGAAAAGGTAATACCAAATAATGTCTTATAATTTCTAAGTGGTAACATAATTATCTACTATAATTCTTAGAAGTATTTTTTAATTTTTTAAAATTTAACTTTTTTTGAAAACTAAGTGCCCTTCTCCAGTTTTATAGTTGTCATTCTCGTCAAACCCTCTTCCGTTACAATGGGGTGAGGTCATGAGAACGGACCTTTTAGGATACCTGCCTCCTCGGACCATCCGACGTCAGGTACCCCAGCGATTCTCAGCCTGTGCTGACTCACTGAAGTGAAAGTGGAAAGTGAAAGTACGTGACCTCTTCCGTCACCATGGGGTGAGGTCATGAGAACGGACCTCTTAGGGTCCCTACCCCCTCGGACCACCCGACGGTAGAGACCCCAGCGTGTCTCAACCTGTGTTGACTTCACTAAATAGTCGTCGTTGTCGTCAAACCTTTTCTGACTGAGGTTGGGAGTACCTACTGAAACTCCCCAAGTTCTGAAGTCACCTCCTTCCTTGACGTCTACACCACCTTTATCTATCTCTTCATCCTAAACTTCAACTCGGACTTATATACTGACTTAACGACGTTAGAGTATTTTGAAATTACCTACTCTTCAACGAAGAATACCTACATATTTCTTTCACCGATGAACTCCCCCTTTGATAAGAACACTTCTACGGCACTTCCGACAACTTTGTTGTTGTTTCTTAAATCAGATAATGTATTTGAATCAACTATTTCGTCGTCTGACTGAATTCAAAACTTTCTTCAAGCTGACACCCATTTTAAGACAGATTATCGTAATGTTCGTTGTCTCTTTAGTACTCTACTTTTCAGTTAAGTACATGGTTTGAGGTACAGACAACAGAATAAAAAATTTTTGAGGTCAGCGGGGTTGGAAGTCGTTGGTGGTGAGACTAGGTAGTCGTCGGTAGTTGCAGGTCCATTCTAGGAGACCCTGAGGGGACCACCAGGTCACCAATTCTGGAGCGGAAGGTTCCGTCCCCCACACCCAAACTAGGGACCAACCCTTCGATTCTAGGGTGTACGGAGCACCGATTTTTTGGTCTTGTATTTTGTCTTTGTTATGACGGGTTTAAATTCTAAAAGGTTGTCACTTTCAGTGAGACAACACAGGTTGAGAAACGTTGGGGTCCGGTCTTATGACCTCACCTATCGACAAGGGAAGAGGTCCCCTAGAAGGGTTGCGTCCTGACTGGGTCCAGAGGTCGTGACGTCCGTCTAAGAAATGGTCGACTCAGTGATTCCTTCGGGTCTAAAGTTGTTACCAGGTGTGGTTTTTTTGGAATTTTTTTTTTTTTTTCTGGGAGGTGGTCGTTTTGCTAACTGAACGACCAGAGTCCACTACCAATCGTGAAAAATCGTTAATTTGTAAATCTTAATTCCATATATAACAAAAAAATTCTGTCGTACGATAACGTGTGAATTATCTGATATCATATTTGTATTGAAAGTATACATGACCCTTTGGTTCTTTAAGGTACACTGTGTGGATTAACGTTATAAGTGAAGTGACGTCACTAGATCCTGACTAAGGTGTTATTAGCGATTCTATGCGAACATTGAGTGAAAATAAATGTTCTTGCCTGAGAAGGAGTCCGAGTTTGGAATTTTCTCCTGTACAAAGTTTGATGTTATATTTTTATCTATTTGTTCTAGGTTTACATATCGTGTCCCTTGATATAAGTCATAGAGCATTATTTGATGTTACCTTTTTTTAGATTTTTCCATATATAAGCCTTAGTGAAGTAACATGTTCTCTTTGCAGTATGTAGTTGATATGAAGTTTTTTATAATATACACGTACATATACACACATATATATAAGTGTAATATATTAATATGTATATAAATCTATACACATGAATATACTCGAATTATAAAATATATTTTTGAATGTAAATATATTACGGACTGTCCGTAACGGGTAAACAAAGATGTTTCCTTCAACAGGGAGAGGGTTGGGGGTTTATCCCTGACATAAAGTGAAGACACGTAGGGTGTGGGAGAAACCGGTGACCGTTGACAGTAACGACATAGTAGAGAGTTTTCGGGTCCATATTAGGAGTACTGGTCGACTACGGTTATGAAAATAAAGGAGACGGGTGGAGGGAGTTCAAAGAATATTTGAACAATCTGAAGTTTGGTTATAGAGTCTTTCATAAGGACTTGTTCAGTCTTTTGTCCCTGAATTAGGGGAAGAAGGAAGTTTCGGTCATTTTTACGTAGTTCAGGAAAGTAGTGTAGTGACTGGAGAGGAAAGGGGAGGGAGAAGGCGAAAATTCCTGGGGAAACCAATGTGACTCGGGTGGGTCTATTAGACCCTATTGGAGGGGTAGGGTCCTGAATTTTTGGTATTTCAAGTAAGGGTTAGGATGACGAGATAGATATGTTATCTACTAAACGGTTGTGTCTTTTTACTTTATGACTATGTGTCACATTCTTACTCGGAATCTTTGTAATACAATTCGCTTTCTTCGGTCCGTGGTTTCCGGTGTATAGTATACTAAGGTAAATCTACTTTATAAGTCTTATCCGGTTAAATATCTTTCTAGTCACCAACGAATCCCGACCCTTCTTTTACCGTTGGGTGAGGTCATAAGAACGGACCCTTCAGGGTACCTGGGTCCTCGGACCGTCCGAAATAGGTACCCCAGTGTTTGCTCGACCCGTGTTGACTCGTTGATTTGTCCCGATCCTTTCGTCCTCCCCCTGTTACCCCTAACTCACGATTACACATGTCCTAAAGGAAAATTTCCCGTACTTGTGTAAAATTTCAATCTGACGTCACTAATAACGTGTCGTGATACTTATAAAAATTTTCGACGTATGAAACTTAACATATTATATCCTTACTACAGAAATTTTACGATGACATTGATAAATAAGATCGATGGTGACTTGTCAATAACACACGTTCTTTGGAATCTCCGGGATATAGTGGACTGAATTGAGACCCTCCAGGTAAAGAGTAGAATATCTACTCTTTTATCCAAGTCATTTTAATTTTATAAATGTGTTTCAATGTCTCGATTAGTCCTTGTCACGGGTCTATATAAAGAGATTTCTTTACAGAGATTTTAGGTACGAAAGATTTAATATGGTACAAACGGTGGTTTATCAAATAACCTTTATCAACTCATAGTAAATGTATGTTTATCCGAACTTTTTTGTACGTAAAACAATGATAGTGACCACCCTTATTTTAAAAAACTCCATAGTTATTATTTTTATTCCGAATTGTGTCCGTTAATATGGGTAATAGAACCACAAACACACACACATAGTATACATAGATATTACCTCATATTAGACTTTTTTTCATTATAACTTAGTAATAAGATACTAGTACTTTGAAGTATGACATTTAGTTGATATAAAGTTATTTTTTATGAAGGTTCCAATTCGTAGTAAACAATAAATTAAGTTTTAGGTATAGATCTTTTGTTTACGGAGACCTTTTGTTGACTTTCATTAATGTCAGTATATTAACCAAGGAAGAGAAAGTTAAATGCGTCTCGATCTGACGCTTACAAAAGTTCTATGTCTAAGTACAGTAAAAACTTTCATTATGAAGATCTTTGAAAACCGACAAATAAATATAATCATCTTTGTGGTCGTTTAATGTTTGTTTGTTTTTGGTAAAGAAATTTGTAAGTAATTCGTTTTTATAAAGAAATAAATCTGAATGTAAATCAAAAAATAGGCATATAAATGTCCTTAAATGTTTGTCACTGAATAATCGGCAAGGTCTTTCCTTTTACCTGCTTTTTGCATATTCTCCTTCTTTTTGTCTATACTATGATTTCCATATGAAGGAGTGGACTTTATGATTTAATAGATGAATTAACAATATGATCAGACAAACAACGACATTGTTTAGTAGTGTTTGAGTCACCGAATTTTGTTGTATCCAAAGAATAGAAGGCCAAGACGTCCAGACTTCAAACTGTTCCAGAGTGACCCGATTTGAGTTTCAGGACTGTGCCGACGGAGGGAAGGACTCGGTGATCCCCTCTTGCGGAGGAACGGCACAGGTAACAGATCTCCGGTGGACGTGAGGAACCGAGTACAGGGGAAGGACGAAATTGCGGTCATTTCACCCAGTTCAGGAAGAAGATGGTGTAGTGACACTGGAGAGGAAAATGGAGGGAGAAGTGAAAATTTCTGGGAATACTAATATGAGCCAGGTTGGTCTATTAGGTCCTATTGGAGGGGTTGGGTCCTGGAGTTTAATTCCAAGAATTTAGTGTAGACGTTTCAGGAAAACATTATATTGTTTTTTATAGGTGTCCAAGACCCTTAATTCTGTAACTTTATAAATCCAATTGATAATAAGACGGACAGTGTCAACAGGAATAGAAGTTTCTTTAGTCCCATATCGGTGTCATTTAAGTCGGATTTGACCTCCTCGGTACTCCGTATGATTACTAAATTTACCTCATACATCTTAAACCTACTTCTTAAGGAGGAGACACAATAGAATAAAGATGACTGTGACATAAAACTTCTACTTGATATTAATCTATATCTCTTATTGTCCTCTTTATCCAACGATAAGTTTTGGTACTATTCTTTATCTAGATTTAGTTAGAGAGTTAAAAATTTGTCCTTGTCTTCGATTTTTTCGAATAAAACGTAAAAGAAAGATGTCTAACAAGACGGTATCGTGAGTCGTTACTGGTAATTATGTTATCGGTGTCGGACATAGTATTAACCTACAACATGATAATTATTAAGTTTGATGTCTTCTCCATCGACTCTTCTGATATATGAACCTATATGACTGTCACTCAAAAATACTTGGGAATTTTATTTTATAGGTTTTCGTGTAATGTATACATATACACCAATTCTTATGTTTAGAGAGAAAAAACTTTCCAGGTTTAGGTTTACTTTATTATAGTGATGGAATCTTTTGACTGAAAACGAATTAAGAGGTCTTGTTACAAGACGAGTTATATATTGAAAAAGTTAAATCGTAATATAGAAAAAACTGAGGTTCTGTCTTCCGACTACAAACTACATGAGTTCAGTATCGGTTGTAAATGATTAAGAAACTAAGCTGAAAAATTTCATGGATACGAACTTAGGTTTTAGGCTCCTACAAGTTAATAAACACTTTACAATTGAAAAAGGAGATACTCCGTTAGATAAAATAGTAATTTGAAAAAGAGAGGGTTCTTCTAGTGTAGACCTATCGAATTTTGTTTAAAGACATAGAGAAAACGTCATGTGGGTTCTCTTTTGTCAAAAAGAAACTATAAAGACATCGAAGAAGAGTATGTCAGTGACCTTTCCAGATCCTAAAATCGAGGACCTGGTGTATAGTCTGATTCGTCAAGTAGTAACCAGTTCGTCTTGCACCTGACATTTTTAAGTTATAATCGAAAATAGGCAAACCACGAGACTTAATTCTACTTTCCCAAAAATTTTTAATAGAAGGACTATTTTAGACACCCTGGTAACACTGGGTTGCTGTTTGTCTGAAGAACGTTTTTAAGTTGGTAGACAAATAAGTCTAATTCTGATAACCTCTTCCATGCACCCCGTAACCAGTTGTTAGCTGTTTCCATAAATAACCAGTTAGGTTGACTCATCTCCTTGAAATACAATAAGAGATTCAAATCCAACAGTGACCTGGCTTTTTTTCTAAGTCCTCTTGCAAGGTTTTATAAATGTTAAAGTTCCAGACTACAGTGTTAAGAAGAGGTGTCTAGGGTAGCTAAACTTTCTGAAAGTCTGCATGCTCAGTACCGAGCACCCATGGAACTATACTACGATCGTTAGTGAAGAAACGACCGAGGAAATCTGTCTTCCTTACAGACGTCCAGGACGAGTGATCATAGACAGGACAATTTCTGAGGTCCGACAGCGAAGGAACGGTACAGTTGTAGATGAGGGTACCATTCATTCAATAAGTCGTCAAGAAGTAACGGGTTTCCGAGTGACAGACGTAATAGTGTAAAGAATGACTTTTCGGATTTACTTTGACTAAATTTCTCCTAAAGACAACTTTTAGCCTAGTAGGTTATAGAACTTGGTTTCTCTATCAATGAACAGTGTATGTTCTCCAAAGAACCGCGGTATTACCAGTCCATCGGGTTTGGAAAACCTTACGACATACTTTGTTGTATATGTCATAATATGTTTGTTTGTGCAATTTGTCGATTGTCTAATATAGTACTAGGACATAACACCAGTAAGGACATTCTTTTATGATCTCTAGGTCGAGAGGACCAAGACACTATTGTTAGAGTGATGGTGTGAGGGTGAGGGACCCAGTGGTGAAGACTAATAGATACCCGGTCCCCGGTGAAGATAAGAATGGTATTTATTTTCGTCGTGTGTCGTTGTTGTGACAGGGTCTTAATAAGAACGGAAATGAACGACAAACCAGGACGGACGCAATCGATGGGTTTTGGTTAACGGGGAAAGGTAGAGACGAAATAGATTGACGAAAGGTTTCGAAACTGAATAAAAATGATTGACTGTGAAAGTTAAGACGGAACAGAAGAATGAATGGTCCAAAAACCGGAACGTGGACGGGTGTCTATGGTCGGAAGAAACGGAGAACAAGAGTGAAAAACCAATGGTTTGAGATTTAGATCGGGACTTTTGGTTGTGAAGTATGATACAATAAAGGTGGGATTTGTGGAAAGAGATCCAAGTGTCATAAGAAATTTGGGTAGGAATTAAGAATAGAATGTACCTAGAGACCAGTTGTCGGGACTAGGGTTAGAGGTACAGTGAGTTAAATGGGCTTACGAGGGAACCAACAACCCAAGTGGGTTGTTGAGGTTTGGTTAAAAGTGAAGTAATACTGGGTCAACCCTATAAAGTATGTCTCACAGGTGATGTACACCTTAATATGTCTTTTTACTCTACATGTGTGAATTTTTGAATGAAAACGGTAAGAGAAAGAATGGTGGTAAAATGTTTTCTGATTGAGTCCCGAGAGACGTAGACAAAGTGTTATGTGTATTGAAACTAGTTTTCTAATTTTGGAACTGTTGAGTAAAAGGACTCGTAAATCTTTACCCCGTATTTTACATACTTGAGTATGTGTTGTTATTAGTATCCAGGGATGATTTTGTTTATAGAGACAAATATCCTTTATAAAATTGTCTTTTCAAAGACAGAACGATAGGTTTAACAGTCTACTAAATACGAGGATATGACCAATACCAGTATTGTGAAAAAACATTTCACAACATGTATTATGAAATGGTCATGAAAGAGGAAAAATCTGATATATCGACACTGTTTGACGAGAATTAAAGATTAATGAATGTTACCCGAGAAGAATGCATTTTCTCCCAAAAAGAAGAAGGAGAGACGATTGATTCGTATTTTGTTTCTTATCTCTATCTCCCGAGGTTGAGTGACGATGATAGAGACCCGAACTCGACGACGAAAGTTCTAGGTATATTCTTTTCGAGGAGACACGGACAGGAAAATTTATGAGGTTAAATTGTTCTTGGACCTAATACGGATGACCGCCCCTTGTAAGAATATTGAGTCTATTAGGTAATTAGGAGTTTCTTAATCATTTTCTAAGGTTTTGATGTCTAAGTCCATTGCAAGCTTGTTTTACGTCCAGTGAGTGTTTCATTTGTCCTTTGTCGTTTCGCACAGAATCTAACGGGATATGGGACTCAAGTAATAAGAAGTACAGAAGTATTATTGTATATGAGGTAATGATGTATTAGAAGGTTTTTATGTACTTCTGTCTTTGAATTTTTATTCTGGGAGGATTAATTTCTTACTCCGAAATGGAACGGGTCGAGTTTTTGGACAAGACAAGGTCTACGAGTCCCACTGGAGACGACCTATTTCCCTGGTTTGAGACTGTCGAGATCTATTTTGGCCCCGAAAGGTTTCTCACCCATACTCTACTAGGTCACCCTACGTCCTTCTTTTATCATTTCGAGGTTAAATATAAACAGAACCGGAAAATTTTAAAGATGAAAAATGTCCAAAGTATTAATATGTTATATGATTATTATCATGGTATTCTGTACATATATTGATCAGTCATTTATATGTATATAACCTCCATATAAATATCTGGAAAAATTTTAATTCTAGCATATACTAGTTTTTACAGATTCTGATGACGAAATCTGGTGTGAGATGAGAGCTCTTTGTCTCGACTTACTCAGTGTCAATTCAAGCTTTCTTTAAGATAACTACTGTTTAACGTTCATTTTTATATATGGTTTATAGAAGTGTTTTCTCATTCTTTAATTCTGAAGACCTACACAATATCCACCTGAACAAAACACATATTAAGTAAGAGGTACCTGTATGGAAAGTGTGTTTATTTGTTCAGGTCTTGGTTGGACTCGTAGAAAGGGTCGGTGTTTGTTTACTCGGGAGGAGATTAATAACTTTAGTGGTAATGAGAGGGTTATTAATGAGTTTTATTTTTTACACTTTCGTTCGAAACGAAAAAAAAAGAGCAGGAGTTTGGGTGTCAGTAAGTAAGTACATCTGGGACGAAGAAGTCACAGAGACTTTAGGTTAGAGAGATGAGAAGCGTTTAAGAGAGTGAGTCTGATAGTCAGCGAATTGAGCAAAGAGATTGTAGTCAGTGAGTTTTCAGCGGGGGGGGGGTGTGTCTTGTGAATACTTTGTTTGTACACCAGTGCAGGGAGTGAGGGACTAATTCTGTGGAGACATCGAGAGGGGACCTTCCATTTTAGAAGTCTGACTGTAAAGATCGATAGAGAAGATAAGACGTTAGAGTGTTACTTTGTGGTAACGGATAATTCAGAGACCAGGATCTGTAGGAACTGGTAAGAACAGAAGGACGGAAAAATTTGGGTGAGACAGAAAGTCTTTCCGGGTAGGAGGATTTGGATAGGTATCATGTTCTAAGATAAGTTTGTCATAAAAGGGTGTTAAGAAATTGAATTGTTTATGAAGTTCCACTTCACTTAGTAAACAAAATATCATTAAGTAATGATTCCTCGGATTTTGATTCATAAGATAAATTTATCTTTTTTTTGACTTGACCGGTGTTTTTAAACCAAAACTAATGTTATAATATTTACTTTTTTGACCTGGGGGGGGTATAGTTATCATACTCGTCCTAGTCGATTTGGATTTTTACTACCATTGATTGTAGTTGTTGACCATTTGTATCCTTATTTATTCTTAAGATTTATAGTGAGAACCTTCCCTTGAACCTTGGTAGATAACATAGAAAGTTGAGTCGTAAAGATGAAGAACTTCTAGTAGGTTTCCTTTACTTTCTGTTCTTATGTGTAAACAATGAAGTGTCCCTCCCCCTTTTTTTTTTTCTACCGGTAATATACTCGTAATATTATCAAATACCCTCATTTTTTTTTTCTTTGGGTTTACCGGTGGTTCTCATCTTACTAATTATTTATCACCATGTAGTTATATTACTCCGAAGGGACCACCGAGTCTGTCATTTTCTGGACGGACGTTACGTCCTCTGGACCCAAGTTAGTGACTCACCCCTTCTAGGGGACCTCTTCCCTTACCGATGGGTGAGGTCATAAGAACGGACATCTTAAGGTACCTGTCTCCTCGGACCCACCCGATGTCGTGTACTTGAGTGCTTTTTAGGGTGTTCTGACTCACTGATTGTGTGTAGTTATATTGTAATGTGTCGGATGAGAAATTTTCCTCCGTCTAGATTGTGTTATTTTTATACAGGATCCGTAAGATTGACCGTTTAACGAATTCTCATATCGATCAGATTATAGTGAATGTACTTTTCCCCTCTCCCTGTATGTATGTGTCCCTTCCCTATTTTTATCCCATTCAATAAAAAGTCCAAAGTTGTGTTTTTTTCAATTTGGACTATTTATAGTTACAATAAAATGAGAAAATCGTGGGTTAGAGGGAAGTTTTATCAGGATAATGTGGATCATACCACTTATTTAGAAATTCGTCGGATTACGTTCATCATAGTTGATTGATATTTAAAGTTTTTATTATAAATTTCAATAAACGCAGAGAGTTTAATTGCAAAAATTAATGGTTTCGGTAATAAGGTTCGCAATTTTCGGTTTCAATTGTTTGTGTACCATGTACCTTTTGGAGACATGAACAATGCAGATCCCCTATTTTCACCCAAATACACGGGGAGACGAGGTGTTAAGGGGCCTGTTCCCCTGAAAACTACCTTTACCCATTAGAGACCAATGTCCCATGACGCAATGTCAATCAGAAAACTGTTTTGCTCGATTCAAACTTCTAGAAATGTCTTTACGTAAAGAGTGGAGTAGACAGAATTCCGTTCTCCTGAAACGCAAGGAGGTCTTTTCGCCCTTTTGTCAGCAGGGATCTTTGCCTTTTTTATCTCGTTCCTCCTGTTTTACGACAGTCCTGAGGCATTATGTCCCCCTTTTTTTTTTTTTCTAGTTAGAGTAAATTGTCACGTATTACAAAAGCATTTTACGTAATAGAAGTCGTATGATTCATAGAGAGTCTCTATTACTCTTCTTTTACAATTCATGTTCGGGCTCTTACATCCCTTTTCCGTCGTCTTAGTGCTCGTATTAGACGTTTTGGGTCTTGATTCACGAAGTGTGTGTAATAGAATGAATTTTCCATCCGTAATGAGGATTTTAATGTTTTACTCTTTTTCGCGGCTCGAGGGAATGGTCGAACTGAATCGGCCACCTTCGTTCCAAGCTTGGATGCGCTCAGACATTGAGTTTTTGAGATGCCCATAAAGATCCCCCAGGTAACGCGCCCAAGGAAGTAGGGAGCAGGAGGTTGCTCCTTTCACTCGGTCCCCGACGCGCCCTTACCCTGAGTCATTGTGTAGTGTCGGTGGGTCTGGGCGAAGATTTTTCTTTTTCATGTCGTCGTCGCTCAGTGGTTGGAGTTAGACCTTATTTTGTCCCGTGTCCTTTTTGGGAAAGGACAGTCGAGACGTCAGAGCGCTCTTTGTCTCCCTGCCTTCACCTTTCTTCATAAAGGCCGCTGCCCGGCGCGTGTCTCTACTGCAGTGCCCAGACCTTGGCGGAGAGGGGGCGCCGATGCGCTTCGGAAAGTATCGGACTGCGACCCAGGGCCGTCCCCCGTCGTCCTCTGGCACCACTCGCGGAAGACCCTCATAAAGTCCCCCGCCTTACCCTGAGCCTCGTAAGGTCGGTGGGTGGGTCTCCGAGACTGAACGAGGATCATTCGCTGTACGTTACACTTTTAGTGCTAATATATGTACTTAAAACGTCGCACTATCCAACTTATGCGAATAAATCCACTAATTGTACTACATCTGCTTGTGAAGTCGCAAAGTCAAGTCAAGACAAGGAAGCGGGTCAGCACAGGCTATGACTCTGGTGTACCTGACGTCGTGCGGTCCGGAGGGACAGGTAGTGGCTGAGGGTCTCAAATAAGTTTTAGTGCAGGTAACTCAGCCACTACGGTAGGTTGGTAGAGTAGGAGACGGCAGGGGAAGAGGACAGAAGTTAGAAAGGGTCGTACTCCCGGAAAAGTCTACTCAGTCGAGAAGCGTAGTCCACCGGTTTCACAACCTCAAAGTCGAAGTTGTAGTCAGGAAGGTTACTTATAAGTCCCGACTAAAGGAAATCCTTCCTGACCAACCTAGAGGAACGTCAGGTTTCCTGAGAGATTACAGAAGAGGTTGTCGTGTCAAGTTTTCGTAGTCAAGAAGCCACGAGTCGAAAAAAATATCCGGTTGACAGTGTAGGTATGTCAAGTCAAAGTCAAGTCAAGTCGGCGAGTCAGCACAGGCTGAGAAACGCTGGGGTACTTAACGTGCGGTCCGGAGGGACAGGTAGTGGTTGAGGACCTCAAGTGAGTTTGAGGGGAGGTAGCTCAGTCACTACGGTAGGTCGGTAGAGTAGGAGCCAGCAGGGGAAGAGAAGGACGGGGGTTAAGGAGGGTCGTAGTTTCAAAAAAGGTTACTCAGTTGAGAAGTGTACTCCACCGGTTTCATGACCTCAAAGTCGAAATCGTAGTAAGGAAGGTTTCTTTAGGGTCCCGATTAGAGGAAGTCTTACCTGACCAACCTAGAGGAACGTCAGGTTCCCTGAGAGTTCTCAGAAGAGGTTGTGGTGTCAAGTTTTCGTAGTTAAGAAGGTACGAGTCGGAAGAAGTGTCAGGTCGAAAGTGTAGGTATGTACTGGTGTCCTTTTTGGTATCGGAACTGATTTGCCTGGAATCAGCCGTTTCATTCCAGAGACGAAAACTTATACGATAGATCCAACCAGTATTGAAAAGAAGGTTCCTCATTCACAGAAAATTAAAGTACCGACGTTAGTGGTAGACGTCACTAAAACTTCGGGTTTTTTTATTTCAGACTGTGACAAATGTGACAAAGAGGTAGTCAAAAGGGTACCTCTCTACCCTGGCCTACGGTACTAGAAGTACAAGACTTACAACTCGAAATTCGATTGAAAAAGCGAGAGGAGAAAATGAAAGTAGTTCTCCCAAAAATCAACAAAAAGTGAAAGACGGTATTCCCACCACAGTAGACGTATAAACTCTAATAACTATAAAGAGGGCCGTTAGAACTAAGGTCGAACACGAAGTAGGTCGGGTCGCAAAGAGTACTACATGAGACGTATATTCAATTTATTCGTCCCACTGTTATATGTCGGAGTTGCATGAGGAAAAGGATAAACCTTGGTCAGACAACAAGGTACAGGTCAAGATTGACAACGAAGGACCGGACGTATGTCTAAAGAGTTCTCCGTCCAGTCCACCAGACCATAAGGGTAGAGAACTTCTTAAAAGGTGTCAAATAACACTAGGTGTGTCAGTTTCCGAAACCGTATTAGTTATTTCGTCTTTATCTACAAAAAGACCTTGAGAGAACGAAAAAGGTACTAGGTCACCTACAACCGTTAAACTGGAGTCCAAGAAGAGGGAAAACATTTTGGTGGAACTTATAGTCCTTCAAGTGTCAAGTGTATAACGACTTCGGACCGAACCTCTTAAAACTCGTAATGAAACGATCGCACACTCTACTCACGTTAACACGTCATCAAACTTGTAAGAAACCGTAACGGAAAGAAACCCTAACCTTACTTTTGACTAGAAAAGGTCAGGACACCGGTGACGACTCAAAAGGTTTAAACGACCGTGTGACTCACGTCGTGAAACTGTCGTAGTAGAAAGTCCTAAACTTTATCGAGATGACCTTAAGGTAGTGGAGGTGATCGAAACAAGCATGACTAGGAAAGATTCCGGGTGAACTGAAGTGTAAGGTCCTACAGACCGAGATCTAATCACTAGTGTGGTAGCACTAATAGGCCCAACACTTCAATGAAAAACATGTCAAGAAGGTACATAAGAACGGTGGAAAAGAATTATAGAAGACGAAGACAATCCAGGTATGGTAAAGACAGGAAATAGCTCGGGTAGAAACGTACTTTACAAGGGAACCATAGAGATTAAAAGAACTTCTCTAAAGATCAGAAGGGGTAAGACAACAAAAGGAGATAAAGAAACGTAACTAGCGACTTCTTCCGAAAGAATAGAGAAGAACAATAAGAAACCTTGAGACGTAAGTCTACGAATATAGAAAGGAAAAGAGGAACCGAAAAGTGAAGAGAGAAAAGTGTCGATAAACATTCCGAAGGGGTCTGTCGGTAAAACAAAAAAACGTAAAAAGAAGGTACCCCTACCAGAACTAGGGACAGAGGACATGTTACAGTGCTTGGAGTAAGGTATCAAGTAGTCCGTGAGAATAGATAGTTTAGATCCGGGAATTTAGATAAAGAGTGAAGGTGACATATTAGTATTCCCTAAACTAACTCCAGTATGGACTTACCAGATCGCCAAAAGGGACAAAAGAAGTTAAAGTCAGACTTAAACAATTATTCCTCAAGTACTAGACTCGGTGTCAGTCGAGGACCAGAACAAAAAGAACTGACATATCTCGAAGAGGTAGAAAACGACGTCTCTTATATTAGTCAGACTAAAGTCACAACTGGTAGACCACTACAGGTACACATCTCAGAAGAGAACACAACAACCTTCTCCCACAAACGATACTAGTCAGTATCGGAACTGATCTACCTGGAAACAACCGTTACAGAGACGAAAAATTATACGACAGATCCAACCAGTATTAAAAAGAAGTCGCAAATCACGTCCCTTTGTGTACACTTGTCGGCGGGGTTGGGTGGGGTGGGGTGG
>SJYO01052474.1:83384747-83415636 GCA_006410555.1 Capra ibex | reverse complement strand
TCAGACTAAAGTCACAACTGGTAGACCACTACAGGTACACATCTCAGAAGAGAACACAACAACCTTCTCCCACAAACGATACTAGTCAGTATCGGAACTGATCTACCTGGAAACAACCGTTACAGAGACGAAAAATTATACGACAGATCCAACCAGTATTAAAAAGAAGTCGCAAATCACGTCCCTTTGTGTACACTTGTCGGCGGGGTTGGGTGGGGTGGGGTGGTGTAGGGTGGGAGGTCNGAGTTACTCGATGAACCATTTAGGACTTCTCACCAGTGATCATGATTAAGTCAGTCGGAAGTCCGGGTCTTGGTTAGATCTCACGAAGTTCACGAACGTTACGTTCAATGAATACCAAGAAAACTTTGACATTACTTAAATCCGATAAATTTAATTTCACACCCCTAAAGGGACCGCCAGGTCACCAATTCTGAGACGAGAGGGTTGCCTCCCCAGTGTCTAAACTAGGGATTAGACTTTCGTATCTAGGGAGTTCAACCCCGGTTTTTTTATTTATTATTTTTTAAAATTTACTCATTTTCAAAGTTATCCTTCAATTAAAGACGTTGTTTAAGTTATCCTTCAATTAAAGACGTTGTTGAAGTTATCCTTCAATTAAAGACGTTGTTTAAAGAAACAGGGGACCCCTCAACAGTGGAATTTGGAAACACCAGGACAGTCATAGTGATAATTGGGGTCTTCTCCTTAATATGTCTCCAATTACTCTATTAGTAGTCTGACGGTGAAAGAAGACTTCCTTTTTCTATTCAGGAACCTTTTTACCTCTCAACCCCTCTGCAAACTAGGACTTAAGATGACGTTCCTCCTTAAAGGACGTAATGGGAGTAGATACATCCTCGTATCACCATCTTAAAAGAAGTAGGGTAAAGACGTGGTTATTTGGTTAATTACAAAATAGAAGTGAGACAGGGAATCCATTGAAAATCGACCAAACAACAGTAGTGAAACAGAACTTAATTGTAAGTCAAAATAACCAAAAATTCGTATTTCTAAATGAAAACCTTGAAACAATTAGTAGTCAGATGGACGATTCATTTTGATAAATGACGTCAAGGAGGTCCAATTTTTTTAACAAAAAAAACAGGACTTTTTAATCTTTACCAGAGAAAAACACTCAAAGATTTTAGATAATGACGTATCTTCCTTGAGGACATAGGGTTAATTATAAATAATAATATATATTTATATATTTAAATACATACACACACATGATTCAACGAAGTCAGTATAGACTAAGAAACGTTGAGGTACCTGATATCGGGAGGTCCGAAGAGTCAGGTGCCCTAAGAGGTCCGTTCGCATGACCTCACCCAACGGTACGGGAGAAGGTCCCCTAGAAGGGTTGGGTCTCTAACTTGGACACAGACGACACTGTGGACGTAACGACCGTCTAAGAAATGGTGACTCGGTGGTCCCTTCGGGTATTTAAATACATGTATTCATATATTTATAATATAGAAGTTGGATAGAATGTTAGACTTACGTTTTGTTATTTTAGAAGAAATCCTTAGCAATTTGACGTCTGAAATTCTTCTCGAAACGCTAATACCTCGGTGCTAGGAGAAGAAAATGTCTACTTTGTGACTTGGGAGGCTCATCTTCGATCGTTCTTTGACGTACAGAATGTGGACGAACTGGTCATTCAGAAGACACCAGATATGCAGTACAAAACAACGAGTCTAGTCAAGTCAGTGAGTCGACACAGACTGAGAAACACTGGGGTACTTGGTGTCGTGCGGTCCGACGGGTCAGGTAGTGGTTGAGGGCCTCAAATGGGTTTGAGTCCAGGTAACTTAGCCACTACGGTAGGTTGGTAGAGTAGGAGACAGCAGGGGAAGAGGAGGACGGGAGTTCAGAAAGGGTCGTAGTCCCAGAAAAGTCTACTCAGTCGAGAAGCGTAGTCCACCGGTTTCATAACCTCAAAGTCGAAGTTGTAGTCAGGAAGGTTGCTTGTGAGTCCTGACTAGGGGGGGGGTGGGGCCTACCTGACCAACCTAGAGGAACGTCAGGTTCCCTGGGAGTTCTCAGAAGAGGTTGTGGTGTCAAGTTTTCGTAATTAAGAAGATGCGAGTCGAAAGAAATACCAAGTGTAGGTATGTACTGATGATCTTTTTGGTATCGGAACTGATCTACCTGGAAACAACTGTTTCATTACAGAGAACATCCCTGAATCTAATAGTTTCTAATAATAGTCTCTGAATTCGTTGTAGTACCAAACAAAAGTCACTACAGAATATCCGTAAATCAAGAAGACTTTTATTCAAGGTACAAAGGATAGATTTTAAAAGACTAATGTTTATATAGAATGATGATTCAGTGAAGTCAGTAAAGCTGAGACACACTGAGGTATCTTGTCGTCGGGTGGTCCGAGGGGGCAAGGACCCTAAGAGGTCCGTTCTTGTGACCTCACCCAACGGTAAAGGAAGTTACGTACTTTCACTTTTCACTTTCACTTCAGCGAGTCAGCATAGGCTGAGAATCGCTGGGGTACCTGACGTCGGATGGTCCGAGGAGGTAGGTACCCTAAAAGGTCTGTACTTATGACCTCACCCCACGGTAACGGAAGAGGCTGTTTATATAGAATTTACGTATAATATTTTATGACTTATTCTTTTTATATTATTACCAACCTATTCTTACCACATAATAACTAAGTAAAGAACGGAAGAGTATAAAAACGTTTCTCCAAATGAGTGATTCCCAATTTTTTTACAAAAGTTTAGGGGTTTTACAACAGTAATGGACGTCGTCCTCTTTCCTGGACCAACGGTAACCGTAACACAATCTTACCTTAAAAATACATGGAACGGACCCGAAATAAGTAATAAGTGATATGGGACTGGGACAAAAGTCCTACCCCCCTATACCACTTTTAGTTCTGTTTCGGGACGGGAGGACCTGAAATAAATGTTCCATCCAGAGTAAGAGTCGCACTTACAGATGAATAGATGTAAAAAGGGGGTTCTGGTGTCCACTGGGTTCGGAGATGATTTTACTACATTAGTTCTTTTCTTTCACACAACCTTAGTGACCCTTGACACACACCCTCTTCTGGTCACCGTCCCTTATTCGTTACTACTTCCTTGTCTCTCCTTTACCCTACTCCACTTCATCATCGTACCATCTTCTCTTAAAAAGGATCTTTGACAAGATTTCAAAAGTAGAAAGACTTAAAAAATATTCCGATTTCATTGAGTTAAAATTCAGTTTAAATATAACAGTAATAACAATATATAGAGAAAAATGTCAAGAGAAGGAAAAGACGTTGGTACCGTTATATTCTAGCATATACACAAAGAAAAAATTTTATCCCCATATCGGTTTCTTACAAGTTGGATGGTGTGTTAACGAGAGTCGAGTGTACGATCGTGTTATTACGAGTTTTAAGAGGTTCGTTCCGAAGTTGTCATGTACTTGGTACTTGAAGGTCTACAAGTTCAACCTAAATGTTTTCCGTCTCCTTGGTCTCTAGTTTAACGGTTGTAACAACCTAGTGGTTTTTTCGTTCTCTCAAGGTCTTTTTATAGATAAAGACGAAATAACTAATACGGTTTCTGAAACTGACATCTAGTGTTGTTTACTGCCTTTTAAGAAGTTCTCTACCCTTATGGTCGGGTGGAATGGACGGAGGAGTCTCTGGACATACGTCCAGTTCTTCGTTGTCAATTTTGACCTGTACCTTGTTGTCTGACCGAAGTTTAGTCTTTGCCTCATATAGTTCCGATATATAATAGTGGGACGAATAAATTGAACATACGTCTCATGTAGTATACTTTACGGTCCGACCTACTTCGTGTTCGACCTTAGTTCTAAAGAACCTCTTTATAGTTATTAGAGTCTATATGCCTACTGTGGTGGGAACACCGTCTTCCGCTTCTCTTTGATTTATCGGAGAACTACTTTCACTTTCTCCTCTCACTTTTTCAACCGAATTTCGAGTTGTAAGTCTTTTACTTCTAGTACCGTAGACCAGGGTAATACAGTGCCGTTTATCTACCCCTTTGGCACTTTTGTCATAGTTGAAATAAAAGAACCCGAGGTATTAGTGACGTCTACCACTGACGTCGGTACTTTAATTTTCTGCGAATGAGGAACCTTCCTTTTAATACTGGTTAGACCTGTCGTATAAATTTTTTCCTCTCTGAAACAATGAAACGGTTGTTTCCAGGTAGATCAGTTTCGATACCGAAAAGGTATCAGTACATACCTACACTCTAAACTTGATATTTCTTTCGACTCACGACTTTTTAACTACAAAAACTTGACACCACAACCTCTTCTGAGAACTCTAAGGGAACCTGACGTTTCTCTCGTTTGGTCAGTTAGGACTTCCTTTAGTCAGGACTTATAAGTAACCTTCCTGACTACGACTTCGACTTTGAGGTTATGAATCCGGTGGACTAAGCTTCTTGATTGAGTAACCCTTTCTGGGACTACGACTCTTTCTAACTTCCGTCCTCCTCTTCCCCTGTCGTCTCCTACTCTACCAACTTACCGTAGTGGTTGAACCACCTGTACTCAAACTCGTTCGAGATCCTCAACCACCACCTGTCGCTTCGGACCGCACGATGTCAGGTACCCCCAATGTTTCTCAGCCTGTGTTGACTCGCTGACTTGACTTGACTATCAACGAAATGTTACAACACAATTAAAGACACCATGTTACTTCACTTAGTAGATATGCATATGTATATAGGGGAGGGAGAACCTGGAGGGAGGATGGGACGTGGGGAGGATAGGATAGTAGATACTGTAATGTCTCGTGTCTCGACTCGAGGGAAACCATGTGTCGATCAAGAGTAATCGATCGATAAAATGTGTACCATCACATATATACAGCTAGGGTTAGAGGTTTAGTAGAGTGGGTCGGTGGGAAGGGGAGTATATACGTAAAAATTCACTGGAATGAACCTCACCCCTAGTTTAAACGTCCCAACTCACCTAGAGAGGAAGGGACCGGAGTAAAAATAAACTTTCACACAACGTCCCTTTCCAGTCTAAGACCTCGGGAGGAAGGTGTTCAACTGTGAGTCCTGTATACGACTTTCAGTTCATGTTTACATCGTAGACACGACATAAGTCTTCGTGGAGACGGGAAAATATTTATTTCAACAAACAAACGAGAACGAACCCCAAAAAAACAACAAAAAATAACAACAACAACAACAACAATGATACGGGTATCATGGACGGACTGGTCGAGACGGGTCCTTCACAGGAATCAAAAAGTACGTTTATCTGAATATCGTTTTGGTGTTCGGAAACCAACTGGTGAGTACAAACTTAGAGTCTTTTAGGTTGACTCCAGTCTCTCCTTCACCAGTAGGTAAGGGGGAGGGGGATGGGTTACTTTGATGTGGGTGTCTGAGGACCTGAGTCACCTGTTTACCTAGTGGGTGTGGTGTAGTTGAAGGGTCTGTCTAACGGTCGACGGATGTTCAGAGTGAACTCCCGGAAGTCTCCTTGTAGTTCAGAGATGGGTCTTGAGAGAAGGAGGTAAGAGAACGGACCGTAACGGACTTTTGGTTTCTTTTTAGATGTTTCGAAGTCCGACTCATTTGGTCATTTCAATGGGTGTATCAGTGTCCACCAATTATAAGAAACAAACGTTTGTTTGTTTGTTTTCTCGATCGAATTAAAGGAAGGAAAGGTTTTGTCAACAAAAATTATTGTAATCTAAATATGTCTCAAAGGACGACCGTTGGAATAAAGAGACTTTACACGGATTGGTCTTAGATCTTTTGGAAGTACTCAATCCGATTAATGGTGTTCCCAGACACCGTTCCTTGACGTATGAATCGGACCATTTAAACGACTAAGGTCTGGACTATAACTTTACCCTTAGGTTCAAGAACAAGTGTTTCGGTTTCTTACTTGAACTGCTAGTGTGTCTGTGAGCACCATTATTTGTACGTCCTAAATAAAATCTCTTCACTCTTAATGTCTCGAGAGTCCTATCTGTGACTCTGTCCCACTTCACGAGGCTTCCGTCCTTAATGTTGTCAAATATAGAAATGATCATAACTAGAGACCAAAACCAACTACACCCAGGGACTGTATATACATTAAAGGTTGGTTAGCAAAATTTCAGTTGATACAGATCAAACTTAAAAAAATCAAAAAATATTAAACGAAAATAAAAACTAGGGGTTCAGGAACTGAAAAAGAATCTGTAACTCAACGGTAGGGTACTGGGAAAGATTACTGGGGTCCGGTAACAAGTTCCTGGTCTACATACCCCATTCTCTATTTCCAGATGGACCACCCAAAAAAAACTTTTCAAACAGTCGTCAATTGTTGACAGGACAGAACCCAGACCTACAAAATAATGGATGATCTAATCCCTCCAGCCTCTTCCGTTACCGTGGGGTAAGGTCATGAGAACGGACCTTTTAGGGTACCTGCCTCCTCGGACCATTCGACGTCAGGTACCCCAGCGTTTCTCAGTCTGTGTTGACTCGCAGAAGTGAAAGTGAAAATTGAAAGTACGTAACCTCTTCCTTTACCGTTGGGTGAGGTTACAAGAACGGACTTCTTAGGGTCCCTGTCTCCTAGGACCACCCGACGGTAGATACCCCAGAGTGTCTCAGCCTGTGCTGACTTCGCTGAATCGTCGTCGTCGTCTAATCCTTCCATAAAGAGACTTACGGACCTTTGACTTTGTTGTTCATATTGAAATCCAATTACCTCGTTCTATAAACATACCCTCTTTTTAAACTGTAAAATTTTTTCTTGGTTCCAGCGTCGGGATGTGATCGACGGATCGTAAAGATGGAGCTATACTAGGACCCAGGAGTTCCATCAATCTAACGGTGATAGTGGTCTTCTCTCAACCGATTCTCTTTATGGTATTATGAGCTCTAAGGTGAGTCATACCACTCAAATTGTTGGAAAACCCAACAAACTAGGACGACAAGTCAAGTCAAGTCAAGTCAAGTAAAGTCAGCGAGTCAGCACAGGCTGAGAAACGCTGGGGTACTTAGCGTCGTGTGGTCCGGAGGGACAGGTAGTGGTTGAGGGCCTCAAGTGAGTCTGAGCACAGGTAGCTCAGGCACTACGGTAGGTCGGTAGAGTAGGAGACAACAGGGGAAGAGGAGGACGGGGATTAGGAGGGTCGTAGTCTCAGAAAAGGTCATTCAGTTGAGAAGTGTACTCCACCGGTTTCATGACCTCAAAGTCGAAATTGTAGTAAGGAAGGTTTCTTGTGGGTCCCAACTAGAGGAAGTCTTACCTGACCAACCTAGAGGAACGTCAGGTTCTCTGAGAGTTCTCAAAAGAGGTTGTGGTGTCAAGTTATCGTAGTTAAGAAACCACGAGTCGAAAGAAGTGTCAGGTTGAGAGTGTAGAGTATGTACTGGTGACCTTTTTGGTATCGGAATTGATCTACTGGGAAACAACCGTTTCAGTACAGAGACGAAAAGTTATACGACAGATCCAACCAGTATTGAAAAGAAGGTTCCTCATTCGCAGAAAATTAAAGTACCGACGTCAGTGGTAGGAGTCACTAAAACCTGGGGGGTTTTTATTTCGGACTGTGACAAAGATGACAAAAGGGTAGATAAAGGGTACTTCACTACGGAATTTAATGGTACTCCGTCAAGAAGTAGTGACCATCTTTTACAATGTAATGACGTCTAGTCCCCTCGTTTATAAGTGTTCTACCTTATTTTGGGCGAAAAAGGTTTTAATAGAAGGAAGGATAAATGTCAGATAGAACTTTAAGGTGGCAATTTCTAAATAAGGAACCATAAATATCGTACTGTTAAAATTTAGTCTTTACATAAACTTTCCCTTTTGTTTAATTCGGTTGTCAGTCGTTGGTCAAGGAGACCAAGACGGTCGACGTGTACGAGAGACTATTTGGGTCTTGTTGGAACTCAAGACGATTTCATTTGTACAGTGGACTTTTGTACTTACTCGTTTTACCTGAAGTGTCGTCGAAAACAGGTTCCCCAATGAATCGCGTGGTGTGCCTTTCTGTCGAAAGTCTATACAACAACCTCTCGGACCGAGTGTAAAAGAAGAATGACCTACCAGAAGTCCTGAAGTTTGAGGAGAGGGGTGATAAAGTGGGTTTCAATCGACAAAAGGTCCGGGTAGAAGTCTAGGTTTGGGTGTACTCCGAGTCACTTTATTTTAGGGTGGATCCATTGTCTAGGATCAGAAGAATCATCACCTCTCCCTAAGTTTTATCGTCTAGTATAATTTAGTACGGAAATTATCAATTGTCAATAACTTATCAATAATACACATTCCAGAACAATTGGGACGTTTCGTATAAAACAATAAGGATAAAATGTTAATTCTTTTCCCTCTGTACTTCGCCAATTTATTCATCGGGGTATAGTGTGTGGGTCCTTCATCCTTGGTCTTTAGTCTAGGTCCGATAAACTGTGGTTCGGACTCGAGACTTATTAATTTAAGATAATTGCAGATACCGAATGAGCGAGTCAACACAGGTCGAGAAACGATGGGGTACTTGACATTGGGCGGTCCGAGGAATCAGATATTCTAAAGGATCCGTTCGTATGACCTCACCCATCGGTAAAGTAAGAGATCCCCTAGATGGACTGGGTCCCTAACTTGGGTCCAGAGGACGTGACGTCCGTCTAAGAAATGGTTGACTCGGTGGTCCCTTCGGGATAATTGGAGATAGTCAAGTCAAGTCAAGTAAAGTCAGCGAGTCAGCACAGACTGAGAAACGTTGGGGTACTTAGCGTCGTACGGTCCGGAGGGACAGGTAGTGGTTGAGGGTCTTAAGTGAGTCGGAGATATCGTGGATTATTTACGGAAGGGATCATGCGAGTACTTTTACAACTAACTTATTTTAATGAATATAAAGATTCTACTAGTCTTTATAAAATCGAGGAATATCAATAAAAAAAGTCGACGTTTTTTTAATAAAAAGAAACACTTTATGGTTTTATTAGGTGGTATTCTTTCTGATGTAATAGAATTTACGTTCACTTTTAACACTCATATAACGTTAACAACGATCAAAATAAAAAGGTCGAAATAACTCCATATTAACTGTTTCACCTCATATATCTTCCATTTGTTGTGTTAGTAAGCTACATGTATAGGTAACACTTCACTAATGGTGTTAGTTCGATTAATTGTGTAGGAAGTGGAGTGTAGCAATGATAATAACATACACACCCCAATCTTGTGTATTCTAGATGAGAGTCGTTTAAAATTCCTATGTCATGTCATAATAATTGATATCGGCGGAACATGTAACTAAGGGCATCTATAGATTTCGAAAGACGGACCACAATTCACTTACCTACTTATTTACTTACTTACTTCACTGATTAAATGACTGATTCGTTGAGTCGAAGGAGTAGATTTTTACAAAAGAAAATCAACCAGAAAACCATAAATACGTAGTGGTCCATCCGTGGTCTCTTTGTTTCTTCGAATTCTTTGTGAGGAACGGCAATCGTTCAGATTACCTCTATTAAGTGTCAGGTACCTCTAAAGAGAACCTATAAGTATCAGGTTCTCTTTTCACAACTTGGCCTAATGAAACTTCCAGGGAAGGACGATATCCGAAGACACTAAGATAACTCATCCTCCAAACGTGAGGTACGTGACTCGACCATCTAAATACTAGTGTACTTCTACCGGGTAAGAAGGAGGGTAGAATTCGTGAGTTTAGTCACGTTTCCTCTAAAATTTACTGACGATTGGAACCGATCTAAAACCTTTCCCCTCGACCCACGACAGTTTATTAGTGCCTTCTCCATTGTCCCGAAGGAGAAGGGACCACCGAGTCTGTCATTTCTTAGATGGACGTTACGTCCTCTGGTCCAAACTAGGGACCCAGTCCTTCTAGGGGACTTCTTCCCTTACCGTTGTGTGTGGTCATAAGAACGGACCTCTTAAAGTACCTGTCTCCTCGGACTACCCGATATCAGGTACCCCAACGTTTCTCAGTTGCCTACTAAGATTACCTATCGGTTTTAACTCTTGATGACATCGAAACTTTGACTTCAACGAAGTAAAAATGGCATCCAATTTCGGGGGAGAACTACGACCCTGGTCAAGAGAAAGATCGGTCCCTTTTAAGTTCCTCGGAATCCGATCGTCGAGTCGTTGAGTCTCGAATTAGGGTGCCACCGGACCCGAGGGCCAAAGTCATTAATGGACGACAACAAGGAACACTAACTCGGATACGGGGTCTCCTTATACCCCTTATTTTCTTCCCCGTTGTCAACGACCCGTCTTTTTTGTCATCCACAACTCCGGAAGGGTGACACAGACGGAGGGAAGGGGACGAGTTTGGTGACATTGTTTAAACTGGTCTTGTTTGTCATGGTGAATCACTGTCCGTGTCTATCCTTTAATAGACTGGATTGTAGTGAGTCGACACGGGTACAGTTCGACGTCTAAAAAGAGAAATAAAATGATGTAGGTGGTGAGAATCACTATTAAAAATTATTAGAGAACGGGGCTCTGTAGAGTAGAAATTAGGGGAAAGGAAATAGGAGAGGAACAGAATTGAATTTTGACCAATAAAGATCTTATAAAAGGAGAGGGAACCAGGTAAAAATGGAGGGGGTGGTACTGATATTGGTACGGATTCGTTTTCTGATAGGAGTCACCACATAAATTTGGTCTTTTTTTTTCTCTTCACTGTAAGATTTCACTTAAAAACAAAACCACATTTTTCTTTCTTGTTCGAGATCTCAAGTATTTTCGTGATTATTTTCGAGAAGTGTTAAGAGTGTCTCCGACATAAGAAAAATGAGAGAAGATGTCTTTTAAAAAGAAGTCTGTGGTCGTAAGTTGTATTCAGTAAAAATTAACCACACAACAAAAGAGAAGACTATGAACGAAGTGAACATACGTCCGGTCCTTCGTTGTCAACCTTGACCTGTACCTTGTTGTCTGACCAAGGTTTATCCTTTTCCTCATGTAGTTCCGACATATAACAGTGGGACGAATAAATTGAAGATACGTCTCATGTAGTACTCTTTGTGACCCGACCTACTTCGTGTTCGACCTTAGTTCTAACGGCCCTCTTTATGGTTATTGGAGTCTCTACGTCTACTGTGGTGGGAATACCGTCTTTCACTTCTCCTTGATTTTTCGGAGAACTACTTTCACTTTCTCCTCTCACTTTTTCAACCAAATTTCGAGTTGTAAGTCTTTTGATTCTAGTACCGTAGACCAGGGTAGTGAAGTACCGTTTATAAACCCTTTGTCACCTTCGTCACCGTCTGAAATAAAATAACCCGAGGTTTTAGTGACGTCTATTACTGAAACCGGTTCTTTACTTTTCTGTGAATGAGGAACCTTCCTTTCAATACTGGTTGGATCTGTTGTATAATTTTTCGTCTCTGTATTGAAAGAGGTGTTTCCAGGCAGATCAGTTCCGATACCAAAAAGGTCACCAGTACATACCTACACTCTCAACCTGATATTTCTTTCGACTCACGACTTCTTAACTACGAAAACTTGACACCACAACCTCTTCTGAGAACTCTCAGGGAACCTGACGTTCCTCTAGGTTGGTCAGGTAGGATTTCCTTTAGTCAGGACTTATAAGTCACCTTCCTGACTACGACTTCGTCCCTCCACTATCTGTCCCTCCGGACCGCACGAAGTCAAGTACCCCAGAGTTTCTCCGCTTGTGTGGACTCTCTGACTTGACTTCACTTGACTTTAACAGAGTGACGATAAAACCCAAAATGATGAAAAAAAATTGTGAAGCAAAATATCTGAGAAAGGTCTTGTAATCGTGATGGATATTATAACAGAATTAACTTTTAAGACGACGACGACGATTCAGCGAAGTCAGCACAGGCTGAGACACGCTGGGGTATCTGCTGTCGGGTGGTCCGAGGGGGCAGGGACCTTAAGAGGTCCGTTCTTCTGACCTCACCCAACGGTAAACGAAGAGGCTACGTACTTTCACTTTTCACTTTCACTTCAGCGACTCAGCATAGTCTGAGAATCGTTGGGGTACCTGATGTCGGATGGTCCGAAGAGGTAGGTATCGTAAAAGGTCCGTTCTCACGAGCTCACCCCACGGTAACGGAAGAGGTATTGACTTTGAAGATGAGACCATGATTTCAAAACTTTGGGTCGAGTAGAGATTTGACTCCTGGCGCACTTACATTCATAGATCGTGGCACCACCTCCAGGGGAAGTGATGCATCAGACGCAAAGGTCACAGTGCCCCCTGTCCGGAACTCCAAACTGGTTCCTGTCCCTCCTTGTACTCCCGTCTAGAATAACCGTAGACAAAGACAACCACTCTGACTACTGAAGGGTCGGCAGTCACTGTACCTCTTTCAATCAGAGAAGGAGTCGGGTCTTCTTCGACGATTTATAGTACAAGGATCATGGTTCCTCAAAGTATTGTGTGGTAAGAAACATGGGTAAATTAATACCACTGCTAGATTTCTTTGTTAGGGATAACATTCCAAATCTTGTTAAGAGTCTTTTTCATGAAAAATTTTAAGTGTATAAACAGATCAATTTCTATTCACGAGATTTTATACAAGTAAAGAGGACTGTAATTTATATTTGGAATCGAACTAAGACAAGATATAAAACTAGTCCGTGGCACTAAGAGACACTTGTAATCGTTTTCTATTTTTTCCATCTTTCTCTCTCTCTTGAGAGTTTACAAAATTTCGTGTCTTTTGCTAATAAAAAAAGATAACACATAACTTAATACACAAGCCATAACGGGAACTCTTATAGTGTCAGTACTGAATACTAGGCATACATAAAAATCCTGTATAAATTTAATCAGTAACACTTAGTCTATAGGGTTCTAGTGAATTGATTAATGGACGTAATGGATTGGAGATGAATTTAAAGAAGAGACCTGTATAATGAGGATGTCTGATTTAATAAGTAGAGTGGTTTGAAAGATTCGACTGTTTTGGTGAACGAAAGATCGAATCCATGATGACACTTTCGTTCAGAGTCAAGTTGTTTATGAAAGAGAAAATAACTTTCTATTACCATTTCTTGATAGTACAGATTTTTATCTGTGAACCTCGAATCTTAGACAGTCTGGTATACAACATGCTGAGGTTCTAGGTCCTTTGTCTCCGTAAGAAGAGGTCGCCCATACATAATAACGCAAGATCTCCTAACTCACACAACTGACGTGGCAGTAACTGTGTATGAATGAATCTCCTCTTCGTCTGTACTTAAGGACCCCTACCACCTCCCTTTTGTAGTCAATTGACCGTGACGTACGTAAACATGGACACAACACTCTTACGTATACTACTACATTTATAAAAAGATCACAAGAACTCTAAATTCTTTTAATGATAACAAAGAGCAACTGTCAGTTACTTTATTGGTGTTTAATATCTTAAACTCCGTCAGAAGTGGAGATTGGTTCTGTCGGAAAGTGTCTTGAAATATTCTAGAAACATTAAGAAAAAGATATAACTTTAAAATTGTAAAAAAAGGATGATCTGTAATAAAGTAACAAAATAGGAAATTTTGAAGAAAATTTTGTACTTTATTCAAAAGTTTGGACAACGGTACTTAGAGAATTTATACAAAATGTATATACCATGTGTAAAATATCGTACAATGTTTAAGTTATGCCACGTTTGAGTTGGTAAAGTCTCTAAATTAATGTCAAAATATAATCTTATAGTGAGACTCTACCATATGTATCATGGAACTTCGTTAGACTGGTAATGAGTCAAATCTGGTGTTTGTTAAGGTCGGAGGTTTCCCCCTAAGAAAATATTGATAGTTTAAAGGTGAAGAGAAATCTGACATCTCCGGGTTGACGTGACGACATAAATGTTTTGGTGTGTGAAGATTTTACATCTCCAGTTCTCCGGGTTCAGAAGAGATTGATGAATCGTTGTTAACACGACCATTAATATTTCTATCTTTACAGACGAAAAATAATTATTTTCTTGAATTCAGGAGAATTCACTACCTTCAATATCTTCTCCTTTCTTCTTTACTTTTCATCATAGTCCGTCATATAAATAAGGTTCTGTACTCCGACATACACAAGAAGGGACCACCGAGTCTTTCATTTCTTAGACGGAAGTTACGTCCTCTGGACCCAAGTTAAGGACCCAACCCTTCTAGGGCACCTCTTCCCGTACCGTTGGGTGAGGTCATAAGAACGGAACTCTTAGGGTACCTGTCTTCTGGGACCACCCGATGTCAGGTACCCCAGTGTTTCTCAGTCTGTGCTGACTCGTCGAAAGTGATACTCCGATATAAAGAAAATAAAAAAAATTTAATACGTACACACATATATATACATATACATTTCATTCGAATGTATGTACTATGTTTCTATGTTTTCGTCTATGTTATTTTTGAATAGAGAGAGGAAAATAAGTCAATGGGTCAAGGAGAGAGACTTCCTGTTGGACATGGGTCAAAGCACCGTTAAGAAGATTTTATTTTAGGTACGTAAACGGTTGTATGTACATATTTAAAGGGGGGAGAGAGAGGAAAGTGAGTTTTCCATTATACAGTATATGAGAGAAGACGAGGAACTCAAAAGTGAGAGCTTCTAACAAGGTTTAGGTAGTATATTTTCAGTAGTGAGATCGATGACAGACGTATCATGAGGTGTCATGTTTATATCGTATGGAGTAGATTTATCAGACAATTATTACTCGTAAACGATTAGAAAGGTTTACCGTTTATCCGTCGTTATTTACAAAGTTAACATACGTAAAACGTGACGCGTACACGTTCTAATAGACATCTTATTTTTGGAACCACAACTCTACTAACACAGTTTCACACTCGTAAAATTTAAAACTGTCTTGGTTTGATGGGAGGTACTTGTAAAATGACCAAAAGTCACGGTCGTCATTACATACTTTACCTTCGTTACAAAAACTAGTCCTGGGGTGAAGTATAAACATGAGGTCTTCTTTATTTTTTCCTGTTTATATAAGAACAATGTACAATACTTACAGTATATATAAAAATATACGTCTTTTAATTTCATTCTCGTTCGACTGTCATGTATCATTTGTAAAGTATCAAACGACTGTTCGTTGTTTTCATAGTAGTACAATGTTATCTCTTAAAGATTACTTTTGACAATTTAGAAAGATAAAGATAACTATTACGATAGTGATTTTCATTATTTCTCAATAAAGATTATTGTTACTATTGTTGTCTCCTTTATGATCTACTATGAAGATTTTCAAAGTATGATGTATTTTGTTCACTTATATAGTCACCTGACACTGAAAATTTTTGAATAAGTAATAATCTAATGTTATTACCCATAGTATTACAGTGTTCCGAGATTAATCAGGAGTTTAAATGTTTATCGATAAGACCTTTATGTGGTACTTTAATGAAAGTCCTTTTTTAGGAACTTCTTTATAAATTATCGCGATGTTTTTAAGAATTGACCTTCTGATCCATAATTATGATGTAATAAGTATTTTACTTTTTTCGAAAATTTTTGAATATTTTGACTATCGTTACTATGTCTTTTTAGTTTCGTGTATCAAAACCTCCATTCTCGGAATTCCTTATACTTTCATTTTGGTCTATCAAGAGGAGGGTCGTTCCAAAGATACCGTTGGTCCACTGACTAGGTATTTTTCCTCTTATTCATACGTAACCGTGGTCGAGTATAACAGTGAAGATCTATAAACATTACATATATCTAATTTTACATAAAAATACTTCTTAACTACTTCATTCGAATCTCACTAGACAAGATATTTCAAAGTATTGTTACTATACTCTATATTTAAAATTTTAATCTGTATCATTAATTTGGGGGAAATAATCCTTTGTCCCGAAGGGACCACCGACTCTGTCATTTCTTAAGTGGACGTCACACCCTCTGGACCCAAGCTAGGGACCCAACCCTTCTAGGGGACCTCCTCCCGTACCGTTGGATGAGGTCATAAGAACAGACCTCTTAGGGGCACCTGTCTCCTGGGACCACCCGATGCCAGGTACTCCAACGTCTCAGCCTTTACTGACTCACTGATTCGTGTGTGTGCACGTGTTTGAGAGTTCTTAAGAATTGGTAGGGAAACACTAAGTTTTAAATGAAGTAACAAGGTTTAAATTCGAGTTGGATTACAGTTATGGTGACACGCCTAAAAAGACGAGTATTCTATTTAACCTGAATTGTCAAGTCACCATTTGGAATAATGACTTTGAGATATTCACTAACTTGTTCATCAAAATTTCTGTTTCAGGGTGTCTCGATCAGTAGTGTAAATTTAACACAGACGTTTACGTTTTCTTGTGTTAAACCAGTTTGTTGATGACCAGTTCATCCACTTTGTATTTTAGTCAGTTTGCGTAGAAAGCCGTAGTATATTCCCTGTTTGGCGGTGAACTGACCTAAAGTGGGTTTACAACTAATGCGATAGTAGAATCGGGCCAAGAGTCTGCTGTCGCCTTTTCCACTTTCTCGGAGATTTTAGTTGGAGTAGCACGTTGACAGGATATAAAGTGGTGATCACCATTTCTTAGGAGGATGGTTATGTCTTTTGTGTTCTCTACGTCCAAGCTAGGGACTCAGCCCTTCTAGGCGACCTCCTCTCTTATCCTTAGGTGAGGTTATAAGAAGGGACCTTCTAAGGTACCTGTCTCTTCAGACCACCCGATATGTCAGGTGCCCCGGAGTTTCTCGACCTGTACTGATTCGTGTGTGTGTATCTGTGTGCTCCGTTTTCCGTCCTGATGTTGTGTCTTACGAGCAGTACACTTTTATTTCATCGGTCCGAGAAATTCTTCTTGCCCGGACTCTACATACTTTTACTAACTCATAAACGCAAATTGTCATTATTATTTAAAAGACAGGACTAAGTGAGTGTTAGGGAACAAGTAGTAACGGTAGTGACAATCGTATGTGGTCCATCCAAATTTTTGTTTCCTGGTCAAGAAGCAGGATGATAGTAAAGTTGTGTAAAGTACAGACATCAATAAACTACAGCCGGTAGACTTCTATGAGACCTTAAGAGGTGTAATCATCGAAGAGAGAGTCCTTCCATCGTAAAGTATATCAAGTCCTCACATGTCTCTTAATTACACTAGAGAGAAGTCTATTTGTTCAAAGGAATATGTTCATATCTTCAGTTGGAGACTGAAGATCTTTGAACATAGATTAGTACACAAGGGGTCTACGACGATGGTACCACTGTCTTATTGACCATTGTAAGGTCCGACGATATAACACTGTCGACCGAGGTAATAAAGAATTCCGTCTTTTTACAAAAATTTTTACATGTTGTTTTTCAGTCACAAAGACTTCAGTAACGGGGGAAAAGACAGACATATTACCACTCAGTCGCTTTGTGTTCTATCCGTTGATCTAGTAATAGGATGACTACAAAAATTACACGTCAGAGATAACAAAAGAGGTAGGAATACAATTCAAAATTTGATTATTTAAGTAATTATTTACCCTGTAAATCGGTGGGACTGTTGATCACAGATGTGTTACTTGGTTTTTTAGTAGGTATCTCCAACTAACCTAAGTCAATAATTTTATTGGTCCTATTTTATTCACTTTATAAACAAAAATCTAATACAAAAACTTCGTTTGTAATGGTTCACTTTATTAATTGGATTAATAAAAAAAGAAATATGAAACATTTTTATGAGACTCTAGTGTTACTAAACAAAAGATATCCATTACTCATGAAGTATTTATAATCGAGTAACTTGTTCATTAAAATTTCTGTTTCATCAAAATTTCTGTTTCTATTATTGAGATTTTTACTGTTTAATATTAGGAACAAAAGGACTACTCCTTTAACGTCGAGTCTTCTCAATTCATTAGACAGATGTCAATATTTTAATCGGTCTAACATCTTTTCGACCGGAACGTTGATCTATAGTTAAAGTTTATGATATGAGTGAGTAAACACTCACTTTCGTTTTCACAAGGTATCTATAATAAGAAGTCTCTTATCTCGGTCTTCTTTAATTAAACTTAACATTGTCTTTCAACACTTCAAACATATCTCTTACGACGAAAAGTTATTCCTACCCTACACCTTTCTTTGTACGTCCCTCAACGATAATGCCATAACCATTACAAGGTAAGAATTTAAACAATATAGTGGTATGAAATAGGGAATGTGTACACAATGTAAAAAATCATACATAATTTTATAATGAATTATTTTCATAAAATTTTATTTAAAATTTTGTTTGATTAATAACTCTCTACAGTACTTATAGAATTTTTTATTTTTGTCTATAAAAGAGGACCCATTGGAGTTTCATTAATTACGCACCCAAGGCACCTTGGGTGGTGTCGTGTGTGTTTTCAGGACTGGGTCATAAATGGATAGTACTAACAAAGAAACGATAAAGACACAGTCTTGAGTTTACTGAGGTTGCCCATAATCCCTTTTAGACGAGGATTTTATTCTAATCTTGTTTTACGATTCTCCTAATTAAAAGAATGCCCTTCCAGTAAAACTAAGTTCACCTCTCAAAACTTAAACCTAAAGTCAGACGGATAATTTAGTTGTCCATGGAAAGGAACTATAATTCTATGATCAAAAGTTTTACCGTTTAGTAACACTGTAGTAGTGCAACTTCGGGTCTATACAAGTAAACGAGTTCTCCCCAAAGAAAGACATTCACATACGTAAGATTATCTTCCGAGAATTACTTTACGTCCGATTACTTAAACGAGAATACTCACGTCCGATTAAGCATTGATAAAAAGTCCTGATATGGTAAGAGTGTCTGTAGACTACCCAGTTGGAGATGACACCAAACCAGAATGAGTAAATTAAAACAAAATCGTCAGTACGGACATCAGTTTTTTAACAGTCGGGTGTTAAGGTGAAAAGACTCCATTGGCAACAGAACATGGTAAACATAAGTCGAGGAACACAATAAAGGTATTGAGATTTGTTGCAAAGAAGTACAATGTACTCGAATAATTTAAAATTACAAATGGAAATCGTTTTAACGTAAGTGTGTTGGATTTTGCAGTTTATCATGACGTTTCGAACATCACTTCTTATCCTTTGACAGTCCCAGCACAGAGAGAGTTGGAAAATACGGGTCAGAGTTGACCGTCGAAGAAAGTCGAGAAAAGAAAGAAATCGATAAATATCAGATATATTATACGAATATCACGATCAAAGACGAAGATGAAATCCACAAATATACAGTCGAAAAATGAGACTTTTTAAACCTAACCCGACAATATGTATTACAGGGGTGTAAGAAAAGATGGGTACCAAGTCAAGTCAAGTCAAGTCAAGTCAGTGAGTCAGTACAGGTTGAGACACTGGGGTACTTAGCGTCGTACGGTCCGGAGGGACAGGTAGTGGTTGAGGGTCTCAAGTGCGTCTGAGCGCAGGTAGTTCAGTCACTACGGTAGGTCGGTAGAGTAGGAGACAACAGGGGAAGAGGAAGACGGGGGTTAGGGAGGGTCGTAGTTTCAGAAAAGGTTACTCAGTTGAGAAGTGTACTCCACCGACTTCATGACCTCAAAGTCGAAATCGTAGTAAGGAAGGTTTCTTTAGGGTCCCGACTAGAGGAAGTCTTACCTGACCAACCTAGAGGAACGTCACCAATGTTAAAAATTAGTTTAATAAACTGATAATAAAATATAATAATAATGACACGTTTATTGATTCGGTGTATCACAACAAATCAAAAGATAAATAGAACAATGATTAATAAAGTACTTGAGAGAATTAGCCTGACATCTTCAGGAAAGGAATACTCATTTACACACTCGATAATCAAGACCAAAAATAGAGTTTCTGTAGAAAGGACCTCAGGTCCAGGAGGACGAAGATATACCTAACTAGTAAGGGTTCTGAAAGATATACTGCTGTCGGATCTTAAAATGATTAATAATGGGATCCAGAAGGGAAACGAAAGGGAGAACACAACTTAGCTAGCAAAGGACCGTAGATATAGAAGAATAAAGAACCCCATAAAAAGGGGGAGTAAAATTACTTCAGTCAGTGGACTATCAACGGATTCTTTCTCAAGCACTTTTATTATGAAAATTATAAATAAAAATAAATAAATAAACAAACTGACAGGGACGAGAATCAACGTCGAACGTCCTAGAAATCAATGCGGTACGCCCTAGATCAAGGTTCTGGTCCCTAGTTTGGGTCCGTGGACATAGCCCTCGGGTCCCAGAATCGTTGACCTGTTGACCCCTTCAGAGTTCTTAATATAAAAACTTTGGAACGTTTAGACTTTCGTAGAAATCAAATGGGAGGAATTGTCAAACGGAACTTTAGGTCCCTCCGACCTTGAGTACCAGTAGACGGAAAAAATACCGTGACCGTGACCAGAGAACGGAAGGTGAAAGGTCACACCGACAACTCTTCGTATCATGGTTGTGACCGAGGACTTAGACAAAAGGGGACACACCCTCGAAAATAATTTGTATGTAAATGAGTAAGTGTTCATAAACAACTCGTCGGTAATAACACGATCCGAGATAAAATCTTCGATCTCTAATATCGTAACTTTTTTTCTCTCCGTGTATAGGGCGGAAACACCTTGAATGTAAGACCCTCACCCACCCACTGTTTATTATCCGTCTTATTTACATTGTATACATTATACAATCTATCACTATTCATGGGTTCGTCTCCTCTCATACGTCGCACTCCCCACCTTGAAACCTACTCTTCCCGAGATGAAGTTCCCCTTTAAACTCACTTCTGAACTTCCTTCACTCCCTCGTTTGGTGTGACTACAGGTTCTCTACTGTTAAGACCCATCTCTCTTGTCTCCCTTGTCCGGGACTCAGTTCTCACAGACAGATAAAGTTCCTTATAATCCTTCGGTCACACCGACGTCGTCTATATGTTCCATGTTCCATTTACCGGGACTCGAGACTCGTCATTCTATCTCGGCCTCGAATACTCTTCAGCCGAACAATAAGACTTTCTTACCCTACGAAAACCCTTTTTCGTCTTTACACCAACGAGAGGTCCGAAGGGTCCCCCGAGTCACCATTTCTTAGGTGGACGTCACGTCCTCAGCATCCAAGTTAGGGACCCAGCCCTTCTAGGGGACCTCTTTCTTTACCGTTGGGTGAGGTCATAAGAACGGAACTCTTAGGGGTACCTGTCTCCTCGGACCGCCCGATGTCAGGTACCCCAGCGTTTCTCCGTCTGTGGTGACTTACTGACCCGTACGTATGTGCGTACTGACGAGAGCGACACCCATGGACCCACTTTTGTACCTCCCGTCTCCGCCCCGTTCGTGAGTGCGACGACAACACTATTAGGTCCATGCTGCAGTACCATCAAACCCGGTCTCGTCACGATCACCTCTACACTCTTTACTAGTTTTAGACCCGTACAAAACTTCCATTTCGATTGCCGTAAACACTGAATGAACTACACCCCACACTTTCTTTCCTTAGTTCGTACTGAGGTCCCAAAAACTGGTTTTTACCTTCTTTTCTCAAAAGGAAAACACTCCACCCTTATGCATACCCTCCTTGTCCAACCTTCCATAAATAGTTGTCCAGTCAAAACAGGTATAATTTGAACTCTATGTTCATCTCTATAGTTTGACTCTTAGATTCCTCTTCAGGTTCGATTCTGTCTTTAAGTTCTCAGTAGGCGTAGTCGAGTCGAGTCAAGTCAAGTCAGTGAGTCAGCACAGGTTGAGAAACACTGGGGTACCTGACATCGTACGGTCCGGAGGGACAGGTAGTGGTTGAGGGTCTCAAATGAGTTCGAGTACAAGTAACTCAGCCACTACGGTAGGTTGAGAGAGTAGGAAACAACAGGGGAAGAGGACGGAAGTTAGAAAGGGTCGTAGTCCAAGAAAAGTCAAGAAGTGTAGTCCACCGGTTTCATAACCTCAAAGTTGAAGTCGTAATCAGGAAGGTTACTTATAAGTCCTGGTTGAAGGAAATCCTACCTGACCAACCTAGAGGAACGTCAGGTTCCCTGAGAGTTCTCAGAAGAGGTTGTGGTGTCAAGTTTTCGTAGTAAGAAACCACGAGTCGAAAGAAATATCAGGTTGAGAGTGTAGGTATGTACTGATGGCCTTTTTGGTATCGAAACTGATCTACTTAGAAACAACCGTTTCATTGCAGAGACGAAAAATTATACGACAGATCCAGACTACCAGTATACGGTCAGTTTATGGACCCACTCTATAGGGGAACCACTCATCTATGTGTAGGTTTCTGACTCGGGACTTCGTGAAGTTGTCAATCTCTAACTACTCTACTTTTCCTTAGTTAGTTTCTTTCCATTTCTCCTCGGACCACCCGACGGTAGACACCCCAACGTGTCTCAGCCTGTGCTGACTTCACTGAATCGTCGTCGTCGTCGTTCACTTACAGTGCACAGGTACGTTCAGTCCATTTCTTCTCAGAGTTCCTGCACTCTCAGTAGTAGACACAGTTTAGTACGGTTCTCCAGTTCCTTCGACTCCAAACTCTCTACTGCTATCTAAACCGTAGTACCTCTGGTAGTTTCTGAAACCCACCTCATTAAAACTACTGTATTACCTCTACGTTTATTACTAATCTCATCCAAATTCTCTCTTACTCGTCTCTCTTTAACCTCTATTGACCTCGTGACGACTGGTCCTTTCCTTCTTTAATCTCGTCATCGACCCATTCCCCCCAAGGGACCACCGAGTCTACCATTTCTTAGGTGGACGTTACACCCTCTAGACCCAAACTAGGAACCCAACCGTTCTAGGGGACCTCTCCCGTTGTCGATGGGTAAGGTCGTGAGAACGGACCTCTTGAGGTACCTGTCTCCTCGGACCACCTGATGTCAGGTACCCCCATCGTTTTCGGTCTGTACTGAAAGTGAAAGTGGAACTCGACCCCTTCCTTCCTCTTTCAACCAAAATGAGTATGTGTGTCTCACTCTCACTCTCTCGATCTCCCTCTTTCTCTCTCCTGTATAAACATAAGATTACTTTTTAATAGGACCTCTGTCTCTTTCAAACTACGAAACCGTCTTTCTCTTCTTAATGACCTCGTTTTAGGAACTCATCCGTTTTCCCTTACTTTAGATTACGTGTTCACCTCTTTGAACGGAAACGAGTCTCTAAAGTAGTTTTCATTTCCCTCCTCCATCCTGCACCCGGAGCACTGTGCCTATCGTCCTGGAGCACCACCATCCTCAAATACCTCCTAGAGAAAACCAATTAAGGTTTGAGAAGGGTCGTTTTGTTTCGCCTTAATAATCCACTTTCAATCCCACGACGACCGCCCAGCCCCAAGTTACTCTCCCTTCTCCACACTTGCTTCGTCACTATCTCTTACTTAGTACCTTTATGTCGTGTTCATTGCATCGTAGTCCTCGGAACCACTGGGAGCCCCCGTACAATAATTCCACTCTGGTCAGTCGTACTGAAAAGGCGTCAGAACAAACACCCCGAACCCATGTTTTTCACTCGAACGACAACCTAAATTGGTCTCAACGCAAAAAAAGGTTCATTTCTGTTTCTTCCTTCTCCTTGTTCTTCCTGCTCCTATGTTCCAGAATTACGGGTCTCAAGATATTAAAAAAGTCACTAACGGAAAGTAAGTAACATCATCCGTTAGATATCCGAGAGTTTCACCTTACAGAACGAAAAATCAAGATCTTTTAAGAGAACATAATAAAGAAAGTATAAATAGGGGAAGTGAAAGAGAAATATTGAAAGACTTTGACGATGATCAACCTATCTAGAGATTAAAAAATTTAGAAAAGAGTACGTAAAGAAAGAGACGGAGCAAAATAAGATGAAACATCCTTTAAAGGTCTTCCACTCGAAGGTTGAGAAGATGACTTAAAAATAAAAGTGATAAGAAAAATAAAAGATTCTCGAACGAGAACCAGTGACTGATGACGAAAAAATTCTAGTGGAGGACAAAAACGGAGAACATGTGTTAGTTATTGGAAAGAAAGAGAGACCCCTATTTGTAATATTCACGAATTTTAAGAAAAAAGGAAGTGAGAGGTGTGACAGAGACGAAAGAGATTCAAGAAACAAATGACACCGAAGGTAAAATTCACAACTTTCAGAGGAAGTTAACAGAACATTAAGAACTAATAGACGAACACACACACGCAGATCACCTCCCGGCCGAATACTTACCCGATGAGATTCCCATTAAACGTCCTGATAACTAAATCTCTCGTAGGTTTCACAACTGGGTAAAAGGTTCTCACCTAAGAACCTTATGGGGTGGACCGTTATATACAGATCGAAGGGTACGAGACCTTCGGTTTTTCCTTTTACCCCCGTCTTTCTGAATTATTTAAGACGATGTAGTCAAACGGTAGAGTGGGGACTAGAGTCGACAAGGACAAGCGACGCCCGGATCTTGGAGAGACTAAGTCTTAAAGATCCATCCTAAAGACCAAAGGTCAAGACGTAAATTCACAGAACTTTCAGATAGGACTGTTCCCTTTTTAACTTGTCTGACTTTTCAGTACGAAGAACCTCGGGTTTCTCTTCTTCTCCTGCGTCCCGTTTGTCGACGGGGGTTCTGACCGCCACCACGACCAAATGAGTCAATATAGGCTGAGAAACACTGGGAGACCTAACATCGGGCGGTCCGAGGGGATAGGTACCCTAAAAGGTTCGTACCCAACGGTAAAGGAAGAGGTCCCCCTGAAGGGCTAGGCCCCCAGTTTGGACCCAGAGGTCGTAACGTCCGGTCAAGAAATCACTTACTCGGTGGTCCCTTCTCTACCCATTTATGTCTCAGGGTCGAATGGTCTCGTCTCTAAGGACCCACCCCTGTTGACCCCCTTGGTCACTGTTCCATCCTTTTGGGCCTGACATTGACTGCTTAACGACCTCTGAGTCACACCTGTTCATACTCTTAAATTTTACGCCTACCAATGGATTCGATCTGTTAACTCCAAACCGGTAATTCATGCATAGATGTATTCTGTATATACTTTAATTTTATTAAGGCACCTCGGTTGTAAAGAAATAAGGACTGAGAAGGGTAAAAGGTTACGACGTCTTTTAATTGTCAATTAACATTTACGAAAAAGATAAAAGACTCTTACTTCTTTGAAGTGTATTATCGTTTCGAAGTACTAAACTTGTTCTTGGTGCAAGTCAATTTTATAAAAATACCCTTAAAAGATTTATGAAACCCGTTGACCCACCCCCTCCCTTCCACGATCAGGTAAAAATACTAAAATGATTTACAAAAGAGTTTTTTGGAGACTAAAGAAGGAACAAACTTTTTACCAATAAAGAAACTTTGGTGAAATAGTTACTGATCAAAATTAATTACAAAAACGTTAACACAAAGAGAACAGAAAATTTCTATTGTTTCTACTTTATCGTTTTGTTTTATAAGATCAATAGAAATCTTTCAACGTCACATCTATAATAAATAGTAATAGAAAACTTAAGAAACTCAGAGACATAGAATTGTCTAGTATTGGCTAGTAATAAGATCATAGAACACGTTTCAAAATGGTAGTAAATTTATAATTTTACTCTTGTCTAATATCTTACACAGTTCGATGACTTAACGTCGTACAAACAAGATGTCCTCGATACTAATTATTGATATTATAGAAAGAAATCAAGTTTCACTCCAGCAAAAAGTTGAAAATATTCCTTTATGTCAAAAACTTAAATGTCAAATTTCTTGTGGGATTACTCCCAGTCTTTAACAGTTTCAGAAAGAGTATCTAAACAATTCGTTTTTGATGTTTATTTTTTACGACGAAATTTGGGTCATGTTAACACTACGTAACAGGACACCACCGTTCCTCTTTCATTTGCCTCCGTACCAGTGTCTACGTCCCAGCTCCAGACGGAGACGGAAAGTAGTCGGGGTACGGGAACCCTCTCAACGAATTGGAGAGGCAGAGGAGTGTGGTTGGATCTCCGTCGTGTAAGCAGCGTCTCAACATCTTAATGCGACTCTCTCACATGTACTTTCCCCGAAGGGACTACTGAGTCGTCATTTCTTGGGTGACGTTATGTCCTCTGCGTTCTCTACCGCGAAGTTAGGGACGCAGTTCCTTCTTCGCCGTTGCGTGAGGTCGTAGGAACGGACCTTTTGGGGTACCTGTCTCCTCGGACCGTCCGATGTCAGGTGTCCCACCGTGTCTCAGTCACTGACTCACACGCGCGCACGCCACACGTATTTCGTAAATCATGAATTGACTATACATGAACCCTCAGCGAGTTGTTTATAATCGACATGCTAATAAAAATACTACCCGTTAAACTTGAAAAATTCTATCATATTAAAGAAAGATAAAACCGTTGATGTCAAAACAAAGAAACATCCCTGGTTTGAAAGTTTTGTTTTCTTACAATATAATGTAGCACAAGAAATAAGAATAAAAGGAAGAACAAATAAAATTTTTTGTTAAGAATTCAAAACATTCATATGTAAGATCAAATAGTAACATTATAATTTATTACTCCTTTGAAGAAACTATACGGATAAAAGGGTACAATCATAACGATGTTGTTTTATGGTATTTGACTTACCAAATACTAGTTGTCTTTAAAGAGAGAGTATCAGGTCCTCCGAACTTCAGACTCTAGTCCCATGGTCGTACTAACCCAAGACCACTTTTAAGAGAAAAGAGAAACACCTAAAGGGACCACTGAGTCTACCATTTCTTAGGTGGACGTCACGTTCTCTGGCCCACACTAGGGAGCTAACCCTTCTGGGGGTTGAAGAGAAACATAGGAATGTACCGGTCTTTCTCACTTCCTCGAGAGGTCTTAGAGAAAACATTCCCGTGATTAGGGTAAGCACCCCGAAGGGTCCACAGTGTCATCATTTCTTGGGTGGGCCGTTACGTCCTCTGTGTCCTCTACACCCAAGTTAGGGACCCAGTCCTTTTAGGGAACCTCCTCCCTTACTATTGGGTGAGATCGTAAGAACGGACCTTTTAAAGTACTAGTCTCCTCAGCCCCCCCTAATGTCAGGTACCCTAGTATTTCTCAGTCTGTGCTGACTCCTTGACTCGCGTGCGAGCGTGCGTGTGTGTGTGTGTGTATGTGTGTGTGTGTGTTAGGGTAAGGGTTCCCGAGACGGGAGTTCTGGATTAATGGATGTTTTCCGGGAATGGACGATTATGGTAGTATTGTTTCTAATTCTAAAGGTGTATATTTAAAACCTCCCTGTGTTTGTAAGTGATAAATCGGAACATGAGTCTGGTGGACGTAATGACAGTGTACTCGACGGACAATTTACATGTTTAAGGACCCAGGAAATCCGAGACGAGGCTAGAAGACTGGATCTTTAAATGTAAATATTATTTGTGAAGTACATTAAGTATTCGTGAAATTTCAGACTTTTAGCGACAATATCTGTCACAGTTTAGTCCCTTAGTTGTTTACATTAGACCTGTAATTGTTTTACTGTTCAAAAAAATTTCGATGATGCCTTTACAATTCTCTATTTTTAATTCAGTCAGAACATTTCCATTTAGTCGTTTGAAATATTAGTTTTAGCATAGATATCTGACTCTAAGATATAAAATTTAATCATTTAATCCTATAAAAGAAAGTTTTTCACCATGATACGGTATAGAGTCAAATAAACAGTTACATCTACAGTATAAGTTCAGGAAGTCTGTGTAATCTAGAAAGTTTACAAATCCATCGAAAACAATTTGGTAACGACATGTTATGGTTTAATATAAGGTCAATAATCTAATCTTTGTCTTTAAACACTACTAAAAACCAACTGTCGAATAAGGTTCCCTGAGAGATCGTTTCAAAATACCGGACGATATGTGTGTGTACGGATGTGTGTGTGTGTGTGTGTGTGTGTGTGTGGGGTGAAGTCTTAATGGAATGTATAGAAGTTTCTCCACTCAAGATCAGGACTAAAGAACCCACTTATCTTTAAGTAGACTGTTATATATAGAGTAGTGTAATTAAATAAACACATATAATTAAGACCCCTATCTCTTTCGTAAGTTTATAAAGTATAATAAAAAGGGAAAAATTTCACCGTGTCTCAAATGTATTTTAGAAAGAATCTGAAAAATTTCTACGTCACTTTTCAGTATGAGACAAATGGTAACCGTTACCTCCAAAAAAACGTTTATGTATGACCCTACAGCCATCGGTTTTGTAATAGAAGACTCAATATCTCAATGTACCCATGAACGTTCTGACCCTTCTCATAGTCCACAGTACCTTTTAACCTTAGTACGGATTTAAGAGAGTCAACTGTTCCGTAGACTGAAAGGTTCTCCCTCTATAACACTAATCTAGGTGTTCAGTGACAAGTTTTACTCACGACTTTGACCAATCTTGACGTACGGAATAATTAAGTGTCCGATAGTCGACGGAAACACAGGTGAGAAAAATCTCCAGGTGTGTAATCATCGGTTCGTATTTGTTTCGACCAAAATGAGTTTAGGTCGTGTTCGGTATCGTTGATCCCCATTAGAGGGATTCTCCCCGTAAAATTCATAACTCAGTGATTCAACACAGGTTGAGAAACGTTGGAGTACCTGACGTCGTGTGGTCCGAAGGGACAGGAAGTGGTAGAGGTCCTCAAACGAGTTTGAGTACAGGTAACTCAGCCATTATCGTAGGTTGGTAGAGTAAGAGACAGCGGGGGAAGAGGAGGACGGAAATTAGAAAGGGTCGTAGTCTCAGAAAAGGTTAATCAGTCGAGAACCGTAGTCTAATGGTTTCATAACCTCGAAATCGAGTTCGTAGTTAGGAAGGTTATTTATAAGTCCCAACTAAAGGGAATCCTAACTGGAGAAACGACAACTTCCCTGAGAGTTCTCAGAAGAGGTCGTGGTATCAAACTTTCGTATTCAAGAAGCCAAGAGTCGGAAGTACCAGGTACGAGTGTAGGTATGTACCGATGACCTTTTTGGTATCGAGACTGATATGCCTGGAAACAACCGTTGCACTACAGAAACGAAAATTATACGATAGATCTTAACAGTATCAAAAAGAAGGTTCCTCGTTCGTATAAAATTAAAGTACCGACCTCAGTGTGAGGTATCACTAAAACCTCGGGTTCTTTAATTTCAGACAGTGACAAAGGTAAAAATGGGGTAAATAAACGATACTTCATATTATATCTCCCATAAATTATAAAGTGTTGGAGAACCACTTTTGTCTTCTCTGTGACGTTCTAATAAACTTTAAAAGAAAGTCTAAGTTTTGATTCACATAGAACTGAAATTTTTGATGGACCTGGGAACTATGTTGAGAAACTCTTTGGGTAAATCTAATATAAGACACTGATGAACCATAGCACTTTTAGGAACTTCTAGACTTCAATCATATATAAGAGAAGTCATTAGTTAACGTCATAGAACCTAATATCCGTATATTAAGGTAGAACTATTGTCATTGTGGAATCAAAGAGATTGTGAAGTAAGTCAAGTCAAGTCAAGGCAGTGAGTCAGCACAGGCTGGGAAACGCTGGGGTACTTAGCGTCGTGCGGTCCGGAGGAACAGGTAGTGGTTGGGGGCCTCAAGTGAGTCTGAGTGCAGGTATCTCAGGCACTACGGTAGGTCGGTAGAGTAGGAGACAGTAGGGGAAGAGGAGGACGGGGGTTAGGGAGGATCGTAGTCTCAGAAAAGGTTACTCAGTTGAGAAGCGTACTCCACCGGTTTCATGACCTCAAAGTCGAAGTCGTAGTAAGGAAGGTTTCTTTAAGGTCCCAACTAGAGGAAGTCTTACCTAACCTACCTAGAGGAACGTCAGGTTCCCTGAGAGTTCTCAGAAGAGGTTGTGGTGTCAAGTTTTCGTAGTTAAGAAGTCACGAGTCGGAAGAAGTGTCAGGTTGAGAGTGTAGGTATGTACTGGTGTCCTTTTTGGCATCGGAACTGATCTGCCTGGAATCACCCGTTTCATTACAGAGTCGAAAACTTATACGATAGATCCAACCAGTATTGAAAAGAAGGTTCCTCATTCGTAGAAAATTAAAGTACCGACGCTGTGGTAGACGTCACTAAAACCTCGGGGTTTTTTATTTCAGACTGTGACAAAGATGACAAATGGGTAGATAAAGAATACTTCACTACCCTGGCCCACGGTACTAGAAGTAAAAGATTTACAACTCGAAATTCAGTTGAATAAGTGAGAGATGAAAGTGAAAGTAGTTCTCCGAAAAATCGAGGAGAAGTGAAAGACGGCATTCCCACCACAGTACACATATAGACTCGAATAACTATAAAGAGCGCCGTTAGAACTAAGGTCGAACACAAAGAAGGTCGGGTCACAAAGAGTACTACATGAGACGTATATTCAATCTATTCGTCCCACTGTGATATGTCGGAACTGCATGAGGAAAAGGATAAACCTTGCTTAGACAACAAGGTACAGGTCAAGATTGACAACGAAGGACCGGACGTATGTCTAAAGAGTTCTCCGTCCAATCCACCAGACCATAAGGGTAGAGAAAGTCTTAAAAGGTGTCACATAACACTAGGTGTGTCAGTTTAAGTCTGAATTTAACTTCTTTCATCCCTTTTGGAGATTTGGTAATCCATACTGGATTTAGTTTAGGGAATACTAATATGTCACCTTCACTCTTTATCTAAATTCCCGGATCTAGACTATCTATCTCACGGACTACTTGATACCTTACTCCAAGCACTGTAACATGTCCTCTGTCCCTAGTTCTGGTAGTGGTACCTTTTCTTTACGTTTTTTCGTTTTACCGACAGACCCCTCCGGAATGTTTATCGACACTTTTCTTCTCTCCGTTTTTTGTTTCCTCTTTTTCTTTCTATATTCGTAGACTTAAGTCTCAAGGTTTCTTATCGTTCTTCTCTATTCTTTCGGAAGGAGTCGTTAGTTACGTTTCTTTATCTCCTTTTCTTGTCTTACCCTTTCTGATCTCTAGAGAAGTTCTTTTAATCTCTATGGTTCCCTTGTAAAGTACGTTTCTACCCGAGCTATTTCCTGTCT